>VBSM01001124.1:46161389-46180596 GCA_008086735.1 Cheirogaleus medius
TGTGGGGAGAAGTCACAGAAACCCAAGTACAGGACCCCCACCCAGTACAGCTGAGCCAGATAACCAGGGCTCTGGAGCGGGGTTTTAGATGGCCACCAAAAAATGAGACTTCTTGTGCCTCTGCTCTGTCCATTCTCTATCAACTGGCTTCTCCTTGCTCATAATGTCTGTTCTTCCATAACTTTAGCTCTTCATGTCCTAAAATGGCTGCCCCGGCCTGGTTTGACATGACTTTGCAGTTCCAGTGCCCAATCAACTGGGCACTTACCTCTCTGTCTTTCAATATTGGTTCCTGAGAGAGGAAAATTCCTCTCTGGGATCATCTGTTTAGGTGCAGGGTCTTTTGTAGCAGTGTCCCATCAGAGGCCCTGGTTAGTAGCTTTTGGATGTCTGCCCTTGACCACTGGCTTAGCATGGGCTGGAGGTAGGGTGTCTTCAGAATGAGCTGTGGGTAGGAAAGTCCCTACAATGCTGAGTACATTTCAGTTAATCAAAATAAATAGCAATATCATATCAGTATTTTGATATGGGGAAGGAGGTGAAAAAACGAGGAAGGATTTGGGACCCATTGCTCCTGAGTCAATAAAAGGACATGGGAAGAGGAGGTAAAATGTCCAACTTAACTCATTTTGACTGCCTGTTTTCCTAGCTCCATAATCCTGGAGTCTCCCCCAAACCCTCCTAGGCTCAGTCTTGCCTCTGTTGCTTCTGATTGAAGTGGGAAATATAATGGGGTCTTGGGCTTCAGTTAAGCTCTGTAGACCCCTCAGTGTGATTGTAGACCCCCATTGCCATCCTTTCTCCATGTGACTCCACCCTGAGGACTCGTGGTGAGTAGTGCCATGGAACCCTAACTAGCTCCTACCAAATCTGCTTCCCCATAGCTGCTAGCCATGCCCTGCTTACTACCATAATGGACACTTTGGTGCATACCTTGTCTGGCTCCTAAACTGAACTGCCACACAGAAACCCTCCCTCTGGGCTCTGGCCAGCCACTGATGCACCCCTGAATTCTGCCCAGGCTTGCTAACCCAGAGCACTGCGGAGAGCACGGCAGCCATTCCCAATGACTGCAGCCCTTATTTGAACAGGCAAGAGATGAGGTCCCAGCATGCTTTACACCCAAGAAGAACACAAATTTTGCAGACTTCATAATTATCTCAAAGAATTTTATCACCTTAGCAGGGATAAAATAGAAGCTCTATATAGAGGTGTTGTTGTCCGGCTAACACATTCAGGAAGCCTTGTTTTGCATCACTTATGAAGGTTTTTGTTGGCTTTAACACTTTGAACTTTCTCATGAAGAAACTTATTTCCCCCAAGGATTTTTAAATCAAAATATCACAACATTAGATATATTAAAAGGTTCCCTTAACAATTAGAATTGGGAGGGAATATAAGCCCAAATATTGAATTTGGTATGATGATAACACATGTTCCTCAAAGCTATTCACAATATTTCTAATTTTAATTTAAAAATTCATCTGTATTTATATGTGCTATCATAGTATATAGATTCCCAAATATAGAAGTTTCAAGCTCAAATGTAACTGCTAAGTAACTAGAACAAATATATTTGAGTCTAGTTTCAATTCTGTAAGGAAATAAGTCAGGAAATTAATTTGTAAATGCAATCTTGTTAATTAGATCTCTTCCAGGTGAAATGTGAAGCTTTCAATAGTATTATCCAATCTGATTTATAGTGAATGAATTCAATTTCTTTTGTAAAAAAGAAATTTCCTATTCATTCATCTGGGACTTTCAAATCACTGTTGTTCATTGTATGAGGAAAAAATCTGAAATATTTTCTAAAGGAAATATATATTTTTAAATAATTTTATTAATCATGGTTTGCTTAAGCTAGACTAAATAAGGGAGAAAAAATGAATTGCTCCAAATCTGTCTGTACTTCATAATAACCAATTATGCGTATAGTATGTGATTGTAGGCCAAAACACTTACCTCCTCTGAGATTGTCTTGTCATATATAAAATGAGTATATTGAAGTGGGTATACCTACACCTTCACAGAACTGAGGATTTCGGAGACAATGCCATACCATATGCAAGTAACAATCTTGACAAAGATGTCTGCTTCAAGATCTAAGAATCAAAGTCAAAGGTAGGCCTGAGTGGTGTTTGTTTTTTGAGTTGGCCAATGGAGATGTCTTGGACAGAGTTCTTTTGCTGCCCTTACATATATTTCTGAAATCCCTGGCTGAAATTCTAGCCCTTTATTACAATAACACTTTAATAAATTATCCTAAGCAGTGTGCAGGGGACATTTGTCCTTTTCATGGCTGCCCAGCATCTATTTTGATGGAGTCCACACTACATGATTCTTGGAAGTGGTGGAACCAGAGACTCCCTCTCCCCACTCCCTATGGGCAAAGCTACTTGGGTGTTCCTGCCCAGGACTTTGAAGCTGGGGTTAGTGAAGCTATTGTGCAGGGACTGTTTTGAAGTGACATATGGAGGTGCATCTAGCAGCAGCTGGGTACAGCAGTGGCAATCATGTCCACTGAGACATTCCAAACAGACCATTCCTGCAGTGGGACTTTGGCCTGGTTCCTGCTCCCTAATCCCCCTTGGCTCCTTTCAAATTTCCAGCCTTGGAATCCAGCCTTGCTGTCCAATCTGTGAGCCATCCTATACCTTTCCAACAAATTCATTTCTGCTGAAGTTAACAAAAGTCAGTTTCTGTTGCTGTAACCAAGAACAAGCATATAGCCCTTGGCCAATTAATTAATTAGAAACCTACCTTTTAGTAGTTACATTAGAAAGGATTCTAATTTATCAGCTTTTCTTAAGTAAATCTTGCTTTCCTGAGAATTATTTTCCTTTAAAAAAAAATAATTGATGAGGAACCCCACAGAAAAGGGTAGGCCCTGTACAATTTGTTGATCTATCTGGGTATTTTGCATATGATCTGCCTCCTCTTCTGGTTTAGATAGGAATTGTTTTCTCCTATTTAGGGCTGTACATTTCCTTCTCTCTTTTCTTTTGTAACCCTGTCTTGCTCTTCTCAAGACCATTTTGTCTTATCTCCTAACCCCTCTCACTCCCCACATTCCTACCACTGATGCACTGGTTAGCCTCAGTTGTTCAAGGAAGGAGGATTCTGCAGGGAGAAGGATTGCAAAGGAAGGTAGAACTTCAGTCAGCATCTGGGAAGGGGAGAAGGGGCAGGAACAAAAGCATATTACATTTTTATTTTAGTAAACTTCACTCTCCTATATTCCCTGCCCTGTTTCTGCTTTCCACTCTTGGGATAGAGGAATGAGAAAGGGAGGAAAGCTGAAGAGGAGAGAAAGCCACCTTGTCACAACATTCTACCCTCAGTCCCCTATTTTCCACTAGACTGCAAGGGACAGTGTTGCTTATTGTTAATGTCTCAGCACATAAACAGTATCTACCACATCATAGGTGCTCAGTTGAGTTTATCGAATAGTTGTGATGAATCTCTTCAACATGATTTATATAAATTCCTATTCTAGCTACATTAAGGCTTAAAATAAGTTCTTATGAGCTAATTTGGGAATTTATCCACAATTTATAACTTGTCTATTAGAAAATATATTCCAGGAGTCAAACAGTGGTCTTACGAATAAACTTGTGTAAGGCAGTTTCAGGTAGTCTGGGGACTGCCCTTCCAGAGGAAGTCAAGTGGAGAGTGCTTATATTGGCAGTGATGACTTAATAAGTAAAGAAGACTTCAGCTCAAAGCTGATTTGAGTTGACATCAATTTACTGATAACTGTTTTCCATTTAAAATATTTGCTCGTATTCTGTCTTGAGCAGTAAATCTGCACCATATAACTGAAACGAATTTTAGTAAAACATTTAAGGAATATTTTTGAAAGTACCAATGAAGCTTCTGGGGCCTCCCCAGTTTGCAGAATCTGCCCGCAACCACCAACTCTCCTCCCTGCTGTCATCCCAGGCCCTCAATCCCTGCCTTCTCCTCTAGCCACCACATTCTACATCCCACTGCTTGGCTTCTCCTCCCTGCCCTGCAACCACACAGCATTGCTCCACTAATCCTTTTGGTCACTATCCAGACACTAGACTTCTACCTTTGGATGTCCTTGGCCATCCTTCCATCAGTCATAAAGTCCTAAATGTTTCCCAATTATCTTCGCATCTTCCCTCTTCTCTTCACCACCAGGGCCAACACCCCAATCTAGGTCACTATCATCTCTCACTCAGATTACAGCAATGGCCTCCTAGTGGGTCTTTTTATGTAAATTTTCCCCCCTTTAATTTGTTCTCCATTCTTTAGCCAAAGTGATCTTTTTAAAAAAAACAAATTTCACCACAACTCTTCTGTGCCAAGAAACCTTTCATTGGCTTGCTATTGTTATTAGAATAAAGTCTGAAGTTCTTAACATGTCTTACAAGGCTCTGCCCTCTCCTCTCCAAACATCAACATCATGTGGCTCCGTCTCAGGCTGTGCTCCTCCTCCATCTCTAGGCTCAGCCAAAGGTGGGCTTCTCTCAGTTCTCTGACCACATTGTACTTTCTCCTGCCCAGAGACCTTCCACACATTGTCTTTTTTGCCCTCCGGGCTTGTCCCACATTCTTCAGGTTTGCTCAAGCATCATTACCTCAGAGAAAACTCTTCTGTCCCCACAGGCCAGGCAGGTCCCTTGTTACATAATCCCACAGCACTTCTCTGCTAACTGCAAGCTCTAAGAGGACAAGAACCATCCCTGTCTTATCCCATCTGTACTCTTCATCCCCTGACCTCTCTGCTTTGTCACATCCACCCAAACTCCGCCTTTCCCTGTACCCTGAAAAGTAGATGTTATTGTGTCATTCTTTTCTCATTTCAAATTCTCTCTTGGAGAAATGTATCCCACATTTAACATCCTACAGACCTGGGAGTCAATAAGAGAGGTCTCTAATCAATCTGTTTCAACAAGCCATTTCAGAGAGGCAGATCAGTGTAGTGGTTAAGATCACAGTCCCGGCCGGGCGAGGTGGCTCACGCCTGTAATCCTAGCACTCTGGGAGGCTGAGGCGGGCGGATCGCTCAAGGTCAGGAGTTCGAAACCAGCCTGAGCGAGACCCTGTCTCTACTAAAATTAGAAAGAAATTAATTGACCAACTAAAAATATATACAGAAAAAAATTAGCCGGGCATGGTGGCGCATGCCTGTAGTCCCAGCTACTCGGGAGGCTGAGGCAGTAGGATCGCTTGAGCCCAGGAGATTGAGGTTGCTGTGAGCGAGGCTGACGCCATGGCACTCACTCTAGCCTGGGCAACAAAGTGAGACTCTGTCTCAAAAAAAAAAAAAAAAAAGATCACAGTCCCTCAAGTTAGACCTTAGGTTCAAATCCTGGCTTTGCCAATGACAAGGAGTGTTACTTTGGGTAAACTGCTCAACTTCTAGCCCCAACAGACTTTCCTCATTTGAAAATTAGTAGAATACTTGCCTTATAGGGTTGTTGGGAGAATTAAATGAATTAATATATGACAAACTAAACAGTGCCTGTATATAATGCATGCTATACAAGTATTTGGTATTATTTCTTGAACATGGACTCTGTGCCACATAGACTAGAAAAGTTTATTCTGTGAGGGTGGGGCTTATGTTGGTGTTGTTTATTTTGGTTTGCTCAATGACTAGCACAGCTCCTAGCACTAAGTATTCGTACATTAAATATTTGTAGCATGAATAGAAGGATGACTGAATGAATGGTCATCATTTATTAAACATCATAACATAGTGGAGAACAGTAGAAAATGTCCCTAACCCTTATTAAGAAATGTCTGTAAACTTCCTGTCCTGAAAAATGGGGGTAATAATATCTTCCTTACAGGACTGTTGTGAGATTTCAGCGACAATAAAGTATGTAAACTACTTATGCCAGTGCCCAGCACATTAAGCTCACCAGTTGTGGGCTATTATTAGTCTCTGAATTTGGAAGTTAGTAGGACTGTTTCCTCAGGTTCCAATATTAGGTTCTCAGTTCTGCCACCTTGGCTGTCCCCTTTATTAATGCATTTGCAACAAGATACTCTGTCTTCTCAATCTCTGATCATTGTTATAAAATCTCTATGAAAGGCAGCAGGCTGCTCTGCCTTCCATATTAACCAACACTTTCCCTGTTCAGAGGTTATTCCATCCTTACGGATATTGAGCAGATAAATGGGAAATGATTAGAATGTACTTTCCAAACATAAAACATTGTACTATAGGAGTTTGCCAAAGGGGATTAATATTACCACGTATCTGCAGAAGAATTTTATGAAGACCCTGTGTATATCTCAACTTTAATGACTAAGATTATAGATATGATAGCAATCTGTAAATAGCATGTAAAAGCAAATTTATTAAAGTCTAGGTCTAGGACATTACCCAGCTGTACACATTATGCTCTTTCTTCAGATGCTGTGATAAATGAAAAAGATGGTTGCCATAGAGATAAACTATGCCCTTTGGGTAGCAGATTAGAAGTCCATTTCAACCTATTATAAGAGAATGTATTTTGCCTGCAAGTGATATTTACAGATTATTTCTGTCACAGTAGTAACCCCAGTTATTAAAGCTCAAATGTTAAACCTATAAACATAGAACTTTATGAAAACTTTTGTTCCTTTGGTAAAACTTGCTTTAACATTTATGTGCTATTTTTTTGCCTTGGAAAATGTGCTTTTAAAGTTTATCCCCCTAGGATATTATAAAAATCTTCCTTGAAATCTATTCTACTACGTAGTTGGCTTCATTTTCTTTAAAGCTCATATTTTATTTTTTGAATCATTTGTCAGAGGCAATATGTAGTATCTCAAAAGATGCACCAGCACAGGAACCGCTTATGAAAGATGGAAAACCCATTTAATAACTCATAGTAATCAGTTAGCAGAAAGATTTGTGGATGGTAATATTCAGATCCTTATGTAGTCATTTAATCTGTTCTTCAAAATTCAGAAAGTAATTGCAAATACACAGCTGGGAAAATCTGCCAGTTGATGCAAGCATTTGCTGCAGGGAGAAAATTTGTCAAGGTTAAGCTTATTTTGTCTGGTTGGGTAAGATAGGTTCTGCAGATAACAAAGAGGAAGCTGGGATTTTTTGTAAATTGAATGAATTTTATGTCATCATAAATCTGACCACTGTTCCCTGAAATATTGCTGCATAAATCTATTTTTTAGGCGCGATAACTTAAAAGAGATTTGTATTCCTCAGGGAAATAATAATTCCCTCTTTTCCTGGCATTGAGGATTCAGTCACGACCTTCCTTTGCCCAGGCCAAGGTTGAGATAATTGCTTCCTTCCCCTATGCTGGTGGTGGCTATTTATATTTGTATCATTTTGTGTGCATGCCAGAGTGTGTGTGTGTGTGTGTGTGTGCGTGAATGTATGTGTTTACCTGGACATTTAAAAGGAGGGCGAACAGTAGAGAAAAAGTACTTCGTCAGGTGTCCTGAACTCTAAACCATGACCTCTTAAAGTTCTAAATTTGGGTGAGTAAATGATCATGTAGCTTGTTTCCCATCTTCCCCATATCCTCCACCCGCAATGTCTTTCTCTTAATGTAGTAAAACTGAATGAGTCAATATACATCAAGATCTTTTAGGATCTGAAAAGAAAGGCCACAAATCATTAAGGGTGGAATGTTTTCTTTTTTCCTGTAATGTAGTGAAACTTAAGCCACTACACACTTCCTAGGTTAAGAGAACTGAAAGAAAAGTCTTATATTTTTCATGTTCTTGCTTATTAGGCATAAAATCAGTTATTTTATTTCTTCATCTAAGAATCTCTTTTACGTTTATACAAGGAAAAGTGTGGCAAACAGTGAAAGCTGGCTAGCCTGAAACCCATTCCCAACCCTTTTCTCCATTCCCAGCCTTCTAGTGGAGAGGCTGGAAATACTATTTTATTTCTACCTCCCTTGCAGCTAGGGGTGGCCATGTGAACTTGTCCTGGCCAATGTGGCATAAGCAGAAGTCCACTGTGAGGTTTCTGGGAAAGCTTTTCTTTCCTAATAAAGGGACAGATGTGCTTGGTGCCACCTCATCCCCCTCTCCCACTCCTTCTTTATGCCTTAAATGTGAACATGATACTGGTAGGTACTGTGGCAGCCATATTGTGACCATGAATCCAAATGCGTAAGCCTAAGGATGGTGGAATGAAAAGATAGAGAAGGCTGAGGTCTTTGATGGCATCATTCAACAGGAGCTCCAGCCTCCTGTCTCCTGTCTTCTAATTGAGACAAATAAGCTTAAGTGGCTTAAGCCACTGCTAATTTTATTTTCTGAATATTTACAGCCAAGAAAACATCCTAATAGATACAAGACTTGGTTTAAATTTTAGTCTAAAAACCACTCCCCACCCCAAAGGATAGATGAATATTTTCTATTTTATTTCTTATCTATTTTAAGTGAGATTTTTCCATCTGCAATAATCATTATAAACTTTTTTTTTGATTCAGTAAGTAAGCTGGACCTTTCCAAAGGGTGGAAGAGAAATGAGTTTGGTGTTATGCAAACATCAGCACATGATCAAAGATGTGCACGTAATGGAGTTCAAGAATCATCCTTAGGGTGATAATAACTTTTAACCAGTTTGGAAAAGAGGCCAATTACAGACTACGAAGGGGCAAATTTAAAGTTCAATCCCTTTTAATCAGGGTTCAGGTAGCTTATCATATCAAGGCATTTTCTATCGAAGTTAATGAAACTAACTTCTGTAAAGTGGAAAGCACGTCCCCCCCCCCCCAATAAGGATTCTTAGTTCTTCTACCTAGGTTTTGTGTCTCCAGAAATAGAACTTACTCTCCTGACAGACTTATCTGTTTTTAGTAGAATGACAAACAACTCAAAACACTTCTCCTGTGGACTCCGCCTGGTCCTAATTAGCACTCCACAGAACAGTAGATGTACTTCTATAGTTTCTAAACTGTCAGCTGCAATGCTGTGTATCTATCTGCTTCATCATCTGACACTATCAAGTTCCCCAGGATCTCGTAGTCACTTCAGATAGCCAGTCAGGTTTAAGTTAATGTCACCTGTTCTAAACCTATTCTCCATCAGATGCTTCACTGATTCTGGCTTCAAATTCATACATCAGATCATTCAATAACAATCATCAACTGCTTTTTATTTTAAACTGAGGTTAAATTCACATAACATAAAATTGTCCAGTTTAAAGTGTACAAGTCAATGGCATTTCATACATTCACAATGTTCTGACACCACCTTACCAAGTTTCAAAATATTTTCATCACCCCAAAAGAAAACCCCATACCTATTAAGCAGTCACTTACCATTCTCCTCTCCCTCCAGCCTAGAGGAAACACTAATCTGCATTCTGTCTCTATGGATTTACCTATTCTGGATATCTCATATAAATGGAATCATACAATATGTAACCTTTTGTGGTTGGCTTCTTTTCCATAGCATAATGTTTTTGAGGTTCATCTATGTCATAGCATGTACTAGTACTTCATTTCTTTTTATGGCTGAATAATATTCCATTGTATTTATATACTGGAGTTTGTTTATCCATTCATGGACATTTGGGTGGTTTTCATTTGGGGGTATTGTGTATAGTATTGTTGTAGACATTTCATATACATGCATTTGTTTGAGTACTATTTGTTTTAAATTCTTTTGGCTATATACCCAGGAATGGAATTGTTGGGTCATATGGTAATTTTATGTTTAGCCTTTTGAGGAACCACTACACTGCTTTCCACAGCAGCTGCACCATTTTACATTTCCACCAGCAATGTATAAGTGTTCCAATTTGTTCACATCCTTACCAACACTTATTTTCCTTTTTAAAAAAAATTATAGCCATCCTAGTAAGTATAAAGTTGCATCTTTTTTTTTTTTTTTTTTTTTTTTTTTTGCCCGGGCTAGAGTGCCGTGGCATCAGCCTCGCTCACAGCAACCTCAAACTGGCTCGAGCAATCCTCCTGCCTCAGCCTCCCGAGTAGCTGGGACTACAGGCATGCGCCACCATGCCCGGCTCATTTTTTCTATATATTTTTAGTTGGCCAATTAATTGCTTTTCTATTTATAGTAGAGACGGGGTCTCGCTCTTGCTCAGGCTGGTTTCGAACTCCTGAGCTCGAGTGATCCACCCGCCTCGGCCTCCCAGAGGGCTAGGATTACAGGCGTGAGCCACCGCGCCCGGCCATAAAGTTGCATCTTATTGTGGTTTTGACTTGCATTTCCCTAATGACTAATGAGGCTGAGCATCTTTTCATGTTTGTTGGCCATTTGCAAATCTCCTTTAGAGAAATGTCTATACAAATTCTTTGCCTATTTTTAATTGGGTTGTTTATCTTTCTGTTGTTGAGTTCCTTGTATATTCTGGATATAAGTCCCTTATCAGACACATGGTTTGCAAATATTCTCTCCTATTATGTGGGCTATCTTTTTAATTTCGTGATAATGTCCCTTGAGGCACAAAAGTTTTAGATTTTGATAAAGTCCAATTAATTTTTTTCTCTTCATTGCTTATGATTTTGGTGTCATATCTAAGAATCCATTGCCAAATCCAAGGTCACAAAGATTTACCATTATGTTTTCTTCTAAGAGTTTTATGGCATCAATACTTTTGTGAAGTTAGCACAACACACTGACTGAAAAGAAAAGTTAAGAAGGAACATAGTTTATGCACTAACTTGCTCCAGAGAGAGCTTACCTAGTGCTTTTTGTTTTTAGTACTGTATAATTAGATGCTGGTCCTGCATTCTGCTACTTAGACATCACGTTGTCCTCTTACCATCTAATTAACAGAGATTGTTAACTAATGAGCTAAGAGAGAAAAAGACAATTTAACAAAAAGGTCAGCGTAACTCTCAGAAGACAGGCAGATGGTTCAGTGACAAGATGCCAAGTTTCTTACCAAATGAAGACTTGTAGCACAAATCTATCTTTGCTACAGTTGGAAATACTCTACCTACCACATAAACTCATTTTATTTTGTAAACAGCTCCATTAGGGAATATCTTTCACTGAATATCAAGGCAACGCCTCCACTAGTAAGATGTTAAATACACTTTGAAATGAGTGGCAGGACACCCTTACAGTGCTATCCAAAAAACAAGGCCAGCCTTTGGGAAACTAGAGATTAAGTTTGTCTGTAGCACCTGTTATACCTACAAAGGTTTCAAAAAAAAAAAAAAAAGGACAATTCTTTGACTAAGCTGGGCACCAATATAAGTGATTTTCTTGGCAGAGTAATCATTGATTTTTAGCTTTTCAGGTTGAAAATTATTTCTTTTTTTATTTCTTACAAAGTATTCAAGTTTAGAGGGAACTCGTTCACTCTATAATAACTTAACTCACAAGAGGCTGCTTTATAATTTAATAGGCCAATTTCAGAATTTATAGTGGGCAAAATTTATATCTGTCCAGATGCCAACATTGGCTATTTGCTTCAACTTCTCTGTCTTAGTGGTAAATCCACTTGGGAGAACAAATTCTTGGTGCTACAATATGGTAGAAACTCAGTAAAAGTGTGTGTGACGGGTTCAGGTAGTATGGATATTCATCTGCCCTTCTTCACACAGAGTATGAGGGTACTTGCATAAATATTAGTTGATCTTCCCCAAAGAGGTTCTATCTTTCAACAGGTACATTATTCGTTCCCATATACAGCCTTTCTGTTTTATAGCCTGGATAAAAGTACATTCAGAGTCTCCGAAATCTGTCAGGGGACCCACAGTTCCATACCAGAGAAGATCTTGCTCTTCTCTTAGTCTGAAGTCCTCTTACCAAATGGCTACTTCTCTGGTTTACACTTCCAATAATCCAGTAGTTTCAATAATTTACAATAAGCCCCTGAGCCACCCAAGTAGGAGGAAGTTAATGATACTTTGTTTTCTCCTGCTTTTTTTCTCTTAGAAAGCAAGGTGCCTGAAGAAACAGTGGGTCCTAATTACACTTAGCACTTCCCTCATGCTCTCCAAACAACATTACTGTGGACAAACATTATCTATCTCAGGGTTTCTCAGAATGGGAACTGTGTATCACTGGTAGTACATAGGTTGATTCCAGCTATTACCCATATAAAGAGCTTTTATTTTTAAGGTTACGCATATATATGTTTTAGAAAAAAGATCTAACTAGCTTATCAAACTCATGATGTTATAAGATACTTTTGCTTAGGATGAAGCTGAAGTGTAAAGATTTTTAAAAATTGTTTTAAAGAATTACAGTGAGCAGAAAAGAGTATAGGTGGTATGAGGATATGGCAAAGATGATGAAAGTGATATTCCAAGACTAAAATTTGGGAACTACTAGATTTATTTCTCATCTTATGTAACAAAGTTTTAGCAGCATTTATACAATATGTCTTAATACCTGATTTGACACATCCAACTAATCACATTCTATTCCCTATCTTCTAATTTATTTGACTGGTTATAAATGCTTACCCTTCTATCCCTTGACGTTACAAAGTATCAGCTTCATTTGGTAAAATGCTTACTATAGCAACCTCCACATGGGAGTCTTCTCCCAATTTTCCTCTTCATTCAAGCATTCAGATTCAGCATTTACCTATAAATGCACTTGTGATTATGCCTCATCCTAACTTTCTCTTATCAGCAGGGTCAGCCTTGCCTTCTTCCTATCCTTTCTTTCTGTTCACCCACTCCTGAGCTGTATCTCTCTTGAAACTTCCATTTTGCAATTTATGTTTCTATCTGGCACTAAATGTACATTATTTTCCTCATCCATGACATTCCTATCCACTCCTCTTCCTAGTTCTTTCTGCCTGCTGCAACACTTGATGAAAATAATTACAACACAAAAGAGTCAGATGTAATTATTGGCTATTTTTACAAAATTAAGTGTAGCTTGTCCCTGCTCTATTCTAGGTATATCCTAACTAAATAATTGACATTGATCTTCCAAAGTGAAAGTGTCCTTCCATCTGGGGAGGCTGAATAAAAACTAGTATCGGCTTGCTCTCTTGCTTTGCTTTTCTTAGGACCAAGGCCAACTTCCAATCCTTCTGTATGACAGCAAAACAATAATCGGAAGCATTTGACAATACCACTGAGTAGGCTACAGTTTTTAAAGAAATGACTTTCTTAATTGGCCTAAGAAATAGTTGCTTCACTTCAAGTGTCTATAAACCACTTAATGTGAGTTATTTCTGCAGATGCAGTCTTATCTAAGTTTTATTAGTTTTAATGTCAGAAGCTAACTTTTCCTTGACCTCATCCTCAGATGTTGGAGCTATATTCTATTTGGAGTCTTAATGAATTATTGCATTCTATGCAATTCCTCAGCATGTCTATTTCCAGGCCCTAGTCTGTGCCCTACACAGACAGAGAGTCAGGTAAGACCTCTCTACCTGAATCAGGTGCCCAATTGTAAAGCAATTGTTTTTGCTGGTTGTTGCTAACCAGGTTTTGGTTGTTTAAAAAAAAGATAACTCATGGCCGGATGCAGTGGCTTATTCCTGTAATCCCAGCATTTTTGGAGACTGAAGCAGGAGGATTGCTTGAGCTCAGAAGTTCGAGACCAGCCTGGGCAACATAGTGAGGCCTTGTTTCTACAAAAAAAAAAAAAAAAAATATTGGCTGGGCATGGTGACTCATGCCTGTAGTCCCAGCTACTTGGGGAGCCAAGGCAGGAGGATCACTTGTGCCCTGGAGCTCAAGGTTAACAGCGAGCTGTGATTGTGCCACTGCACTCCAGCCTGGGTACCAGAGTGAGACCCTGTCTCTAAGAAATAAAAATAAAAATAAAAAAGATAACTCTTCCCCAATGAATGTGTGGATTTAAGGATATAGTGCTCCTGTCTATATGTAACCAAGAATAATTGAAATATAAATGGGCTTTATTTTGTATCAAGAGGGATAGGAAGAAAGTTCTGGAAGTACTGGAGAGAGAAGACCAGAAGTGTAACTATGAGAGAAAAAGATGGATAAAATTAAATATAGATGTTTCTTAGAGAAACACTTGGGGAAAGTACAGGACGCATGGGAACCTAGAACAGGGATAGTAGGTTACAAGTGTGCTCAGAGAGTCCAGTAAGAGAAGTGCATTAGCTTTACACAGATAAGTTATTTAGAAAAGCTTTGAAAAGAAGAAGCAGCAGCTTAGATGACTTCATCTAAACAGACTGAAGTGATCTTGGGATGAGACATTTGATAAAGAGATTTAGGATGGAATCCAAATATAACTGCCCAAGCACAAGCAGTATCTGGAGGTTGCAGAAAAGAAGCTGTCTTCAATTGGGTCCAAAGACACTAACTGGTGGCTAGGACCAAGCTGAATTACCAGCTGAACTGGCAGTGAATTTTGAGTAAAAATATGTTAAAATTGGGTTTAATGAATTAAGAAGTATCAAGTTGGTTTAAGTAGACAGCTTGTTTAACTGTATTCCTGCCACTCTGGAGATTCTGAAATTTTCTCACTGCAGAATTATGTCACATTGAAACCTCAGTGACTCACTGACTGGGCTGAGATAATAAATAAGAACCAGAAAGCGAGGGATGATAAGAGGAAAAAGCCACAGTCCAATGGTGGGTGACGGGGAAACTTACCGGTGATAGAATTCCAGGAAGATTCTCTCTAGCTGTTGCTCTGATATGTTTTTGTCCCAAGTATAAAAATAATTATTCTGGGGTGTGGGATATTTCTAGCACCCTTCAAATCATGGCATGTCTAGTCCTGAGAATGAACTGAGGTGGATCAAAATGCACTTTAAAAAAATGCACACAGAAATCCAATGTATAACCAAAACATAAGTGAAATACTTTAATACACATTTTCATTCAAATCAAATTTTCCCTATATTGGGAGTTAATCAATGAAACACATGGCTAAATTCTTTAGTCTTTATTTTCTACCACAATTGCTTTATTCTTCCCTATAGGCAAAGATTCATGTTATTATTTAAGTTTGATGAGCAATGATATGTTTTTTGATTGCGTATGATTTGCTACCTTTAACTGGTTTTATTTTGTATTTGATAAAATTCCAAACATTGTTTTCACACCTTTATCCTAAAAAGATCAATTATATTGTACAACAGGTTTTTTTTCTTCTAGTTTTTAAAACCAAGCTGCTACTTGATCCCAGTGGTTAACATAGGCAGCACAAAATGTTGATGTGGAACGTGGAAAGTTTATTAAAAAATGAAACAACTTGGGAGGTGGAATCAGACCTCTAACAACAAAGGAAGCATGGCATATGACACTGTGCTGTCTTAGAAATGGGAGACCCATGTTAAGTGTTAGGAATAGCTTGTATCTGGCTCAGGGAGAGCCATCAACCAGATGAGACAAACCTGGAGATACTTTCCTGGGCTCTCTATTTTGTGCTCTGACCCCATGCACTGCTATGGGGTAAAGACTTGGGGGAGGCATTCAGGCAAGGGGAGAAAGAAATGATCCAAATTGTAGGTGATAAGATGAGAATTTCGTAAACGTCAACTTGGTGTCAGAGTGTAGGCAGAATTTGACATTTGCACGTGCAAGCCTGGGGAGGCAAGTGGGGTGGGTGGGGGAGATAGATAAAAGTTTTTCTAAGAACGGAACAACCACATTGAAAAGCTACCACACTTTGTCTTCCTTCCCTACCATTTCTCAGTCTTGATTTCACACTGCTTCCTCTACATCTTCCCATTATGGCATTAACAACTGCCATGTCTCGTGTTGGAAAATTGTTGAAGAAGAGACACACTGTGGTTGACACCTAAAACTCTTCATCTCTAAGGGAAATTAAGTGAAAATTTATATTTCCCAACTGCCTCCTTCATCTTCTTTCCCAAACACATATGTGCCTATGATGTTCATACTGTATGTAATCCTCTGTGACTTTTTTCCCACTAAGGTGTCCCTGATGTTCATTTGTAAATGTTTCTTGTCCCTATGGAATGGACCTATCCCTATGGAATGGAATGCTCTCCACTACGCATATTTTGAGCAGCTATTACACACACCCAGTGGATATTCATAGAGAAGAGCCTGCAAGTGGGTATGATTTCCCCTTGTGTCTGCAGCTTCCAGGGATTCTAAACTCTCACTAGCCCACACTCATCTTTTAGCAATTCATTAAAAAATTAGTGGTGTTCCTCTTACCTGCTTGCACAAAACCTGGGCTTTCTTCCTCCTATGCTTTGATACAACTGAGTCAATATTTCCAATTTATCATTCCTTGGAAGTTTCTATCTTTCTTTGGAGTTCGGTATACTGTGTTGCCCTATGATGTATGTTCCTTCATGGGTATAAGAAAGTTATGATTATGTTGATTATCTGCTTTTTCATTTTGTTGGGATGGAAACAACATTTTTTTCCAGCTTTATACATTCCAGATGAAAGTGGAATTATTTTCACTTTTAAGTACTAATAGAATTGATTTCAGCTCATGGCAGGATAAGCAAGTAAGTAGATATTTCTAAGAAATAGCTGCAAATGTAAGACAAAAGATATAAAAATTCAGGCATCATCTGCAGATGTGATCATTAAAGCAGCTAAAATAGAAAATATTTTAGGAAAAAAATAAAATAAAAAACTGATGGTTAGAGATTCAGACTTAAATCATTGAACTTACTGTAAAAAAGGGTAATATTTGTGTATATTGTGTGTTTGATGGGAAATGGATGGTTGGACAAATAATAATTATATTTCCTTATAGTCTGCTCTCATCCCAATTTTATATTGGATTTCCTGATACCTGTGCCTTTTAGTTAAGCAGAACTATTTCTAGAGAATCATCTGAAAGTTTTTCCTCTCTTATTCCTCAGCAAGTTAATATTGGTGCATCCTGGCTTTATCAGCAAAGAAAGAAATTGCTATTTCTTTTATTTTTTCTTTCAAATTCCTTTAATTATTTAAAGTGGTGCTGCTCCAAATAGCTAAAGACCAATTTAAAAAACCAAATGGTGATTCACTCATTTCCTGCACCAGAGCCACATCTCAGCCTAGGGGTTCAGGATGGCAGCAGCAGGAGGTTAATTCTGGAATCTTAGGCTGCTTGCTTGAGAACTGTTAGCTTCACTGCTCATCTCCTTTGGGTAGACAGCTCCCACTGATTGCATTTGAAGAATAACAGATTAGAATTAGACTTTCTATTTGGAAGTTAGGTATTTTGAGCAAAACTAAGGATGGTGTGGGCAGGGCAGATTACGTTGAAATGATCCCCATTCTGACAAAGCCTTTAAAATACACACACACACACACACATACACACACACACACACACACACACACACACAGATAACAAAGCCAGTATCTACCCTCAGGAACAAAGTAAATCACCAAACATCTGCAGTGTCCAACTAGTTTTCCAGCAATAGTAGCACAGTGTGATAATTAAGGTAATTAAGGCTATGGACTCCGAGTTTAAATCCTGGCTGTACCACTCACTAGCTGTATAAACCTTGAAGAGGTATTTGATTCCCCTAAATTTCAGTTTCCTCTAATGTAAGATTAATAATCACAGCTAATATTCATTGAATATATAATATGCCAAGAGTTTTCATTCATTTATTGTTGATTTAACAAATTAGAAGATGAGTCAGAAGGAAATATTAGACTTAAGCACAAGACGGGATGGGAAACACAGAAAATAAAATAAAAGATAAATGGGACACAGTGAATAGATTTAACACATGTGCAGCTGGAGTCCCAGAAGGAGATGAGAAAGAATGCAGAGAAGCTTATTATTTGCCAGACACAACTCTAAGTACTTTACAGATATATGTCATTTAATCCTCATAAAAACTCTCTGAGGTAGATACTATTCTTGCCACACACATTTTACAGATGAGGAAACCAAGGCAATGATGAGTTAGGTAACTTGCCCAGGGCCACACAGCTAGTTAGCGTCAGACCCGGGGTATAAACTCAAGCAGTCTTTCCACATTTTAAACCAGTCCTATTCCGAGGACTTCACATATATTAATTCATTAAATGCTCACCAATAAGCCCTATGAGACGAGTACTATCATTATCCCCATTCTGTAGGTGAGAGAGCTTAGGCAATTTGACCAAGATTACATAGCTAACTAATGGTAGTGCTGGGATACAATCTCAGGCAAGTTTAGTTCTAAAGACCACAAGCATAAGCATTATGCTATATCCTCTCTCAGTAACAGTACCTACATATTAGAGTTCTTTGAGAATTAAATGGGAAAAAGTATTTAAAGCACCTAGCCCAGTGCCTGCCATACACTCAGATATTATTATTATTACTATTACTGATTGTGCTCTGATGGCTGTGGCTCCCTAAGAGCTCAAGTAGCAATTGCAGTGAGGTGGGAGCAGCAGGAATGTATAGATCACTGCCTGAAATATGCCACCTTGCTCTCAGAGAGTTCCTAAGAAGAGGATCCTTACTAGAGATTCCTTGTATTCCTAGTCATTTACTCCCACTGCCTAACTGTAATACAGAAGGTGACTAGATACCAGAAAAACTATAGGGAGAGAAGAAGGCCATAAATCCTTTGCTGGGAGTTTTTAAATTTGATAGAATTCTAATCTATCTTAATTTAGGACAGGCTTGCACAGAACAGCACATCACACTCCCCAAATAATGCTAAGGCATTTAAAAAAGCAGGAGATATTTTTATAATCCTTACTCTGTACCAACTACTTTCTAAGTGCACGTTAACTTATGTCTTCCTCAGAAAAGCCCTAGGATATCAGTACTATTATTGTACCCACTTTATAGATGAGGAAACTGAGGCCCAGTGTCCAAGGCCACACAGTCAGTAAATGGTAGAGTTGGAATTTGAACAGTTTCGCTTCAGAATCCAAGATTTTACATTCTTCTCACATCACACTAGCTTTAACACTCTTCCCACATTACTGATTGATCATGTATCTTATGAATGAAATGAAAGATTAAATATATAATTTTAAAGTACAAGGTAGGTATTTTTTATGAAATTAAAGAGTCTACTCATCTCTCTCTATTAAATCGTACTTTGATTCCTTTGCCTGCAATGCTTTCAACCCTTTGCTAACAGTGAGATTCTTGATAATACCAAAGTTCTGGATCCATTTGGCAGGGCTTCCTTGTCAACAGGGCAGATAACGGTGCTTTCTGGCTGCCACTGCCAAGAGCTGTGGGATAGTCACATAAGTAGGAAGTGGTGTGACGGTACCCCCTCTGTCTCTTATTGCTTCTCCTAGGGCAGAAATTGTTGGCATATATTGGCAACCAATGACAACTTTGTTTAACTTTATTTGGAGATTCTAAGAGATTCATTTCTCCTTTTTTT
>VBSM01001124.1:46180696-46204061 GCA_008086735.1 Cheirogaleus medius
CTTCTTTTGTTTTTTGCTAGTATTTTGTTAATATATGTAAAATAAACATACAAATGACATGCTTTCAGTGATAATTCATCATATTAAAATAGTTCAATTCTTGTTACTAACATCTCAGTATATTCATAATCCTATTTATTATACAGCTCAAACACAATTTAAAATATTTCAGTTTTTCAGCTAAAATTATTTAATGGTGTTACTTAGGTATTTGTGATTTAAAATTTGTTGGGAACTTACACGGTGATAATACTAGATCTATTTATTTAATCATTCATATATTCAGCAAATATTAATGAAGTATCTACTATATTGGAAATTCTGTACACCATTTGATGACTAAATGGTAGGCCTCAGAAAGTGCATGTGACGGGAGACATGAATCTGCTGTCTCAGGAGTCCATTTCAGTTTCCATGTGCCTCCTGTAGGGCATGCATCTATGCTTGGTGTTTGAAGAGACTTTTTTTTGGTACAAGGTGATCCCTATCCAAACCAACTATTTCATTTGGTTCTCAAACAAAGAAACACTGGAAAACAAAAGCTGGCAGTGTTCTTATTTGGACAAGAGATGTTGGTCTCTGTTTTAGACAGGACTAGTCTCAGCGGGAACAGAGAAACTCTAAATAATACTGACTTAAACAAGATAGAAAGTTTATTTTTCTCCATGTAAGAAGTAGAGAGGTGTGAGGTCCAGGGTGGGTAGACTAGCTCTTTTCTATGAAAACCCTGCAGATCCAGTCTCTTTATAGCTCGAAGCTTGGCCAACCTTAGGATGTAGCTGAAGCCCCTCATCCTCAGGGTCTACGGGGCATCCATATTTCACACAGCAGGATGCAGGAAGGCTTTAAGGAAAAAAGCCAAGGGCAAGCTCCAGCTCTCTCTTTTAAGAAAAGTTCCCAGAAGCTGCCATGCAACATTTCCACTTACATTTCGTTGCCTAGAAACTAGCCACACTGGCCACAGAAGGTGCAAATAAGGATGGAAAAGGTAGTCTTTATTCTGGGAGGCTACATGCCCTAGCTGAACATTCTAATGCCCTTTAAACAAGAAAAATGGATTTTGGGATTGGGGGACAACTAGCAATCTCTTCCACAGTCTTGAAAGTGACAACTTCAGAGTCATTTTAATTAAAAGCTTAATTAAAATTTTGGGGTTTTATGCTGACTTTAGATCTTAATGCCCATGTATGATGTAATTCAACTAAATTAAATAAATTGCTTAAGGTGGAAAAATACTTGGTAAACACATTTTCCATTACATTGCATTAATTTTCTTCTAATGTACAAGAATGAGAACCCCAATTATGCCTTTTATAGCATAATTATCTTCTCTCCAAGTAATATTTAAATGGAAATACAAAATATTAAATTTATTTTTAAAAATACAATAAAATGCCTTTTTTTCTTTCCCAGGATACAATACAAAATCATCAGAATTGTAACTGTGTCTTATTTTCTTAACACTGAAATAGAGAAAGAGAATATTTCCCTATTCTATTTCCACTGAAGTTGGAAATAGAATAGGGAAAAAAAATCAGGTGAATTTAATTTTCCCAAAATTCATGATATTAAAAAGTTGTATGTAAGAGTTGGGAGGAAGAAGAGATGAAGAGGTGTAGCACAGAGGGTTTTTAGTGCAGTGAAACTATTTTATATGATACTATAGTAGTGGATACATGTCATTATGCATTTGTCCAAACTCAGAGAATGTACAATACCAAGAGTGAACCCTAATGTAAACTATGGACCTTAGGTAATAATGACATGTCAATGTAGGGTCATTGATTGTAACAAACAAACCACTCTGGTCTGGGATGTAGACATTGTGGGGGTAGTGGTAATGGGTATATGGCAATCCAGTGTACTTTCTGTTCATGTAACCCTGAACCTAAAACAGTACTGAAAAATAAAATCTATTTTTTAAAAAGAAAGTTATGCATGGTGCCAAGTCAATTTTTGTGAATCAAATAATTTTTTCATTTAGTTAACAAATATTTATTGATCCTCTACTATGTTCCAGTTATGGTAGAAGATATAAGCATCCTTAAGGACTTCTGGAAATGCCAGAGAAAGTAATCTATTAAAGATAAAATTTCCTATAATCAAACATATTAAAGACTCAGTTATTATCATCTGGAAACTGAAGGGACACATTATTCCTTGAAGATAGGAGAGACATCTTTTATTAAAAATTTTTAAGTCAATATTTGGTTTTAAAATTAAGTTTTATTTCTATCAAAGTAATTTTAAAAAACCAAATAGTACTAGATTAGTAGGAGAGAAGTCAAGCTATTGTAACAAAGATACCCCCAAGTACAATGACGCAAGTGAAATAGAAATTTATTCTCTCATTTAACAATCCAGGAAAACGGACAGCTCTGCTCCAAAGGGTCATCCAGGGACCCCATTACATCTATCATGTTACTCCCACGTCCCCAAACTGTTTTCCTTTTCACCGTTGTTGAAACTGGATTACCAATCACCACCAATTAACCCATATTCCTGCCTGAAGGAAGAGGAAATGAACACCAAGCAGCTTCCTTTTAAAGAACTTAAATTGGAAGCATCAGTGCTTTTCTTTTCACATTTCACTGACCATTTTAGCTAGAAGAGAGCTTGGGAAATACAGTCTTTAGCTGAACAGCCACATGCCAGCAAGACTTTCAGAGGTTTTATTATCAAAAGGAAAAATGGAAGAATGCGTATTGGAGGCAACTAATAATCTTTCTCTCAGGTACTTAAAGGCTTTCCTCAAACATATGATGATTCTTGGCTATGGAGTCTTATTTAAGAATGAGGCACTAAGAAATTAATCTGAAGACTAATTTGGGGAGAATCAGTCTTCCCTGTTGGTTCAATTTGACAGTCAGTTTTTTCATCATATGTGTGAAATTCCTAAATGTCAATATTCATAGATCTGTTTTCTGGGACTGTGAAGTTTTTCCAGATTCTACCTAAGGACAAGGATATTATTTTCCTAGGGCTGCTGTAACAAAGTACCACACATTGTATGGCTTGAAACCTCAGAAATTTGTTCTCTCACAATTCTGGAGACCAGAAGTCTGAAATCAAGATGTTGGCAGGGCCATGTTGTGAGGCTGTAGACTTCCTCACCTCTTCCTAGCTTCTATGGCCCCCAGCAACTCTTGACACTCCTTGCTTGTAGTTGCCATCACTCCGAGCTCTGCCTCCATCTTTGCACGGCCTTCTTTGTGTGTCCCTCTGTGTCCTTTCCTAGTATAAGGACACTAATCACTGGATTTAAGGCTCGCCCTAATCCAATATTATGTCTTAATAAAAATTGATTTATTTATTTTAATTGACAAGTAAAAATTATATATATTTATTATGTACAACATGATGTTTTGAGATATGTATACATTGTGGAATGGCTAAATTGAGGTAATTAAAATATATATTACCTCACATACTTATTTTTTGTGGTGAGAACACTTAAAATCTACTCTTAGCCATTTTCAAGAATATATTGTTATTAACTGTAGTCACTATGGTTGATAATAGAAATTCCTCCTAAATGAAATTTTGTATTCTTTGACCAACATTTTCCCCACCCGACATCCCCAGTCCCTGGTAACCGCCACTCTACTATCTCCTTCTATGAGTTCAACATTTTTAGATTCCACATATAAGTGAGACCGTGGGACATTTGTCTGGCTTATTTCACTTAGCATAATGTCCCGCCAGAGGACATGTTGCAAATGACAGGATTTCCTTCTTTCTTAAGGCTGAATAGTACCATTGTGTACATATGCCACATCTTTCTTTCTTTCTTTCTTTCTTTCTTTCTTTCTTTCTTTCTCTCTCTCTCTCTCTCTCTTTGACAGAGTCTTGCTCTGTCACCTGGGCTAGAGTGCTGTGGCATCAGCCTAGCTCACAGCAACCTCAAACTTCTGGGATCAAGCGATCCTCCTGCCTCAGCCTCCTGAGTAGCGGAGACTACAGGCACACACTCCGATACCTGGCTAATTTTTCTATTTTTAGTAGAGACAGGGTCTTGCTCTTGCTCAGGCTGGTCTCAAACTCTCAACCTCAAGTGATCCCCCCACCTCAGTCTCCCAGAGTGCTAGTATTACAGGTGAGAGCCACCATGCCCAGCCATCTTTCTTTCTTTCTTTTTGAGACAGGGTCTGGTTCTGTTGCCCAGGTTGGAGTGCAGTGCCCACTGCAGCCTTGAACTCCCTGGCTCAAGTGATCCTCCCACCTCAGCCTCTTGCTAATTTTTTTAATTCATTCATCTATCCATTCATCTATCCAATCACTTAGGTTTATTATATATCTTGGCTGTTGTGAATAATGCTGCAATGAATATGGGAGTGTAGATATTTCTTCAGCATACTAGTTTTATTTTCTTTGGTTATATACCCAGAAGTGGGATTGCTGGATTATATGATAGTTTTATTTTTAATTTTTTGAGGAAACTCCCACTGTTTTCTATAATTTCTATTCTAATTTTCATTCCCTTCAATAATATGCAAGAGTATCCTTTTTCTACATCCTCACCAACACTTAATCTTTCATCTTTTTGATAATAGCTATTCTAACAGTGTGAGGTGATATCTCGATGTAGTTTTAATTTGCATTTTCCTAATGATTAGTGATGCAAGGTATTTTTTCATGTACCTGTTGATCGTTTGTATGTTTTCTTCTGAGATATGTCTATTCAGCTCTTTTGCCCATATTTTAATTGGGTTATTTGTTCGTCTGCTTTTGAGTTTATTGTATATTTTGGATATTAACCCTTTATCATATATATGGTTTGCAAATATTTTCTCCCATTCTGTAGGTTGTTTTTTCACTCTGTTGATTATTTCCTTTGTCCTGAAGAAGCTTTTACTTTGACATAATCCTGTTTGTCTTTTGTTACCTACGCCTTTGGAATCATATCCAAAAAATTGTCACCCAGATCAATGTCGTGGAGCTTTCCCCCTATGTTGTCTTCTAGTGGTTTCAGAGTTTCAGATCCTATGTTAAGTCTTTAGTCCATTTCGAGTTTATTTTTGTATATTGTGTGAGATAAGAGTCTAATTTCATTCTTCCACATGTGGCTATCAAGTTGTCCCATTTATTGAAGAGGCTGTCCTTTTTGTGTGTGTTCTTGGCACCATTGTCAAAAATCACCTCATTACAAATGCATAGATTTATTTCTGGGCTCTCTGTTCTGTTCCATTGGTCTAAGTATCTGTTTTTATGCCAATATCATGCTGTTTTGATTACTATAGCTTTGTATATTTTGAAGTCAGGTAGTGTGATACCTCCAGCTTTGTTTTTTTTCTTTTTTGCTCAAGACTGCTTTACTTTTGAAAGTCTTTTGTGGTTCCATACAATTTTAGAACTGTTTTCACTATTGCTGTGAAAAATGCCATTGGAATTTTGATAGGGATTACATTGAATAGTTGAAATGTCTCTTCAATTTCTGATTTTATTTATTTGAGTCTTCTTCCTTTTTTTCTTAGTCTAGCTAAAATTTTGTAGGAAACCTTTGATCTCAAAGACATTGATCTTTTATATTTCTTTTCTAATCTCTATCAATATGATGTCTTAATTTAATTATGTCTGCAAAGATTCTATTTCCAAATAAGGTCATTTTATGAAATTATGGGTGGATACAAATTTTTGAAGGATACTTTTTCACTACAACAGATATCGATGCCTATGTTCTGGAACCAGGGCAGAAGAAGAGGTTCATTAGATTTTCTTAATCTCCTCTTTGACCTTTTGTCTTCTCACTTCACTCCCAGGCTTGGGAACTCAAATCCAGAGGCTTTCTGGTTAGGGTCCCCATATATCTATACTGTCTTGATGAAAGTGTTTTGGTATATCGTTGGGGTAGAGTGTGGGGAGTGGTGGATGTCTTACTCTGTTGTCCAGACTGAACTCCTGGGCTCAAGCAATCCTCCTATCTCAGCCTCCAGAGTAGCTAGGACTACAGTTATGTGGCACCATGGCTAATTTTTTTTTTTTAATTTTTTTGTAGAGACCTCAAGTGATCTTCTTGCCTCGACCTCCCAGAGTGCGGAGATTATAGGCATGAGCCACTGGGCCAGATCTGAACTTTGAAGATGAGAGAATTTAGAGAAGAGGGAATTAAGGTCCTTGCAGCAATATGCTGGCACTTGTATAGTCATTAAAGCAAGAATGTGCTTGGTATTATGGGAAAGTGCCTAGGTAGATGTCTCTGACTGAATTAAGAGTATGTTCTAGGAAGCAATGGGAGATAAAATTTATACAAGTAGAATGGAGTTGGATTGTGTAGAGATATAGCTTCTCAGAAAGAAAAGCTTGGCTTTGATATTCTAGGCGATGTAGATTCTTGAGCACAATGAGTAGTGACATGATGAAAATTATATCTTTCTTAATTATTAGAAAGATTAATCTGGTAGGCATATATAAAATAGAGTAGGGTGACCTGTACTGGAGTAGTAACAGTGGAGAAGGAAAGAAAAAAGGTGAAAGTAGAGAAAATGGTTAAAACAGAAGGACTTAGGAACAGTATAGGGGATGAAGTGGAGGACAGAGTCAAAGGTGCTCTCTGTTTTTCTAGCCTATAATCCTAAAAGAATTGATAAACTTGATAATGCTCTACAATAGTGGTCCCCAACCATTTTGGCACCAGGGACTGTTTTAATGGAAGACAATTTTTCCATGGACCAGTGGTGGGTGGGGCGTGGGAGGTGGGGATGGTTTCAGGATGATTCAAGCACATTACATTTATTATGCACTTTATTTCTATTATTACATTATAATATATAATGAAATAATTATACAACTCACCATAGGTTGGGGATCCCTGCTCTACAAGACGCTGTTAATTGCTTGATTGAAGCTAATGAGAACCATATTTCTCCACCCTATATGTATCTGCTGAGTATCCTCTTCCCTTCAAATTCAGGAACATTTTATATACATTAGGATTTTTTTCCCTAGCCATTTATTTTGTCATTTTTTTCTCATTTATATTTGTAAAGAACCAACACCAAATTCCTCCAGATCTCTATGCTGTTTCTCTTTTGTTTTCAACTTCTCTAAACTTTCCCCTAATTACATTTTTATTTTATTTCAAGAAAATATGAGAGTATAAACATTTTGGTTGCATTTTATATCTTTGTCTCTCCCTAGCAAGGGTTAGAGGTATGCCCTTCCCCTCCACAATACTCACCACATCCCTCAGATGTGGATCTACCCCCCAACCCCTAAATCCCTAGTGAATACCACCACCATTTGAGCACCATAGTGTTAATCAGTCAGTACCAATTTGATGGCGAGTACTTGTGGATCCCATTCTTCCGATCTTGTGTCACCTCACTTTGGATAATGGGCTTAAGCTCAATCCAGGATAATATAAGCGGTGCTAGCTCACTGTCGTTTCTTAGAATTGAGTAATATTCCATTGTAAACATCCCCTAATTACATTTTTATATCTTCTTTTTCTATCTCCTGATATTATTTTAACTCTGTTAAATCTCATACTCCCAATTATTACTAAATACTTGAAGCCATTAGGGAGTTATCTTTGTACGAACCCAGCACAGCACCATGTGGAGGAGAAGTTAATCATCAGGCACCATGGGTATCTATAATTAAATTGATAATGATGATAATAGTCAAAGATGTCCCCACATCTTTAGTCTTGTTTTTCTGAGATTTTCCTATTTCTGCTACCTCTGTCTCTTAGGGAAACCAAATGAATTGATATGCTTAAGAATTATCTTATAAACTTTGTAAAATATATTATATGCTGAGCCACAAAGCAATGTCCTCTTCTTATACAAGCTAACACATAAAACCTCCTGAGGTTTATTCAGTGAAAATTCTGGAAGGAAAATCTCTAGGAGGAGAAGCTGACTAAATTACCCTAATTTTTCCACCTTTATTCATCTTCCCTTGGGAAGATTTGTGCTGTCCCACTTTGAATTATACTGGGTACTAATGTCTGGTCCAAATATGAACAGTATTCTCTTCATTGGTTCCCTTTAGAATAAATAGGTGGTTATTTTGAAAACTTTACTAAATATTAAAATGGAACAAAAATTTTAAAAAGTAGATAAAGAGCATAAAATATACAAATATTTGATTATGAGATAATTATAACCATACAGCAAACCAGAAGGATTAGTTCAATTTTGCAAGTATGGCCTCCTTCCTTTTCCTTTCCCTGCTTCCATATGCTGTCTTCTTGACATACTGACTCATTCTTGGTTTAGGATCCTGATTTAAACTTCTCAGACTAACTAGGGTCTTCTCACCCAGTTCAGGTTTCTAGCCTGAAGTATATACCTCACCACAATGGATTACTAAAATTATGAAAATTGACACAATAAGTTACCAAAAATTTTCTCACTGAGGTTGACAGATTTGTCAACTTTTTGAGCATTCTGTGAGACAGTGACCTAAAGAACTATCATCATCATCACCGTCACAAAATGTCTTGAATCATATTATTTAATATTACTGCCATAACACATACACAGTAACAACAGAGTAGTCTTCTCATAGAAACACATAGAGAATGAAGAAGGGAAAAAAGGTCATCAGTCCTGGGGTAGAAAGTCATTACCTCCTACTGTCTAAGTTAGAAAAATACTTAATCATTTTTCATTTTTTTTCTAAAAAAAATTAAATAAATTAAAATGTTTGGGCCAGGCACAGTGGCTCATGCCTGTAATCCTAGCACTCTGGGAGGCCGAGGCCGGAGGATTGCTCAAGATCAGGAGTTCTAAACCAGCCTGAGCAAGAGCGAGACCCCATCAGTACTAAAAATAGAAAGAAATTAATTGGCCAACTAAAAATATATAGAAAAAATTACCCGGGCATAGTGGCGCATGCCTGTAGTCCCAGCTACTTGGGAGGCTGAGGCAGAAGGATTGCTTGAGTTTAGGAGTTTGAGGTTGCTGTGAGCTAAACTGACGCCACGGCACTCTAGCCAGGGAAACAGAGTGAGACTCTGTCTTAAAAAAAAAAAAAAAAAAAATTAAAATGTTTGTTTGCAGGTGAACTAGTATGTGAAGTAATGTTTCATCGATTCACCTAACCAGATAAATTCATTTTTCAACATTTATGTTAACAATAAAAGGTAAAAGCAAAAGGAAAAATATTCCTCAACATTTTAAATGAAGAAAATAATATTCTTATACTTAGATATTTTTCTTTCTAGTGTCATGATTTTAAAGTCAAAACATTTCCTATCAATTGTTGGCTTATTGATTTTAAATTCAAGAAATAGTCAGTGAGAAGACATTATGCTAGAGAACAGGTAAATATAAAGAATAAGCCATTTCACATACTTTCAAGGAGTTCATAATCCATTGAAGAAGACAGAACAGCTATTAGAACTATTACCTAGAAATGCATTTTTTAAGGTTTAAGAAAGAGAAACTGCAGTAATTATGTGTCCACTTATTGTTTATTGAATCTCTTTTTAGAAATGAGTTTTTTTCCCTTAACATGTTAATAATTCCCATCTCTATACTATGCTATGCTGTTCTAATGAATTTAACTTTATAAAGAGCCTTCCCTTCATTTAGCATTAATTAGGAGTACATTTAGTAGAGAGAAAAAAGTGATTAGGTGAGTGCTAATGATCTCAATTTATAAATAAAAGATTGTATCATAGGTAGCTGGTTTTGCTTTCTCCTTTTGCAGTGCAATGATTCAAGAGAAATTTTTCTTAATATTTCAGATCAATCATATTTGAATTAAAAAATGTGAATTAAAGAATTAAAATGCTAGCCAGCTGCAAATCTACAAACAACAGTTGCACTGTGAAGCCTTTATTATTAGAGAAATATCAGATACCCAAATTTCAAGTCATAACATTTCAGTAAAATACATAATGTGTGGTTTCCATTAATAAAATATTTTGAATAGAAATAGCGGAATATTTTTATACAAAGTATTGGGTCTGTCATCACTTCCATTTGCAAAGGATGAAGACTGTCAATATTAAGTCCTATTTGTAAGAGCATCTTGGATTGTAATAGTTAGGGAAGCAGTAAGAGTTCAAAGGAGCAGTTATGAAAGACATAAATAGAATATGTTTTCTCAGGTGCCACTTGAGGGAAAAACACTTTGATAGATCCAAAAGAAATAAGAAACTGAAACTGAGATTGTCAAGGCTGAGAAAGCCACTTGTAGAGGCATAAATATAATCATCAAACACAGCTATTAGAAAATCATACTGGTTTCAAACTCATTCTAAAAGCAGAAATGGTGTTCTGTGGGCTCCTGTTGTAGGGAGTGAAGTTGCTTGAGTGAACCCAGGGATTCATTGCTTAACTTGTTATTCTCTCCCTAGGGCAGTTCTAAGAGATGTGATATTCTTTTCCACCCACTACACTTCTTTCAACCACCTAGTTCTACTTTTGAAATATATAGTACTGAATACATGATACAAGTATTTTATCCTTCATTGAGTGCTCTCTGGATGCAGCTCAGTGCTGAGTAGGAATATAATGTCTTTAACTTCAAAGAGCTTATAATTTACTTAGGGAGGAAAGACATATATGCATAAAAAATACAGTGTAAGGCAAGTCAAGGCCGTGTTTATAGAAACTGATGTTGTCAAAGAGATTGTCTTTAGCTGCGCCTTGAGGACAATGGAATGGATATTGTTGGCTCAGCAGCCAACATTCATTACCTGCTTTCCCATTACTAACAGCATACAGTCTTTAACTTGGATAAAATATATCCCTCAGTACAAGCTCAAGTACTTCAAGGGAAACTATGGTTAGATTAATCCAACCATTGGTACATTCCATTTCCCCTGTTCAACTGGGGATGGGAGTGGAGGATAGAAGGGGAAGATATGACCCAATGAGGGTGAATTTCAGGACTCTGGTTTGGAATGTTGGGGAGAGTCTCTCTCTTCCTCCAACATCATGTTGCATGGATGTGAAGCCTGGCACCACTAGAGTCATTTTGCCAGATATAAGCCCGAGGGCCAATACGATATATAGAGGAGGGTACTGCCAAGACACCTGCAAAGAAACAGAGGTAGAGCCACTGGATCAAGTCAATGTGAAGCCTGTCTTACTGCTAGACTAATGCATATTCTTACTGTTTAACCCAGTTTAAGTTTTTTTGTTTGTTTGTTTCATGTGACTGAAGGCCTCTGATTTAGATGGGTACATTTCAAAGAAATAAAGAGGCTAGGTGTTTCAAACACAAGTGATACTGAAGAGATGCAAATAAGTCAGAAGCCCCTGGAATATAAAGAGTAGACCAATATTTTGGGGGTGGAGAGAGTATATAATGTAATAGGAGGGCAAGTATAAAAAAAGTGTTTCAGAGATGTAGAAAAATTTAAAACTTAGGCCATGGATTTTGGACTTTTTGTAGGCATGGTCAATAAATGGGTTTTGACTGATGGATGTAAGGATAATAACAAACATTTATTGAGCACTTATTATATGCTGGCATTATACATGTATTATTTCATTTAATTATTAAAATCTTTAACCAAGTACTATCATTTTTCCTGTTTCACAGATGAGGAAGATCCTTAAGTAACATGGTTAGTAAGTGGCAGAGCTGAGATTAAAACCCTTGCATTCTGACCTCAGAGCAGGCACTCTTAACTAATGCTTTAGTCTGCCTTCTTCATATCGTAATAAAAGTGATGTTTTAAAAAAGTTAATCTGAGGTGGCCAGTTAGCTAAATTGCTTAGACCATGGTGCTAATAAAGAGGTTAATCTGGTAGCAGTGTACAGAATGATTTAGAGGAAAGAGTGAAGCAAGTTCTAGCACAAAATTTTAGTATGTCTGAGATATTATAAAGAAATAATTGATGGTACTGATATTTGCTAATTGATAGTATGTAGGGGCTGATTAGAAGTAAGGAAAACATAAGGAATAATCATAGATGTTTTTGACATTCCTGCCCTGGAAGATTTGTGGGAAATGATGACACCAATGACAGAAAAATGGAAGGTGGAGAAAGAATTGTTTTTTTGTTGTCGGAGAAGGGGATGGTGGATAAACTCTGTTTTAGATATATTCAGTTTGAGGTGATAGGAAAACCCTCAAGTATAAATGCTATATAGACAGCTGGGAATGAAGGAATAAAACTGGAGATACAGTTTAGATATTAGTTTCATTGAAGTGATAGTTGAAACCATACTTTTATCATTAATCTTAGTGAGAATAAAAACAAAGTGAAGGCATCATTATTACTTTTTAAATTTACTGCATCCACCTGGAGTCCTTTTAGTTACTTGAAAAAACTTCAGGGGGATAAACTTTTAGTCACTTGAAAAACTTTTGTAATGCTTGGACTTGGATACAAATTCTCTAATAAACTCTGATGAGTGAAGAAAAGATAAGAAATAATATGCTTAAGGTTATACTTTATCATGGTTATCAATTCAATACACATTTGTATATTAGGAAATCTATTTATAAAGTAATTAATTCCTGTGTGTGTATATTTTAACAATGGGATGGCCAAATTCCTTCTATATCACTTTTGGTAATGCTTCCATTTTATCAAAGATTCTCATCTATAGCTTTAGAGTAAAATCTTGGTATATCCAAATCATCTCTTTATAACATCAATTATTTTTGAGTCTATTTCCTCTCACTTTTTATGGCTACACTGAAAATGTAAAATTTACTATTTTCATGCCACCATTTTCTTCCTTATGCTATCTCTTTGATTTTCATCTGTGAATTGGAAATCAACATTATTTGCTCACTTTTTCATTTCATAGTATATTTCTTATCATGAAAAAGTCATTTAAAATGTAAAGATTTCTGGCTGGGTGTGGTGGCTCATGCCTGTAATCCTAGCACTCTGGGAGGCCCAGGCGGGCGGATCACTCGAGGTCAGGAGTTTGATACCAGCCTGAGCAAGAGCAAGACCCCATCTCTACTAAAAATTAGAAACAAATTAATTGGCCAACTAAAAACATATAGAAAAAATTAGCTGGGCATGGTGGCTCATGCCTGTAGTCCCAGCTACTCAGGAGGCTGAGACAAAAGGATCGCTTGAGCCCAGGAGTTTGAGGTTGCTGTGAGCTAGGCTGACGCCAATGCACTCTAGCCCAGGGAAACAGAGTGAGACTCTGTCTCAAAAAAAAATAAATAAATAAAAATAAATAAATAAATAAAAATAAAATAAAATGTAAAGATTTCAAAAAATAGTTGACATTAATGAAAACTAAAGAATAGTCAACATTCTTTTTTTGCTCACATAGTAAATGTTATGGTTATTTCCCTACATCTGTTTCACACACATCCCATTATGTGGCAACTATGTGGTTTTGTTGGGCCGAGCCTATCAGGTAATCTCACTCTCTTGGTACAGTGATAGGTTCAGGTTAGTCAGACCTAAGTCATCAGAGCATGGCCTGCCCTGGCGGCCACAGGGATGAATAAAAGGTACTCCAATCAGTGCACAGTTCAAGACTTCTGTTGAATGGATATAAGAGGAGACCAGCTCAGATATGGAAAGGCCCTGATTGTCTTTGTCAGCCGTATTATGTCCGTGAAAGAAATTATTGTTAAGTCAACACCATGGACAGTAAAACCCAAGTCCAGAATGAAACTGAGTTCCTGACAAAACTAGGCTGCTGGATCAACCAATCCTGAAATCTTATCTATTTCTGAATTTTCTACTTACATGAGCCAATAAATTTCCTTATTGTTTGTCTTTCTGTGTTGAATTTTCCTTTATATATTACTGTAGATATCCTAAGAGGTAGAGCTTTCTTTCTCTATTGGTAAACTAACTGTTGTTACAGGGAAAAATCCTACATATGTCATCTTTACACCTGTGTACTCAGCTCTTCCTTCTTGACTAAACTACTCATGGAAGTTGCACAAGGCTTTGAAATTGAGCCTTATTTATCCATTGCTTACATGTAAGGAGTGTCTGTTATATTCTCATAGACTTTCTTACAAATGAGCTCATTTCCTTAGGGATGTTATGACCGTCTGGGATTTCCAAACCTTGCTGTTGTTTCTTGAAGGAAAATGATGTTGTGGAGCCTGCCAAAATATCCCCACTTTCAATCTGGTTTACAGACATTCCCATTTCTTAATTCATTGACCAGCACATTTTTAAAAAGTCTTAAAATATCTCACAAAAATAAAAATATACATTTTAGAAGAAATAAACAAAGAAAAAAGGCAATAGGATGTTTTTCATAATGTTGGTTCCTTGTAAAACAGATGCCTAATTGATCCTCTGTTAGTGCTGTCCAACAGTAATTTCTTTCAAGGTAGAAATGTTCTATATTCACACTGTACAAACTGGTAGCCGCTAGCCATATATATCTATTGAGAACTTGAAATGTGACTAGTGTAACTAAGGAACTGAATTTTTAATGTTAATCTTAATTAATATAATAAACTAATGTAAATTTAAATTCAAATAGCCACATCTGGCTAGTGTTACCATATTAGACAACACAGCAGTAGATCAACCTCAGAATATTATAGGGTTAAATAGAACAAATGGCAAAAAGTGCTTTAGCCTAACAAGTGTACTTTTATAGTCTTTTCTTATCCTTGGGATGTAGCACAACATTTATTTAATGCATTTCTTTTTTAAAGAGATGGAGTCTCACCATGTTGCCCAGGCTGGACTCGAGTGATCTTCCTGCCTCAGTTTCCCAAGTATCTGGGACTATAGGTGGGCAGTGTAGCCAGTTTATTTAATGAGATTTTATTCATTTAAATCTAATTGAGACTACTGTATTTTTTGTTTGTTTGTTTTTTTTCGAGACTGGGCCTCACTCTGTTGCCCAGGCTGGAGTATAGTAGCATGTTCATAGCTCACTGTAAACTTGCCTGGGCTAAAGGGATCCTCCTGCCTGAGCTTTCCAAGTAGTTAGGACTACAGGTGTGCATCACCACACTCCCAAAGTGCTGGGATTACGGGTGTGAGCCACTGTGCCTCACCTTATTGGATTATTGTGTGGATTCTTCTCTCCCCCTAACTCATCACAGCTAATGGTCAGCAAGTGTTATTTATTCTACCTCTTACATATATCTTAAAGATATCCCCTCCTTTCCATCTCCATTATCACTGTTTAGGTCTTAATTGACCTTTATTATTTTAATAGCTTCCTAATTTTCCTCTTTATTACCACTCTTGCTTCTTTGTATTTCACTTCCTACCTGTTCATAGAGTGACCTTCCTAAAAACAATCTCACCATATCACTTCCCTGCTGTAGAATACACTTCCCACAAACAATGTGGACCATGATCAGTCTTATAGGCATCACTTCGAGCTCATCAGAAATGCAGAATCTTGGGCTTCATCCCAAACTAAATGAGAATCTGCGCTTTATTTATTGAGATAAACAAAGGCAATTTTTATGCACATCTGAGTTTGAGAAGCACTGTTGCAGGATGAAGCCCAGACTCCTTAGCATATCTTGGAGAGTCTACATGATTTGGTCCAGCTCAGTTTCCAGCCTCATCTCCGGCGTCTAGTCTTTCTGAACTTCTTAAAACCTACAGTCCAAGTCATACAAAATAATTTGCAATTCTGTGTATCCATCTTTGCTCCTCTGTCTAAATAACCTTTTTCCCAGGTCATCAAGACCCAATTGAAAACTTATCTTCTACATTTCTTCACAAGACTTAAGTATATCCTCTTTGTACTTCCGTAGACTTTTATAAATACTGCTCTTATAGCATGTAACACAATAGATTGTAAGTCTTTGTGTGTCTCTTTATACTGGACTGTGAACTTTTTGAGGAGAGGCATTATTTCTTATACAGTTGTGTTGTTCTCAATAGTTTCCAAAACATGCTTGCTAGATGAATGATATGTTTCAAAAGTGCATATTAGATAATGGCAGTATTTCATAGAATCATTACATTTGAAAGGTAAAAAGAATCTTACTGATCACCTTGTGGAGGATTTTTATTTACAAGTACAAGAGGAAAACTGAAGCCTCCAAAGTTGAATGACTTTTCCAAAATTATTGGCATGGTAACATTTTCTCAATATGCACTAGGCACCCCATAAAATATGCAGTTAATAAACATGGCACACTTATTTTTCTCTCTCGGGTATTGATATGAACTAAATTTCCCTCTACTAGCAAGGTAAAGACTTTAATAAACTTGGGTTATTCTTGATTTCTTCTGCTAATCCTTTCTTCACTTTTCCCTTGTGGGAAATGACAGGGCTCTTTTCTATCTTCCTTTCAATTTAATGTTATATGATGCTAATCAGAAAGATAGTGAAGTAATTAGGGATGCAGTGCCATCAGTACACAGCTGATAGTGAGCTTTGCATCTCCTTTCATCAGATCTAGGATGTGGTTTCTTGAATTTCAGTGTCTGGCAGAGTAAAGAATGTGGAAGAAAGCAGTTGGATCAGGCACCATCTAGATAAGACTAAAGCAATCCTCCTATGTAGAGGGAGACATTTGAAGTATACAGCAGCCAGTGACATCACGGAAAATAAATCTACCCTTTGTCTCACCCACCCTTTGTCTTTGAAAGCCACAATTCTGTGGGAAATCTTGGATTGCAGGTTATTCCTAATTTTCTAGATTTTGGCCAAAACTTCTACAGTCACCTTCTACATGCTTTAAAATAAATAGATATTATCTTTTCTTTCATCTGGGAAGCTTGCTATGATTTTATCTTCTTGCACTATATTTCAGATCTATGTTGATGACTTCTACATCAATTATAATACTTGTCTTACACATCCCTAAGCAGTTTGATCCATTTTATTTTGCCATGAATCTTAATTAGAAGATGGGCTTGGTATTTCTTTTAATTATTTCTGGATTCCAGCTGTGGTCAAAATCTTGTTCGAGGGGAGAATATAATATAATCAGAGTGATTTATTCTTTTCTATTGCGGAACCCATTAACTTAATTTTGACCAACACTTATTAAATGTCTAACATGTAGGATTGCAATTATAGGATGGTTATGGTAGGCCTTCATTTTAGGAACATGGTTTAAATTTTAAAGGTTTCCTATATCCATTACATATTACACATCTGAGCCTAATTCATGTTACACTAAATTTAGCATGACCATATAATGTCAGGTGCAAACTGGGATACTTTGGATACTGAAAGGGGTTGTAATTTATCATACCTGATCAACAGGTTAAACAAGGACTGTCCTGGGAAAACTAGGATAATGTCAGACAAACTGGAACATATGGTCACCTTAATTAAAAATCACTTTCTGTTATACTTGTATTTTCACATTTGTAAGTATGATAGTAATTAGGGAGCACATTGGGTTAAATATAACTATTTTATGATGCCTATTATATGTCAGGTTCTACAATAAATGTGTGGTCAGAATTTAGTTAGGGAAACAGAATATGTACATATAATCATGAATACTGGACAGAGAGTCAGGAGACATAGATTAAAAAATTAGCCTTGAAATTCAATCACTCTCTTTGGTCAAATCATTTAACCTCTCTGAGGCTGTTTTCTTACCTGTAAAATGGAAGGATATTAATTCTTCATAGGATAGTGTGAGAAGGTGGTAAAAAATGTAAAGCTGGGAGTGGCGGCCCTTCCCTATAGTACCCACTACTTGGGATGCTGAGGGCAGGAGGATCACTTCAGCCTAGGAGTTCGACACCAGTGTGGGCAACATAGCGAGACTCTGTCCCTGAAAATAAAATGAGAAAGCACCTAACATAGTATCTGTCAAATAATGAATGCTTGATAATGGGTTACCTGAGTTTGCTGATATTCCAGTTTAATGAAAGGCAACCAGAATGGAAGTTAGAGACTTATTCTCCTTGTAAAAACTTTAATTATGATGTTAGCAGGTGTTGTTATTTAATTGGTATTCGATGTCTAGATTTATTTGCTTATTAGGGTTTAAAATTTATTTCTGATCACATAAAATTCACCTTTTTAAGTTCTGTAAGTGGTCAGAGTTGTAATTAAGATAAAGATGTAATTAAGAAAGGAGTTACATCAGTTATGCCTACATGTTACAACCTCTAACATTGTGTTATTTCACATTACTGATGTGCTTATCAATTGCTAGGAGGGAGCAAAATATAAACATTATAATGATACAAATGAAAGACAATTATAATATTATTTTCCCAGGTCCTTTTAATATAAATACCTCTATGAGTTTTATGACATAATAATTAACAAATAACCTCCTATATTGCTAAATACACAAAGAGTAATAAAGCTTATCTAGACTAACATCCATTAAATTTTTCATTACTTCTTGGCCTTGAATTCCAATAATTAAATTGTACTAATATCTAGCTTATTTTCCAGGAACAAACAATGTATTCCTTCTCTGATTCTGCACTCTTTGGTCATAATTAATATAATACTATTATTTTAAAATGAAATTATGGTCCTATAACCAGTAGCCATGCACTTTGAGTTGCTTCTACAATAATGCTGATTAACTTGGGATGAACCAGTCATATTCTCCCACCCAATTCCTGGTCAAGAAATAACATGTTGTCATCTGACAACTGGCAAAGATTAACAGTCAGCTGTGGCCACTGCACCGACTGACTCACTCAGGGATTTAAATCATGACCTTGGCCTCATTACCATGCTGTTATAATCTACTGAGCAAAACAGCTAAAAAAATAAATTCTGAAAACAGGAAGTAAAAAAATTCTGCTATTTGTGTCTTCAAGACACAAACCCCAGTGCATCTATGTCCTTTGTCCATCTAACACCTTCTATTAGCAGGTGTTTTAGACATGGATGAACTGAAGGCAGGATATCCTCCTGAATATTAAAGCCAATCATGTCAGTTCTCTGGCTAAAAAATCTTCACTGCCTGTCTAATGATTATAAGACAAATGCAAATTCTTTAGCATAGCATATAACGTTGTAGCATAATCTTGTCACAACCTATTTCTCTAGCTTTATTTTTTGCTACAATTCCCTGCCTCTCTTTCTTCATAAATACCTTTTATTCATACTTCATACTTCATAATCATAAGTGTTTTTCCCAGTATTTTGTGACTGCTCATATATTCAGTATATAATTATTAAGCCCCTATAATGTATGAGACACTCTGATAGGCCCTAGGGAAATTGGAGTGAAAAGTACATTCCCTGATCTTAAAGAATTCGTAGCACATAGTAGGTATTACAAGAAATATTTGTTCAATGAATTTCTGAGAAGAGGATTTGTCATTATTATTGGTTTAAGTTGGATAGGAGAAAGGGAAAAGGCATTCTCAAAAGAGGGAAAAGTGGGTGCAAAGAAGTAAGATCTAAACTGTTTGCAAGCTAAACAGATTCCTTTAGCATTCAGCTCTTGTCTACTTCTCTAGCCTTGCCTCCAACCTAGCCTACAAACACATCTCCCTCTTCAACCATGACAATCTGCTTGTGCTTTACTGAATATGCAAAGTTTCTCATCTCTGTGACTTAATATTCCCTCAGCTTGGATCACCTTTCTACTCTCTCTCCTATAACCTTCTTTTCAGCCAGTTAACTTCTTCATCGTCTTCACCATATGCTTATCTTTCCCTTTTTCCCCCTTCTACCTGTTTGCCGCAGGCTCTTTTACCACTGTTTGTACTTTGCTCACAGATAGCACTTGTCACAGTGTGTTGTAGCTGTTTATTTCCTTGTCTGTCTCCTCGACTGGACTACGAATTCTAAATATAGTTGTCAGAGAGTGGCAAGTGCTATAGAAAAAAAAATAAAGTAGGGTAGGGTAAAGGAGATTGCAGTAACCAGGGAGGGTGTGGGGCAGGCTAGAGTATTAAATAGAAAATTGAGCAAAAATTTGAAGAAGAGGATGTTAGTCAAGCGAATATCTTAGTGAAGCATGTTCTAGGTAGAAGGAACAGCTCGAAGAAAGCCTAAAAGAAAGTAGAGATCATGTGGGACTTATAAGCCCGAAAAGAGTTTAACTCTTATGAATAAAGTAGGAAGCCACCTTGGGATTTTGACCAGTGGAGTGGTATATGATCTGACTAATGTTTTAGGAGGCTTGCCTTTTTTTTTTTTTTTTTTTTTTTTTTGAGATAGGATCTCACTCTATTCCTGGGCTAGAGTATAGTGTCGTCATCATAGTTCACAGCAACCTCAAACTCCTGGGCTCAAGGAATCCTCCTGCCTCAGCCTCCTGAGTAGCTGGGACTACAGGTGCAGGCCACCATGTCTGCCTAATTTTTTAGTTTTTCTGTGTAGACACGGGGTCTCACTATGTTGCTCAGGCTGTTCTCAAACTCCTGGCATCAAGTGATCCTCCTGCCTCAGCCTCCCAAAGGGTAAGGATTACAGGCATGAGCCACCGAGCCTGGCCAAGGCTTGATCTTAATGCTGTGCTGAGAAAATACTATAGAACCACAAGCATAGAAACATAGAGATCTGTTAGGAGAAACTGTAGAAATGCCAACCACGTAAGTATATTTGTGTGTAGTGGGAGTGCTGCAAAGATTCTGAGGATTGTGAAGCAGCCGTCTTTCTTAGCAAAGTACTAAGTCCTCAGTAAATTCTAGTGAGGTGACTATTTTAGTTTATGACTTTAGATATATTTCATAGATTACAAGTAGCCCTTATTCACATGTAAAAACTGAAGTCCATAAACTCACAGGCTTCACAAGCCTATAGGACTGCAGAAAGGACTTGCATTTTGGGATTCGTTTATGGCCTGTAAAGACTTTGAAAATTTAATGATGAAGATGGTCAGTTACTTCTAAAGTTAAACATGATATTATAGTTTTGACTCAACTTCAAACGTGTTCATACACCGAGGGACATGCCCAAGAAAAATATGCCATATAGGACACAGTGAGATGTGATAAACATTTTAAGTAAGACACCAAACCAGAACAAACAAAACAGAACACCTCTAAGATCCATATTGTAGATGGACCAAAAGATAGAGATCTTGTGAAGATATTTTACTTTCTTTAGTTCTGAGCCTAGCAATGTTATGTTAAATTGGGGCAAGTATTTTGAAAAGTAGCTAATTTAGGTTAAAGTCCACTTAAAAATTCAATATGATATATGTTCAATCTATATGATATATAAATACTATGACAAATTTTTATTTCATAAAAGTGTGTGAATAACCATGGAAGATGATTTTAATATACTTCTACTCCTAAGAATTCTCTTTAACAGGAAAAACACATCTAGCTGTAGTAGACTGTGAAAAGGAAACACAGTAAGCCCACTCACTTCTGCTTCAATCCTATAAAAAGTCAGGTGTCCCAGTGATAGGGCTCATGCCCATTATATTTCATTAGCTAGCACCGTCTCCAGGCAGGTAAGAGGTGGGGGTGGGGGGACAGCCTCGGGTGCCCAGCATGCTATGTGACTGGTAGAAAACAGTGCAGGGCCCAGGAGGTGACCTTTTACTGTAAAGGAAGCCAAAATTGTCCAATTTGGACAAATACTTTTAAAATCACATTTTATATACTCAATATAACTGAGCTATTTTAACATTGAAGTTTCAACCTCAAAGCAGTGTGTGTATTCTGGCTTTTGGTTCTGCTTGGATTGATGGCTGGGGGTGGGAGGTGGTATTATTTTCAAATCTGGCTCAGAAATAGTTGAATAAGGTAGAGTGTTCCACTTATTCCTTTTGATTATTTTTAGTTCTGCTCTCCTCTCATTTAAAGGGGTGCTTAGCGTATTTTAGTAACACTAGAGTTTCCTAAGGTAAAGTTGAAGATATCTGTATTTACTGGTACCTGTCATTGCATATGAGAGGAAAGTGTGGATAGTAAAATTCAACATTTAAATTTTAGCTAAAAAATTCAGTTCTCTTTAGAAGTGTTCTTTTTGCTTGTTTTCTACTTCTTAGTTGTGATTTTTTTTTCTCCTCTATTATCTATTTTGCAATGCACATGGTGTAGTCCTCAACCTTTACTTTAGTCACTTGAAGAACTTTCAAACTACATTCACAACCAGGGTCCTAACCCCAGAGATTGATTCATCTGATATAGGGTTGGGCCCAGGTAGTATTTTTTTTTGGAGACAGAGTCTCACTCTGTTGCCTGGGCTAGAGTGCTGTGGCGTCAGCCTAGCTCACAGCAACCTCAAACTCCTGAGCTCAAGCAATTCTCCTGCCTCAGCCTCCCAAGTAGCTGGGACTACAGGCATGTGCCACCATGCCCGGCTAGTTTTTTCTATATATTTTTAGTTGTCCAATTAATTTCTTTCTATTTTTAGTAGAGATGGGGTCTCGCTCTTGCTCAGGCTGGTCTTGAACTCCTGACCTCCAGCGATCCTCCTGCCTTGGCCTCCCAGAGTGCTAGGATTACAGGCATGAGCCACTATGCCCAGCCCCCAGGTAGTATTTTTAAAAAGTGACCTAGGAAATTTTAATGTGCAGCTAGGGTTAAAAACCATTATGGTTTCAAATTGGAATAAAAATATCTAGGTTCTATTAATAGTTTCAGCTCTGCAGTTTACTAGTTGGCTGTTCTTCCTCTTTGATTTCTCACAGGATAATGAACTGGATTAGAGATTTATAAAAATTCTTTAACTCTAAAATGAAATTAACTATATTGGGATTCCTATGATCTCACCTGGTTTGCTCAGTTCCAAAGAGATGAAAATCCAATTATTTGGAGTATGAGTCTTGTATGAAACAGGTAAGTAATAATAATAATAAAAGCACTTGAGTAAACTTTTTCCTCTATCCAATTACAAGGCATGGGAGAAAAGAAAAATAGAAATTTAAGCTTAGAAATAACAAGAGACTTCTGGGGCTGCTTTCTCTGTCCCCAGATCTCTTAAATTGGGAGCTAGTCAGATGGTACCTGGGGAACAGAGGGAGGAGGGAGAGAGCTTACTACACACAAAGAAGGTAAATATAATACAAACCCCAAAGGCTTTACATTACTCATCAGACTGTAATCTGGTTTGGTACTAAACAGCCTGAGAGTGGAAGGCTGGGTAGGGGTGTGTACACACAGCTCCTCCCCCCCACTCTCTGTCACCGCAGTGCTAGCCGGAGAGCCCGGAAGAAGGGGAGATCCCAGGCGATCCACCCCTAGCTCTGGCCGCGCTGGCCTCCCCTCTAAGCCTCCCGCCGCTCCCTGCCCTGCCCCGCCCCGCCCCGGAGGGCTGTCTGGGCGGCGCCCAGCCCCACGCAGAGCAGAAGCCGGCGGCGGCTACCTCCGTTCTCCAGGAGCTGGTTTTTCGTCTTCCCTCCTCCTCTTTCGCTGAGTCCACCTTTGTGCTTCGAAAATCTGACTCTGACTCTAACCCGATATCTCTGCTTCTCTCTGCCTCTTCTTTCTAGACTAGAGGGAGCGCCAAAAAGGACCTAACAGACAGAAGCCCTTGGCCCAAGCGGATGGCTCTCCGGATGATACTTAGTCCTTTCACGCTTACAGCCTCTCGTAGTCTTTTCATTTTCACACCCCTTCCCGTACAAGCCTAA
>VBSM01001124.1:46204161-46237576 GCA_008086735.1 Cheirogaleus medius
GGCCACGAGGGCTGCGGCCAGCGCCGGCCGCCCGGGCTGTTTTCTGGGTGTTTGAGCGTGGGGGTGTGTGTCAGGGAGGGAGGGCGCCCAGGCCGGCTGAGGTGAGGATGGCGAACCTTTGGTCGGTGTAATTTTCCCCGGCGCCCCCCGGGCTTCCCCTGCGGGTCAGCTTGGCTCCGGGCCCCCGGCGGGGCTGGGGCTGAACCCAGGGTCTGCGCGTCCCTTCTCTTTTCCCGCCGCCCCCGTGCGGAGGCAGTGACTGGGGCAAGGAATCCAATATGGCCGTGCACAGGTGCTCCCTGGCCGGACCTGGGCGAAGGCGCGCCGGTCCGGGTTGCGGACGCCGCCAGGGGCTCCTAGTCCTGCGCCTCCGCAGGGAGGCTCTTCCGTCAGCGCAGGGAACAGCGGAGCTGCCCACGGTCGCCGCGGGCAGGCGAGCGGCGGCGCGGGCGAGGGGCCTAAGCTCTGTCGCGTCTCGGGTGGGTGTGCGGCCGCCGCCATCTTCCAGCCCCTCCCCCTAGGCGGGTGCTAACACCCTGCACTCTGCTGCTCTTCCTGTTTGCAACTATAATAGTAAATCTGTTTAATCCTGAAGAGACTCCGGTTCCTATCATTACTGCAGTTTGGGATCCTCCCTGCCTTGTGAAGTTCTACTATTCGTGCACACAGTCTAGGCAGCTGGGGTTTTTCAAGGGTGGGAGGAGTGAAAGCAGCACCCAAGCATCGGTTTAGCGCCTGTGTAACTTCAGCACCAGGGAACTGTCCAGACAAGGTTTTATTTAGCTTAGAGGATCATTTTCTCGTCAGTGTAGCAAAGAGATTTGTTTCTACAGGTTTTGCTTTTAAATGTTTTATGGTTACTTCATTTCTCAGTTACTACGTGAAAGAGATTGTGCAGAAGATGTATAACCTTTTTGTTTTTCCAACTCAACTTTTTTCTGTTTACTTGAAATGAGTTATTCACTGAGTGATTAACTTGTTACAGTTTATATTGCAAAGGTGGGGACAATTCTTTCGTATATCATCAAATATACTTGTCCTATATTCTCCACAGAAATACACAATTGAAAGTATAGAGTTCCTCTATGAAGGAACTAACACACTGACCCTTACTCAGATAAATTTTAAAAACAGGTTGTTGAATTTAGTATTCTTTCATGCACTTATAAAGAAACAATTTTCTCTGTCTATAGCTATATATTTTCATATTTTAATGAAAAATACTACTTTAAATAATTTATGGTGACAAACATGTCAAATATCTATAAATCTTAGAGAAGTATACTACTACTTACAAAACATTGAAAGACTAAAATAGCAAATGTATTCCTGACATAGTAACTGAAATGAAGAATTTCTTCTTCAAAACTAATTTCTGGGTTTTAGTACTTATTTGGGAATGTTATTTATTAATAGGCTTGGGACATGAACAAATTAAGAGATTTAAGCAGTTTATCCTAACTAATGGAGGAAGAAAGCATTATTTTAAAAAGCTTTTTGAGCATATTCCTAACTCTGCTTAACTTTACTATGTATAACAATGCCAAGCTTTTGATGACTTACAGTTTGATATTTACATATATGAATTTATAATTTCTACTATAATTGCTAAATCAGTGTTGCCAAAATGATGCTCAAATAAATTGTAGTTTTATTTCTTTGACCTACCTATTTAAATATAATTTTTAATAGTATGTTAATCGTAGTCTTTATTGGCTAGTTCACTATAGTTTATATAGTGTATAAATAGATTATAGTAAATATAGTCTATTTACTGTTGTACTATGTGGAAATTTAAGTAGAAATTTTAAGTATTGAATTAGGATTACTCAAAATGACCAGTATATTTTATTAGGAAAATGTAAAAGGGTTTTTCAGGTAACTACATGTGTATATATTACATCTGTATGTAAATCTACATACTATTCAAGTACATGTGATATTTTTGTATTTATATTTGCATAGGTTAGGTAGAAACAAACATTTTTTAAACATTGATTCATGCATCTAAAGATCGCATTGATGAAAAGTATATATCCAGATTATTTTAAATATTTATTTGCATTTCTCCCTAACTTAGTCTTAGAAAGGAGTCTTACCTCAAAATGGCCTACATGGTTTCAGAATTATTTTTATATTCATTCTAACAAGAAGTTATATAGAGGTTAAAACATAATATATTTGGATATTAGTTTTAGGTATTCTTTAAAATTTTTTTTATTTCAGCAAATTATGGGGGTACAAATTTTAAGGTTTCAAATAATGCCCTTGACCCCCCTCCCCCCACAAGTCTGAGCTTCAAGTGTGACCATCCCTCAGACGGTGCACGTCTCACTCATTATGTATGTATATACCCACCCTCCCTCCCTAAAATTTTTTTAATATCATATGAGTAGGCAAGGAAAATGAGGAAAAGAATAAACTTTATAATAGAATTATAGTAATGAGAGACAAACCATTTGAAGAATTTGATAGTTTATTAAATAATATGTTATCAATAAGGTTATTAAATAACAAATATAACATATAAGAAAATACTAATATTCTTCAATAATTACTACTTCCCATAAAGTTTTAGGGCCCATTTCTCTGTTTATGACTGTGCTATCCTTTATTTCTCTTTGGTGATGTCCATTTAATTGCATGTTAACTTCTATTCTGAGAGAAGGTCATGGGTAGAGAGAAATAAATTGAAATTTAAATTCATGTCTGCTGCTTTTAACAACTATACTAAAAAATAAGTTTTAATGTATGAAGAGGTTGAAACCATTGGATAAAAATACTTTTGCATGATCTGTGAGTTTCAGTGTTTATATTAAGTATTCATGCAAAGTGGAGTGTGCATGCTTAATAGCATCACAAGACGATATATTGGGATATAGGAAGAAAATATTAAAACTTATATTTCTGTCTTTAGAAAATGAAAGATATTAAACTTTATTAATACTTAATATATAGATTAACAATACTACAGTGCATATAATTTATAAATAAATATGCATATTTTAAAAGATTCATGTCTGAGATATTTTTAATGAGAACTATCAAAACAGAGTGAATCACTAATCTCTCTCCTTAGGAGCCTGAATAGTTAATAACTATACTTAATTATTACTAATTTCTTCAAAGCCAGCTGAATATCCACAGAGTAAGAAAGTCTTCTGTCATCATCAAATAATACCATTTTACATGTGAGTGAGATACTATAATTTTGGAAGTATTTTTATATCTCATTAGATATGTGAACAGTAATTAATTTTTTTTATCCTTACATGAATTTCTGTAAAAGTTTTAATTTGTCTAATTCAGTTTATCAGTAAAATTTATAAAGTCATTTTGCTGATTGTTGTTTTTAAGCCTTATCTCTCAAGACTATAAACTTCTTGAGGACAAGAATCAAAATTTACCCTCTTTTTTAGTTTATGTTTTGCACCTGCACATAATAGATAACTAATAAATAATGTTGATTTGAATTGTGCTAGTATTAATGAGGTAGTTTATCAATTTTGTATGACTTTTTTTGAAAGAAAAACAATTTATTAAAAGTTGAATTTCTAGTGGGTTTTTGTGTGTGTATTGTGAAAAAATGTATGAGGAAAGCAAACCCATTGAAATCAATAAAATGCATTCATTTAGTAAATATTTATTGAATTTCTACTATGTACATGTCGACTGTTTTTATAGTACAAATTAAAAATTATATGTTTTTTGATGTATATATTAACTTTTCATTCTCAGTTTAGAGTTTTTGTTAAGGGGATAATTTGCTCCCCAAATAAAGGAAGGCATTAAGTACAAATTTCCATGATAGATTAAGGCAACAATTAGCTTATATTAACATATAGATGAACAGTTCTAAATTTTTTAATAATTCAATTTTAAAAGTAGTTTCCAAAGTCAATTTATAAAATTCTTTGTTTAACACATTTTATACACACATACACACACACATACACAGTACAAAATTTCTTAGCTACCTATTTCCCCTACCCAGCGGCAACTACTGTTACCAGTATATTAGATATCCAATATTGTATGTGCCTGTATATGTGTGTGTGTGCACTTACATATATGAATGTATGGATGTAAACATAAAAACACGAATGTGCCCTGCAGTTTGCTTTTTAGAAGATCAGTTCCACATCTGTTAATATATAGCTGCTTCATTCACTTTAATGGCTGTTTCCTATCCCATCTGATGAATGTTCCGTAATTTCTTTAGTATCATTTTTATGGATATGTAAGTTGTTTCTAAGTATTTTGTCATTAGAAACAATACTGTGATAAATACCTTTGTACAAATATCATTTCTCATATGTATGAATAGATCTTGGACAAATTCCTGGGAAGAAAATTGTTGGGTCAAAGGGTTGGTATGTTTTACATTTTAATAAATATTACCAAATTTATCTTTGTAGAGGAAGTATTTATAAGTGGCGTGATTAAGAGGAGATTTTTCAACATCCTTGTCAACTAAGTGTGTGGTAATCTTTGCCAATTTTTCAGTGAAAAATATGCTACTTGCAATTTTCTTATTGGTAAGATTGAGAGCTTTTTACATTTGTTTAGAGCCACTTGTATTTCCTTTTTGGTTAGTAATTTTTAGTGGTTTGTAGAAGCTCTTTATATGTTATTTGTTTTAGGACCTTGCTTATGCCTTTTTTACTGGTCAGAATTTTGAAAAAATGTATTTGTATTTATTATATTTTTGTTTTATAGTTTTTGGATTTGTGATCTACTTAGAATGAACTTCCCCATTCTAATATTCAAAAAATACCTACCATATTTTCTTCTTACCTAGCATGTCAGATAAATGATGCAATTGAATCATGAATACTTTTCAACAAAAGTGATTATTGTACATGTAGATCAACATTGCCAAAATGTGACTTTTTTGGCTTCAAAATGCATTCTAAAAAATTAATTGACATTTCATGAGAAAGTACTTAATACATTCTTTATATATATATATATACTATATTTTAAAGTAAATAAGGACAATTAAATATCTTTTTTTGGTGATACATTTTGATAAAGCACTAATTATACTAATTATGTGATGAAGAAAGAGGTAGTGGAAGCAAATGTGATGGACCAGATGAATTTGGACATGAAAACTTACTTTACTAATTAATAACTGTAGTATCTTGCTTATATTGTTAAACTCTTTCAGTTTCCTCATCTATACTATCTGAGTAATAACACCTATCTCGAAGGATTGTTGTGATCATTGTAGACTAAGTGTCCTGGCACATGTAGTTGTTTAATAAGTGATTGTTACTGTTACCTGATTATAGACAGCAGTCTTGGAACCTTAATATTATCATAGTGTTCCTGGGCGACATCTTCTTCTCACTTTCTAAACATTGAGTGATTTTTTTCCCTTGTCTACTAGACAGCCAAAATATGTCCAGATGGCTTTTTAATGACTTCATTATTTGTCTAGAAGACTAAGGATGGGGAGAAAGAAGGTAAGGACTTGGGAGCAGTTTCCTCAACACAAACCATTCTTAGGGAGTCTCATAACTAAGGCATAGCAGTAAAAAAAATACTGACACCAAATTATTGGTTACTGGCATAATATTGATTGTCACAGGTGACAATTACCTGTCACAGGTCAATGTGAGGGGACTAATTTGTGGAAACTACTTTGTAATTGTCCTTACAAAGATTTGCCTGGGATCAGTTTTTTACTCTATCATTGAACCAAAATATATATTTACTTATTTGTCTTATACATATCATATCTGAGAACCTAGAGAACATTATTAGGTTAAGCTAATTCTGAAGATATGCTCATCTTCACATTGCCTCTCAGATATACTCAAGCTTTGTATGACTGTCTCTTTCTTGTCCTCTGGCCTTAGCTTCAAATTTGTATCTTTAGAGAGCTCTTTTCTGACCATGCTTTCTTAAGTAGGCTTTCTCCTTATTCTTTATCATAAAATCTTTTATATTTCCCTAATTATGCTTATCAAAATTTACAGTGATTTGTTTATTTACTTGTTTATGGTCAGTCTACCCTACTAGATTATAAACTCCAACAGAGCACATACAATGTCTGTCTTGTTCATCAGTGTAGACTTACCTTCTAATTTATTAATAATATAATGCACTACACATAGTAGTACTCAAAAATATTAGTTGGGTGAATGAATGAAACATTGGGAATGAAATACTATGTTCACTTAGGTGGTGCTTACTTTTAAGGTGAAATGCAATAATCCAAAAGAGAAAGGTTTGCTTGTGTAGTAGGGCCCTTATTTTTTAAATCAAATGTAATTTTTAAACATTACCCAACTTTGCTTATTTTACCTGGAAGCAAACTGTAGTATTTGTTTATGATTGCAACTCATCTTTCTTTTGGACTAAGACCATATCTTTTCTCACTAGAAACTATAACAACATTGTGATATTATATCATTTTTAAATTTAAAGAATGTTAGGAATTAAGGAATATTTTTCATTAAAAATGATTACTTTTACAGCATTTAAAAATTTCCTTTGTGTTTAGCAGAGCTGAATGATAAGTAATGCACAGAATGCCTTTGATAGAAATAGTTCCTGTCCTCTGGTGGTAGACAATCTAAGGCCAACTCTAATCATTTGAATACATAAAAGTGTGAAGTATCATGAAAAAAATACTGTAAAGGTGTTTTTAGTACATTTTAACTATAGTGAAAATATGTCAGGCTAATCTTATGAGTACTTTGTTGTCTCTGTGGTATTAACAGTGTCAGACTATCCTGTTAAAATCTCTGGAAGTTAAAATCTCTGGAATATCCTAGATATTAAAGATTTTTGTATTCTCTAGTCACCTAGTGAAATGCAGATATCTCTGGGTGTTGAAATACTTTTAACCGTTATCAGCTAACCCTTAAGGAGGTCATTGTAAGAAACATGATAAACTACAATTAAAATATTGCATGATGAGTACTAGAAGACCACTGTGTACAGTGTAGCATAGGTATATTCATGAAAGCAGAGCACTTGATCCAGTCTTGGGGAGGGACATCTAGGCTGAGTCTCAGAGGATGAGTAGATATTAGTTGGGCAGATAAAGATGTTCCAAGCAAAAATCCTAAAACTCCCAAGTCACCCTTTCCCTCAAAACCCTTCATTTATAAAAGAGAGGCAGGAAATGGTCAAGAAACTCATTTCAATTGGTTCAGAATACCATAGGTTTTAAATAGAGAAAGTCAATAGAGGATACTGGAGAGGTGGCAAGGGTTAAAGCTTAGAAAACCTTATATGCTATTCTTTGAATTTGGATTTAATCCTGAAGGCAATAGGAAGTCATGGAGGGATTTTAAGCATGACACAAATATAATTAGAATTTTGTTGAAAAAAGGGCACTCTTACATTATAATGGATTAATGAGAAGGTGTAATAATAGAGACAAGGGCACTGGTTAGGAGAGTCTTATAGTAATCCAGGTGATAAATGATGAAGATATGAAATAAAGCAGTGGAGGTGGAGTGTCTAGACAGATTTTTGAAAAATTTAGGCCTCCAAATTGCCAGGGTTTGACATCTGTGTGTAAAAGGTCAGGTAAGCTCTTAAGCCTGACTTGCTTAACTAACTTGCTTAACTACTTGCTCCACTAACTACTATATGTAATATGTATCTGTGTGTGTCTCCTCATCTCACTGATGGTTAGCTCTGTGAATTCATCTGGTTTCAGGACCAGTGTTCTCTTGTAGGAGTAGTTGTGAAGTGGTTTCTTTTATTGTTTTAGTTATTTTAGAGAGTTTCATAACATGAATATGAGTACTAGCAGTGACTACAACTTGGAATATAGTGGGATGGGTAGAAAATACTAGAGCTATAGTAAAACAGGCAAAAAGAGAAGAAGAAAAGAGAGGACAAAGAAAAAGGGGGAGAAAGGGAACGACTAAGGATCTTTGAATCCATTCATAATTAGAAGGAATCCTACTTAATAGCTTGCAAAATGTTTTCTACTGGATATATTCACACCATGTGATTTTTTTCAAAACTCTTGATCTGTCATCCTTTTACTGAACATTCCTTACTCCCATTGATAACTTAGTGAATTTCTCACCTTCTGGTTTTATTTGATTCTCTGAGTATTTTAAACTATCACACAATCTTTGTTTTATATGTTAGGCTTCACTAGGACAAATTTCCTTTCCTGTATGTATTCCTGTATCACCTCTAAGGGAATTTTGGAGATGTGAGTGTATTTTAGGAAAATATAGAGAGGAGATTAGCTATGGGAATGACATGTTAAAGTTGTGAAGATTCTGTTCCTCTTTATATTGGCTTATTGAGTTATTGCAGGATTTTAGAAAGTGTTTGTATTATGAAAGGGAGATAAATTTTATTGAGTTTTGTGATGAGAAGTTCCAAAAATAGGATTAGATGCAGGGTTATGGAAAAGGAAAAGTTGAGAAATGGTTTAGACCCAGGAGTGATGCAATATTATTTTGCCTGCTTTCTTTCTGTACTTGTACCTACAAAATTGAAGGCAACTAAATAGTATAAATTAGTTAACTGGCCAAGAAGTAGCAACTTTTATGCAGTTTATGGATTATGAACATTTATTATATCTATATTATATATACCTGTCAAAAGCACTGATTTGTATTTTCTATAGAACATAGTGCTAGCTAAATGCTTTTTAAAAGGCATCTAGAATCAACAACTTATATATATTAATAGTTTATACATTATAAACATTTAGTAGTTTTATGTAACACACATATAATTTGGTAGACTCTACTAAAAAGAGGCTCTGGGTAAATACTCTTTTAGGCACAAGAGGAAGATGGAATTTTCTATGCCCTTCAGCACTTTTTCTTCCAACTAAGCTTATGTTCAGCTGGAAGGGGAAAATAGCTTGGCAGATTATTGTATCCTGTAACTAGGATTCCAGGCTACTAAAACTGGGAAAAAAGAATTCACTAAATAAACATTATAGTTAGATAGCAGAATAACCACAATGGTGTTTGGTGCATTGGTATTGTTTAGTTGACAGATGGAGATGATGCCCACATACATCTTGTTTTGTTGGTATTTGAGGTGTCTATTATCATTTTTTAATAGTTTGCTTCCCAGGCACATAGATGAAAAATCTGTTTTATCACACATAATTCTTTTAACCAAAAGCTGTCTTTAGCCTGAAAGAATTAATTAATGCTTTCATTAGCACAATTTTTTTGTGTGTCAAAAATGAATTTTTTGGTGGAGATGGCTAAGTGTTCATCAAAGCTTTGTATTCCTCTTTCATAGAGATGTTGCTTGGCTGCAGCTGCCTGGCCTTGGACTGCCTTTTCCAGCTCCCCTTGTATCTAGATGAGTCCATGTAATTGAGTTTTGGCTGATGACTACCCTCCCCCATACTCATTAGACTTTACATGAATAAGAGATATACTTAATTCTTTGTTAAGTCACTGTGATTTTGGGGCTGTATCTGCTACTGTGGCTTACATCACCTTAATACAAATTCTCTTATTATTTTCTGTTATTTATTTGACTTTGAGAAAAGCTTTTAAAGTCATATCTGTGCTCCAGAAGTACTTTGATGATACTGAATTTTATTACCATGGGTTGATCTCTCTTCAATTATCATCTAGTCTAAGCTAACCTAACTTAACTCAGCCATAAGATTCTTAAAAACAGAATTTATCAGGAAGGGTCTTTTCCATTTCCTTGGTGACAGATGGGCTGTACACTGTCTTGTCTTAGTCTGGTTTGGCTGCTATAACAGACTACCATAAACTGAAGGGCTTATAAAGAACAGAAATTTATTTTCACAGTTCTGGAGGCTGGGAAGTCCAAGATCAAGGTGGTGGCAGATTCAGTCTATGGTGAGGGCCTTTTTCCTAGTTCATAGGTGTTTGTCTTTTGGCTATATCCCCACGTGGTGGAAGAGAAAAGGAATTCTCTGGTGTTTCTTTTATAAGGGCAGTAATCTCATTCATGAGGGCAGAGCTCTGCCTCCCCCAAAGGCTCTGCCTCCAAATACCATCACACTGGGGGAATAGATTTCAACATATGAATTCTGAGGGTACACAAACAGTTTATAACATACTGCAGCTGGGGATTTGTTGTTGAAGGTACATACACTAAATATTGACAGAGATATTTGCTTTGGAAGCAGACTTAATAGTGAGACAGAAAAATTTGCAATTCTAAGGATCCATTTTAGGACAAATTAAAGCCTTATATAAGAAATTCAGCAGGGTTTTTTTTTTTTGTTTTTTTTTTTAAGACAGGTTGTCACTCCATTGCCCTGGGTAGAGTGCAGTGGCATCATCCTAGCTCACTGCAACCTCAAACTCCTGGGCCCACGTGATCCTCCTGCCTCAGCCTCCCAAGTAGCTGGGACTACAGGTTCGTGCTGCCATGCCAAATTGACTTTTCTATTTTTTCTAGAGATGGGGTCTTGTTCTTGCTCAGGCTGGTCTTGAAATCCTGAGCTCAAGCAATCCTCCTGCCTTAGCCTCCCAGAATGCTAGGATTACAGTGAGCCACCATTCCTGGTCAATTTAGCAGGTTTAATGCTAATGATTAAACTCCATCTCCAAATAAAAGTTAGAAAGGTTTACAGACAGTGAAGGTGAATTTTATATGACTAGAGGGAGATACAGTTGAATGTTGTTGAACTTTATCACTGCATATTATATATTTTTCTATTGACTCTTCCAAATCTATTTTGCTTTTTTTGTACTCTGCTATGTACTATGGGAGGCTGACCTCTATGGATTGCTCCCAGGGGGGCTCCTTTGTTCTCTGGTTGGCAGTTAGGTTCTGTCAATGTGAGACACTGGCAGATTGGAGGGAGGGAAGAGAATGAGGTCAGATTATTTGTTCCCAGGCTTCCTCCATACGAGGTGTTGGCAGTTGGCTGTGTCTCTGTGCTAAAAACCACAGGTGGGCCTCTTCATATAGCTACTCTCTTCTGGTTCTAGAAATTCCTTTCCAGTATTACTAGCCTGAGGTACCATACCACCTCCTTCTTAGTTTCCTGAATCCCTACGTGTACCTTTGTAAAATAATCCCTTAATTAAACTCTCCTTAGGCCTCAGTTTGAATATGCAGTCTGGTTCAGTAAAAAATTATTGGGATTGTGGGTCTGACTGGACCATGATTTTAGATATTCAGGATCTACTTCACCCCATGGACTCTTCAATACAACCACAGTACTCTTCTTATTGGTCCCTCTATACATCATTTTCTTTCATTCTTTGATTATGTACATGGCCTTGCTGTTTACCTGATGAGCTCTTTTATGTGCAGCTCCATTCCTGTGATGAGATTCTCTTTTTGATGCATTTTCTCCAGTTGGGGGTGTCTTCTCTCAACTTCCATAGCATTTTGTATATACTTACCTTAATGTTTCTGATATTCAATTGTAGTTACTAATCTCTATGTTTTCCTTAGTGTATCTGGTTTCTATGACGTTATTAAGTTTTAATCATTTTTTTATGCTCAGGGTAGCACCAGGCACATAGTTGTCAGTCAATAAACATTTGTTAAATAAAACCTGGTGGTGATGGGGGTCATCCTAATTTCCTTCCTATCTTTTAGCCCTCAGATATAATCAATTACAAAATCTTGTTGTGTCTCCTAAATATTTTTGAAATTAGTTTCCTCACCATCTTCATTGTCATTGCCTTGTTTCATACCTTTATTATATTTTGCTTAATTACTCTATTCATTCCTAAACACATATTCTCTACTTTCATGTTCACCTCCTCTGATTCAATCTGCATAATACTTCAACTCTCTAAGATACAAACATGTTTTAAAATCCTTAATATTCTTCAGTCTCTTCCCATTTCCTTTAGTATTATATGAAGTCCAAACCTCTAGCATGTCATCTAAGGCCCTTTGTGATGTTTTATCAGTCTTTATCTCCTGGTAGTCTTTCGTGGGCACCACCTGATTTGATTGTATCAAACTATTTGAAATGAGTTCTCTAATTTTAAAAAATCTTTTGCTTTTATAGTTTGGCATATACTGCTCTCTTTGCCTAGAAGCCCTACCGTCTCTTCTTTCTGGCTGAATCCTAATTCTCAGTGCAGTCATCTCAGGTTTCCAACCTGTTAAAAACTGGGGTAGGTGATTCTCTTATGCTCCCGTAACTCTTACTACATACCTCTATCACAGCTCTTACCACATTAATATTAATAACCAACATTATTGAATACAGAGCGGATATCTGCTAATACCTCAAGAAATGTTTATCTTTGGGATTTGATGGTCATATTTGCAAGAAGTTTCATTGTTACTTCTCTTGGGCATAAGAGCTATTGGTTATGGTGCATAGTATTAATTAAACTATCAATTAAGTGGTAGGCAACAAATGAACAAAATACATTTAATAAATATTATTTCTGTTAAAAAACTTTTCATTTAATTATTATTTGTTTAAGTATATTAGGGATTAAGCCATCTTGCTGGTGGTAACTATTATGTTTTGCTACTGTGTGGATTATTTTTCTATTTGAGATAGCAGTTGTTAGCATTTTCTAAACCAACACCAACAACAAAATTCCCTGGACAATAATGGTGATATTGCAGGGGTAGAAAGCTAAATAGATCTTCAGAGAGAAATGTGTGGAATTGGGTCATCTTGTAAGTATGCTTCAGAAGAGAACAAATTTAAAATTCGAGAAACTCAAGTATAGACATTTAAATGGTTAGCTGGTACTGAGGGTATGTACCTTTGAAGACATAGAACCTTTAATATCTGGTTCGATGTATATAATACAAGGTGATAAAGATGAATTTCTGGGTGATAAAGGATATACAGAATATTTGTATATGGGCATTGACCCATATGCAAATGGATCTTCAGGTATGTAAACTAGAAAACGTAACATGGTAACAACTTGGAGCCAAAGAAAGGAACCAGTGTGTATAATAAACTGTTTTGTCTGATGTTATCTATGGCTAAGGTTACTTAAGGCAAAGATGCTTTGCAACACTCGTACCTCATGTTTAATTTCTTTAAAAATTTTTTCCTCTTAGTGTCCTAAAAAAGTTCTGATAGTAAAATTCCAGTCTATTTTTGTTTATATAATGAGAGCTTATAGTACCCATAGAGACAGTCTTGTAGTACCAAAGGTTGTCTCAGCTGAGGATCTGAGAAGGAACATGTAGAAATGGAAGAAAGAGAAGTGGAAATTCAGGAGCATGAGACTACTTTTCACGTTTTAAGCCTGTTGCACATAGGGTTTATTTTGAATTTGAATGTATTTGGAGACTTGAAGCAGGAATTGAATGAAGGAACTAACATTTGTTCAGTGTCTACTGTGTGCTAGGATCCAGGTCACAAAGCTTGTAAGTAGAGGAACACTGATTTGTACCTAGATCTTTCTAACTTCAATTCATCACATTGCCATTTAGTCTTATGGAAAACAGTAAGAGCATAATGCTTAAGTGCCTGGAATCTGACATCCTAGTTTTACCCGTAGTTGTTATTTGGTAGTTATGTACCTCGGTGTGTTTATTTGTAAAATGGGGATAATAATAATACCAGCATCAGAAGCTGTTATGAGGATGAATTGAGTTTATACTTGTAAAGCCCTTAGAAGAGTACCTAGCACATAATAAACATCATATGTTTGTTAAATAAATAAGTTAATTAGGAGGAGTGGAAAGCATTGATAACTATAGAGAATATCAATTTCATCAATAAATACTTTTATGAAATCCCAATTTTAAAATAGCGATTGAAAGGACATTGCTACCTTCTTTAGTAAAGTAGTGGATATATATTTATATGTAAGCTTGGATATGTATTTTTATAATGTAGACACTGTGTTACTCTTTTAAAAAATGTATTTTGTATTCAGAGACACAAATTCCAGAACGATAGCTCTGAAATAATATTTTACTATGTACTTTTCTATGGGTTTATAATACTATATTGCCCTCAAATTACTGCCAATCTACTCTTCACTTTTTATTTCCTCCTGAACTAAAATGTCGGTCTGACAGGGGAGAGGGTGAGGGATTGGAGGCAAGAAGTATGAATTGTTCTGTGCTTTGCACGTAAAGATTAAGTACTATTCCTAAGTATTCATTTTAGTTAATAATTATATTTATTTTTATAGAGGGATGAATAAATAATTTTACTACATGACTAATTATAGTGGAAAGTCACTGAAATATTTCTACATGTAGTATTTTTGTTATCTGATGGTCATTTTAACAGACTCCACATAAACTTTATATTGCAGTATGAGTAAGCAAAGATTTGAATTTAATCTTTTCACAAAAATATAATTTCTTTTGATATGTTTGGTTCAAGAGCCATTTTTTATTCCACAATATGTGTACCTTCAGATATTATTTTTCCTTTTTGTAATTTCTAGCCATGAGTCTGGTTTAAAGAAAAGATGTACAGTAGTGTGTATTACAACTTAAACATCATGACAGTGTTTAAAATATAATCATTTGTTTTATCTTAGGTATATAAACATTAAAAGTAACTATGAAATAAGGTAGAAATAAAGGAATCCAAAGTTGTTCTTCAAAACTACTAATATAAATTTATGTTGCAGTTTATAGTTTTATATGTTAGGATAAACTGCTACTACTTCTGCCAGGAGACAGAAACTACCATCATAATTTCAATAGGGACATTTTTTTCTTTTCTTTTTTTAGTTTTTATTGATTTGTCTCTTTATTTTATTTTATTATTTTATTTTATTCCCCGCCCCCCAATGTCTCTGAAAGATCAGAGACATTTTAATATAAAGGATTATTAACTTCTAGCAGGGATCAGCCACAGCCATCTCTTCTAGGGCTGAGGTAGAGTACCCAGAAAAGAAGCAAACTTAAACCAGGCATGTTGGTGTGTGCCTGTAGTCTCAGCTACCTGAGAGGCTGAGGCAGAAGGATTGCTTAGCCTGAGCCCAGGAGTTCGAGGCTGCTCGAACAGTGAGCTATAATTGTGTCACTACATTCTAGCCTGGGTGGCAGAGTGAGATCCTAGTTCTTTAAAAAAAAAAAAAAAAAAGAAGTAGACTTGGAAGAGGCCCAAGAAGCCCCTTCCTCCATGGCTGTGGCTGAGATTCTGCCCTCACTGCAGGTTATGGCTGTGGCCCACCAAGCTGCCAGACTGGCGCAGGCAAGCAGGAAATCATCTGTGGGAGTGTTACTGGGACTGGCTGGGGTGCTCAGGAAACTCATTGGGAAGTCACCTATTGGGAAGCCAGCAATACTTGTTGAGAAATTATCTGGAGTGCTGCGAAACTTGCTGGATAGATGCCCCCTGGGGTGCTGGTGAAACATGATAGGAGGTTGACTACCACAGGCAGCCATGCACTATATAGCAAAAACAACAAAACACCCAGCACCTGGAAGAGACGCCCCTTCTTCCTTTCATGTTACTATGGCTCCCTCTACTGACAAAGCTTAACATTGTGCCAGCTGGCAAAGGGGAAAAGGTAACAGTTGAGTCCAGATCTGCTATCACAGAGCAGAGCAAAGAAGGGTGGACCTGGAGCTGAGAGGTATAAACTGTGCTGTCCCCAAATATCAGTATCTTAAAACAATAAAGGTTTATTTCTTTTTCATGCTACATGTTTTCTCTGGGTCACTTGGGATCTCAACTCCATGTTATCCTCATTCTGGGACACAGGCTGATGGAGAAGCTGCTGTCTGGAATGTTGTGAGCTGCTGAAAAGGGAGACTGGTGGATCGCGAGTTGTCTCTTAAAGTTTCCTCTTAGAAGTACGCATACAACTTCTGTGGGCATTTCATTGACCAGAGCAAATTACATGATCATGCCTAACTCAGAGTAGAGAAGTGCAGTCCTACCAACTATGAAGGGAGAACCAGAAATATTTGTTGAAAAATATAACTGCCCCAGGATTGATAGGATTGGCATTAGAAAATTTGCCAACTGGATAATTATTTATGATTCCCCCTTTAAATTTTTGTCCTATTTGTTTTGTAGTTTTTGTGAATTTTTGTAAAATTCTGGGTCAGTGAACTCAAACTAGACAATGAGCATAGTCATTTGTGTAAAACAGTGAAGCTGAGAACAAACTTAAGCAGTAGGCAATATTTTTTAAAGGTTACATACAAATAAGACTTTTATTTTTTAATTTTGCATTTTGAAAATTTTTCTTTAACTTATGCTTACATGATATTACATGAAATATGAAATGTCTCTTAATGATGAAAAAACATTTTTCATTTATGGTCAGTGTTGGATAAGGGATAGAAAACAAGATTTAGATATCTAGATGAGAGTCCCACCTTCATCATTTACAAGTTACATTGTCTTGAAGTAGTCAGTTAAATTCCTTAAATTCTATAAAATGAAGATTAAACACAGGTCCATAATCTCATAACTCAAACTTGTGGTGCCAGATGTTTGGAAATTGAAGTATTTTGGACTTTAGAAATATAAAGACGCATACACCATAGTGTATGTAACTCTTACCAGGGTTAGGACAGCAGCCCCTAATGAAACACATTAATATTTGTTTAGTGAAACATATGAATATTTATAAATGGCTTAAATAAAGGTTATATATAGCCTCGTGCCAATTCAGGTCAGGAATTTTGGCCCAGACTTACAAAAAAAGTTCTTGTTTTCAGAGCATTTTGGATTTTGTAATCGTGGTTAAGGAATTATGGACCTGTGTTATCTTTATCATAGGGGTAAAGTGACACTATATAAGTGAAAGTGCCTGTGAGCTATAAATTGATGTAATATGTTAATTATCATAATCCTAATGGCCATTGATGTTATCATTATCATGAGCCATTTAAAATAATGTTTAAAAGAAAGAATTGAAAAATTGTATTTTGCTGCCATAGGATTTTACATAGATCAATATTAGGGTCCTTTTGATCCCAAATCATTTGAATTTTTATTTAAAATAACTAAATTATGGTGCTGCTGGAAAGAGCTTAAACATCAAAAATCTGGTGATATAACACTTTAGTTTAAAATATGAGTAGCTTTCTATTGCCAACTGCATGCAGCCTGTGACTGGAGTCCCTCCTCTGAACTATGGAACACACAAAATATTAAGTAATTAGTTTACTTCTGCCAGGAATGGGAACATAAATAGTACCATTCTAGATGCATAAGAAATAATTTATCAACAGTGGATGCCTTAGGACATTAGAGCTTAATTTTCTTCCAGACCTTTGGTTGACAGAGGCTAGAAAAAAATATTAATATAAAATTATTTGCATGGCAAACAAAGTCCTTTATGATCTTTCCTCGATTTGTTTACCATTTTTAGACTTCTTTCCTTTCACTGTATATTTTAGCTAAATAGTTACAGTCCTTTAACTAGCGCTTCCTAACTTTTTTCATGCCATGCCATACATAGGAAACAATAATGGATGTGTATGTCATGTTGGGGTAAACTGGAAAAGATTTGGGGGCATCTATATAGGACTTGGTGAAAAAATTAATCACTTTTTATTATATACTTATAAGCAAAACAAAATGCAAGGTATTATGGAAGACAGTAAATGATGAATTGTAAAAACTTTTAAATAAAATCTTTTCAACATCTAAAATGAGATACTTAGCTGGCTTCTGTGAGCATATCTTTTTTGTATCAGGTTTATTTATTTGTTTTTGAAACAGATACACACAATGCCAAGACTATTTAATGATGGTCTCTTCAAGTTCATTTCACTATTGACAGGAAACTCTATACAAGTAGTTGACATAAAATTGCAGGAAATAACTTACTTCTTTTTCTCTTATTGATAGAAACTCCTTTTATGCTATTAAAATTTTGAAAATTCATCCTCTTTAAATTTTACTTCAAAGATAGTAATATTGTTTAGCTGCTCTTCCTTTCTTTTCCATTGACAAATGTAATGTTGAAATTTCTTCTGATAACGTGAATGGACTTCTAATCCATTTGAACTTTTAAAAAATATCAAGTACTTAAAAATATGTTGATATTCCTCCTCAAGCATACACAATGCTCTGCTAGTCTTAATAATTTCTTTAGGACTTAAATTATGACACTAACTATCACTGGTGAATCACTTTAACTTCTTTTTTTCTGAAGTTGAATTTTTGTTTTGAATATGTAAATTTCATTTTACTCATTAATATACTTTCACACAGTTCATGGAAATCTTTGATTAAATTCATTCAGGTGTTCAAAACTGTCAGATAAGATAATTTTTGCAGTCAATAACTACATTTTAGCAAATACATAAAGTGAGAATCATTCACAATTTCAATGATATCTTTAACTCATAAACTTTAAAATAAAAGCTTTTCCTTTGAGTAGATAATGTGAAGTATGGGACAATGAATAGTATTCTGCTCCTATTTCTTTGTATAAAGCTGAAGTAGTTTGGATTGTAGCAGCTTGTGATTGATTAAATTCTTCATTTTGATAACATTATTTCATGTGGAATTAATATTAAAGGCAAAATTTTACATTCAAGAGCTCTGGGAATAAAATATCGTATTACTTTAATTTCAGGTTTTTCAGAATGAATTCAGGTTGTAGAGCCTTTCAATTTTAAGGTATATTAGAATGTTTTATAAATCTTAATATTTCAAAATAGTCTTCTATAATATTTCAAAAATCTTAATTTACCAATTTTAATATTTTATTTGTTTTTGGTACATCTTTGTGTAAAGTTTTCCGGTGGCGAAAGAAACAGAGAGAAAGAGTGGGGCCAAACAACGTGGCTTTATTATGCACTCCTGGACAAGGTTCTTGGGTCCCAAGAGAGGGGGGCCTGAGAAGTCATGTCCATTTGGAGGGGGTGTGAGCCTTTATACCGTTTGGGGTGGGCCAGGGACTTTTGGCAGGAAGAGCTGGGGTGACCTTTGGTGGTCATTGAGAAATAGGAGGGGCTGGTGGCATTTGCGAAATCCAGGAGCCAAAACTTTCTTATCCGGGTGGACATCTGGGTGTGGTTCTTCTCAGAGGGGCCTGGCAGTTTGTCCTTGGTGAGTCTGGTCTCATGAGCCTTTTCTTTTTGATCTAGGGAGGGGAGGGGGCCCGACACCAGCCTTACACTTTGCAGGACAAATAATTTTTTAAAATTATTCCTCTTCAGGGCCTGTAATGTCAGTTATTAATTAAATTCTGTTACTAACTGTAGATTCATTGATCTACAATGACAGCTTTAGTTAGTAATCTTGATTAGTGTTGTCTCTATCCTCTCATGTGCCATTAGTATACTTACTAATATATTTGAATGTGTCGCTTATTCTTTCTGTCTCTCTTTCTTTTTGGTTCATTGATTTCAAATATATAGTATTGGCAGTTTCCATGCAGACTGGTAAACCAGAGGTGCTGTATTGTGCTTTTCACTTGCAGACCTTTAAAAAGTTAAAATCTTGCTTTATGGCAGGGCAAGACCCTGTCTCAAAAAAACAAAAAAATCTTGCTTTGTGGTAAGATTGACCCCATTGCTTTATGTGATACCTTTTTAATGCAAATAAGACATTTAATTTGAGGAAGAGAAGAATTACAGGAATCCAAATTTGAGAAACATATTGCTTAAGTAATGATTTAAACTTTTACTTCAAAAAAGTTTTGAAAATTTCGCTATTATATTCATGCTTGACTAAATATATTTTCAAAGAAGTTTGCAGTCCCTTTACTGAATTTATTTAATTAAATTGTGTTACATGAGTTTTTATTTCTAAGATTAAAATAACCCATTATGAAATTCTGTCATGAATGAGTTTCTTGCTGTTTGTTAACATCAAAAAACAATAAAAAGAAAAAAGTAAGAAAGGAGGGAGGCAAGTAAGAAAGATGGAAGGAAAGAAGTGAAGGCAAACAAAAAAATTGACATATCCTGATGAGGATAATGGTAGCAATCATATGTACTTTATATGTTAGAAAAATGTGAAAGCATGGACAAATTAAATTAAAAATAAATATTTTACATGTGTCTATAAAACACAATTTAACTGGTAGTAACCCAGTTGTGACAAAAGTAATAATTATACTACATGAGATGATCCAGTGAGAGCATCAGGGAATGGTGCTACCTGGTGCTCTTCTACAAAGCTATATATACTCTACTCTCTAAAAGAATTTAAAAAAATATGTATCCCTTTGTACATATTTAAGTTTGCATCTAAAATTTTTCAGTAAAGCATACAGTATAGAAAATCAAAGACAGTTATTGTTTTTGGCTTATTTATTTGTTCTTCCTTTAAATAAGTGTTTTGAGTGTCTGTTATATAGCACTATACTAATTCAGAAACAGGAATAGGACATAGTCTGTACACTTGAGGTGCTCACTATCTAGTGGGAAAGAGTCATGTAAATAAATAATTCAAATACATAAAAAATGCTTTAAAATAGTATGTACCAAGTGTTGAACAGACACAGACAAATGGGTGAGTATAGAAACATGGAGGATTTAAGGAAGGATTAATAACCAAAGATAATATTCAAACTGGCCTTGCAGGAAAATTATAATTTAGTATATGGAGAAGGATTTTAAACATGTGCAAAGCATGGACTGTGAAAGAGCATAGTGTCTTTGGGGAATGGCTAGTAATCCTGTATTGTGAGGTACATGGAAGATGGAAAGAAGGCATGGAATGATGGAAGATGAAGCTAGTTTGTAGGAGTCAGTTGTAAAGGGCCTCATATGCGGGATTGGTATTCAACTGATAAGCACCAGCACAGAGATACTAGTTTTTAAAATATTGAATCATAGGCCAGGCATGGTGGCTCATGTCCATAATCCCAGCACTTTGGTAGGCTGAGGCAGGGGGATTGCTTGAGGCCGGAAGTTTGAGACCAGCCTGTGGAACATAGTGAGACCCTGTTTTTACAAAAAATAAAAAAAATTAGCTGGGTATGGTGGTGTGCACCTGTAGTCCCAGCTACTTGGGAAGCTGAGGCAGGAGGATCACTTGTGCCCAGGTGTTTGAGGTTGCAGTGGGCTATGATTATCCCACTGCACTCCAGCCTGATCATAGAATGAGACCCCTGTCTCTAAAATATATATATGTGTGTGTATGTATATATATAATATAAATATTTTAGTGGTGTGGATTAACGTGGTCCTTAGAAGGCATGTACTGGCTAGAGAGTCAGTGCCTCCTGCCTGATACTCTTAAGAGTCCTGTTGGTGCTGGCAATGGAAAAGGCTATATGCAGTACAGGTGGTTTTATGACATCTCCATTTTTGGGGAGAGGGTTATCCTGAGGCACAGGGGTTTTAGGCCCCGTGGGAAACACTGGCATTTAGGTACTTATGTGACTATGACATCTAGGCAGCTTGCCTAGTTGCCTTATAGTTGCAACAAAGTGCTAGGTAGTAGGGACCTAATCATTGTCATTTTAATGAAGAAGATGTAGAAGATGTCAGGAAAAGCTTGATATAGTTCTAAATATCAAATGATAACCCTATTTAAGAGATTGAACCAACATTTTCTAAAATTCAAATTATAAATTATTAGAATGACTACATAAATAATTTATGCTATAATGCTTGTTACATGGAAAGCAGATATCTATATATGTACATCTATAGTGTATTTGGAAAAAAGATTTATTTTTAATGTTAATTTATATATTGATTTGTATGTTAATTTTATATTACTGTATTAGTTGTTAAATATTCAGTTGAAATCACCTATGTTTGTATGCCATACTAAGAAATTTAAATTTATCTCATTGGCATGTTTGATCTGCAGTGAAAGGTTTTGGAATAAGAGGGTGACAGAGCCTGTTACAGTGTGTCAACAAATCCTATTGATTTAATGTCAGAAAGTCTCACTAGTGTGAGAATTCTTGCCAGTGTATTTTCACCAGTACCACCACTGCCTTGTATTTTGGGATCTTGTATCTCTATCCTGGGTTTTTCCTCTGTATTACTGCAGAGTAGCTGGTTAAAAATCAAGTTTGAATCATTCATTCCCTGATTTACAGATCTCTTTAGGCTTTCTATTGCTTTGAATAAAATTCAAACTCCTTAATTTTGCATACAGTGTCCTTCACAGTCCTTCTCCAACCTATCTTTTCAGCTTCATCTTCCACTTCTCCCTTTCATGTAACTTTCCTTTTAGCTATAATAAATTTTTTCACTGTTTGGAGCATTGAAGGAGAAAAGGGGACCTTCTCATAAGGAGGAATATATATGGAATAAACAAGTCACTGAATTTATGTATTATATATCCTAAAATATTTGAGATTGGGAACAAATCAGTGTTGCTTTCATTTAAAGAGTTACATTAAAATCACCTTTGGAAGAAACTCAGGTATCATTAAAGACATAAAACTCTCATTACTCATTTTCTTCAACTTCAATAGGAAATCTTATGGGATTGTTTTGGAACACATGCTTCCAATCTGCCACCAGATTTTGCAGCAGGGATTTATATAATCATGCCATAGCTCAAACTGTCTCATAATTTACCATATGTTTCAATATTTCCAATGTTTTCAAACACTCTCCTCTCTTTCCCACCCCTTCCAGTTCACATTTCTCAGCTTTGTCCTGGCTCTTACCCCACAATTCTCATTCATTTCCCTGATTCATAGATAATCTCTGTTATAGCCTTCTAGTTTGGAGTTAGTTCTATACTGGTTCTCTTTTTGGGACCCTTTTCTAGGCTATTAACATAAGCGGTGCTTAATCCTCAATTTAGAACTCATGATTCCTGGCCTAGGTTCTGCATTCTGATCTCAGTACATGTTTTTAGGGCTTTGGGCTTGTCTTTTTTTACCTCTGTTTAAATTTACCAGAACCAGAAACATGGTTTAGAGTCAGGCTAGTTCCTGTTACAATATAAGATAGCAGTCCCAGTAAAAATTTTCCTCTTATTCATCTACATTCATTCATTCATTTAAACCTGGTATTCATCTGGTTAGAGCTTTGGGGAATTTCTGTAGCCTAAATCTAATCAATTAAGGTGGCTTTAGACAAGTAGCTGGATCTTTATGATTGGAAATATTGCTTTTCTGCTTATTTCCTCCTAATCGTATGTTTTCTTAGCTGGTTCAAGGAGGAAAGGCAGCACAGTGTGTATAAACAGCATATTCCAAGGAAAAGCTTTGACATTAGTCAACTCTGGATCATATCTTAGTTTGCCAGGTACTAGTTGGGTGACTTTGAGCAGGTCACTTAATCTGTTGGACTCTGTGTCTCTTTACCTATAAATTGAGTATATTAATGCCTATTTCATAGAGTTGTGGTGAGTTGCAAATGTAATGCAGCTGGCGCACAAAAGGCATGTAATAAATGTTAATAGGAAAATAGGCACTTTTAGGCGACTTTTTCTGCTACCATTCTGTGCTCTCCATCCTCATCTGAGGTTAGATTCATTGGTTTATATGAAGGTCAGTCTTGAGGGTTAGAAGATGAAACTAAAGTGAGAGGAAGTAAGAAGAACACAGGTGAAATTCATCTGGGTATTTGTCCTTGAACATTTTCTTTACTAAAGCATTTTTGAGATTGGTAACAACAAATTGCTCTCTTGAAGCCAGAAGGTGTTTTTTTGTTTGTTTAAAATTTTTTTATAAATAACATGCTGAAAATAGTTTAACAGAATCTCATCTTTGCTCTACTCTTGCCACGAGTAATCTGACAATCACATTTTAAAAGTCTTTTAAGAATTTTAAGTCTTTTAAGAATAAACTATTGAGGAATAGTAATAATTAAAAAAGTATTTGTTTTTAAAATTCTGCAAAGCTTATCCTAAAGTAAACCTTGCTGTGGCCTTATCATGCAGTTTGACAAGTGTATATTTCAAGGCTGTTTATTACTTTTTCAAATTTGATCCAAATAGTAGTATTCTTAAATTTATATTAATTCTCTGCTGGCTGTCCCAGGTACTGAAATCACTTTCTTTCAAATATTTTCACTTACAGCTCTGATTACATTATATAGAAATAGAAAGTTCAAAGACTATTCATTTTATTTCAATTTTTATTATTAATAATAGACATTTTTAAATGAAAAAAATTATGTATAATCTCACCACCCTATAAAACTATTCATTTTTGTGTCTTATAGTTTTTATCTATATGCATAATGCTTTATGTAGATGCAGTTATAGTATATGTATGGTTTTATATTCTGCTTATTAATTTATTATAAGTGTTTCTTACTTAATAGGATATCATAAATGTTTTTTCCATGAGACTTTTCTCAACAGTCTACCTCAGCATCTGTCACATGCCAGGTATATTCAAATAAATGAATTCCCCTCCATTCTAATTTTCAATACTTGCAGAAAATTAAAAAAATATGTTCAACATTACACTATTCATTTTTGCTATATATTTTGCCTTCATCTCTGCTCTTGTGTCAAGCCAAATGTGGGACACAGCCCTATTTCCTGGATTCTAAAATTTTACTGGTATTGGGCTGCTGTGTTAGTAGCATTTCTCTGGAGATTTGGGGACACTGATGATGAGATTTCCACACAGTGGATAATTCAAAATTAAATTAGGCTTTCCCGTTCTTTAAAAAAAAAAAATCTCTTTGAGCATTTCTGCTCACCTGTGGCCATGTTGTTAGCCCCCCACTTCTTGCTCTACCTTCCTTCTCTCTTCTATTTCTTCTCCACTCTCTAATTTTTACCATATTAATTTTTGTACATATCAGTTTAGCTATTTTTTTCTAATCTATTGCATGTTGGAGTTCCCCTTCAACTCTGAAGTAGTTTATCAAGGTATTTTCCTAAATGAACACAATTTCTTTCTAAAAAAAATCTTTTATATCATTTGGCAAAGTATTTTCCCCCCATTCTGCTGCGCAGGGTTTTCTATAAATTGTTGTTCAGTTGAGTTTGGTTGGTCTTTAGGGGATTTCTTCAGACTTAGGTTCTAAGTAGACCTGAATAGTATTAAGATTTGGGTAAGGGTTTTACTGCATCTACTTAAGAAAAAGGTTAAGGGGCATTAGATTGATGTAACAATTAGATTTCAGCAATTTTTTTTCTTAAGTTCATATAGAGTAGAGTCATACTTTGTTAATAAATCCTTTGAGGATATAGTTCCTATATAATAACCTCAGTAAAACAGAAAAAAAAATCATTAGGCATGAAAAACAAGGTTGTTTTGATACTTGTGACCCTAAGAGAGTGTTACTAATGTTAGTATACTTTCTATTTATCTGCCCAAGTTTGATGATAAAGAGGGCTGGGCCAAGGTAAAGTAGTGACCTTGGTGGAACCTATCTTGTGTTCTTCCTAGTTTTCCCATTTGATACCTTTTCACTACTTACAAATGACTTTTTTCTTTGGGCATTTACTGTTCTCCTACTCTTTAATCTCACCTCAGTCCCTAGCACATTAAAAAATAAAGTTTTTATGCATTCTGGAACTGGGGGGGAAAAAAAGAAGAAAATAAGAAAATAAAATTAAAAAACAATAAAAAAAATAATAAAAAAAATGAAGTTTTTCAGATGGCAAATAATAATACAATAGCCTTAAAATTTCCAAATGGCCAATAATAAAATTATAACCTTAAACAGATATTTATTTAAAAGTTAAGCCAGTTATTGATAACTTACATTTATGTGGAGACTGAGGGCAGGAATTATGTGTAATATATTGCTCTGTTCCTCCTTGAGCTTAACACCGGGCCTGACACATTGTATGTGTTCAGTAATGACTTAATGAAGGAATTAAAAACACCTTGTTTCAAGAGTTTCAAGAGATTGATAGAGGAAATGAAGAGGTACAACGACAGGGAATTTTAGGATCATATTAAAAATACTTTAAAAGCTGACCCTGAATGTAAACTATAATTAATCATTTTGGTTTGACCAGGAATGAGGATGGGATGTGTGTGTGTGTGTGTGTGTGTGTGTGTGTGTGTGAGAGAGAGAGAGAGAGAGAGAGAGAGAGAGAAAGAAAGAAAGAGACAGAGAGAGATGGGAGAAGCTTATGGGAAGTGGTTTACTTTTGACTATACAGGAGAAAGAGTGGATGTCTTGAGTCTTCAGTACCCATTCCATGTTTATGTATTACCTGCCAAACTGTGCCAATTCTATCCCTTTAATTTTGTATTGAGCATCAGCTCACTTTCCACCTATTATTTGTTTAGGAAAGATGTGGTTTGCTTTGACTCCAGCCATTTCTCTGGAGGAAGAAGGAAGACAGGAGACAAGAAAGTATGTGAGAAACATAGGTACATAACAAGGTCTTGCCCAAGGACTGAAAAGGATTGTGTGTCTCTGTGTGTGTGTTTATGGTGAGTTAGGATCGAGTCATTCTGTGCCCATTGGTTATTTTCCTTATATCTGTCTTGAGTAAGGAAAGTAAATAAGTTTAAGATGGATCATAGTAGGTAGGGGCAAGATAAGGCAGAGGCTTATATGACATGGCAAAGAGTTTGGTTTTATTCTTTTTATAATGATAGTTTTTTTGTTGTTTTTTTTAAGACACTCTGTCACCTAGCCTGGAGTATAGTGGCATGCTAATAGCTCACTGTAACCTTGAGCTTCTGGGCTCAAGTGATTCTCCTGCCTCAGCTAGGACTATAGGTGTGTGCTACCACACCTGGCTAACGCTTTTTATTTTCTGTAGATGGGGGTCTCGCTATGTTGCTATAATGACAATTTAAGGGGGGCAGGTCAAGTGGTATGGTGTGGGGGAAAGCAGTGGTGGAGAGTGTTTTAGAGTAGGGGAAGAGAGGTAGCAGGTTTCTGGCTTAATAACACTTCAGTTTTGAACAAATATGAAGTTTTGTTTGTGGTCCTCAGTAAATAGATGAAGTTGTGTCTTCAACTAGGAGATGTTTTTTCTATTTTCAGATGAATTAAGATATCTAGACATTGTCTTATTGCTATCTTCCAAAACATTTACGAGGCTTCTCCTTTTGCTTATGGGATAGGAAATGGTATAGCCAGGTGTGGTGGTGCATGACTGTAGTCAAAGCTATTCAGAGACTGAGGGAGGAGGATCCACTGAGCCCAGGAGTTCGAGGCTGCAGTGCACTAAATCCACTTCTAAATAATCCATTAAAGAACTCACAGTTGAAATGATACATGAGGTATAACCTAAAGGTATGAATTATAATTTCTGTTTTAATTAAAATTGTTACTTGCCTTGAGTCATTAGGGTTAATGTGATTTTGCTACTCAAGTGGTGAATTGTAGTGTTTATGGAAAATATTTTCTAAATATTGACAATTGTTATTATAATAAAAATTGGATTTTCTTTTAATAAAGAGTTATAGTTACTGAGGGATTTTTTGTTTTTGTACTTGGACTGCTGATTATTTAAATTGAAAATAGTCCAACTTCTTTTTTGCCATGAGTGTCATTAAAATAATGGCATAGGTATAATTGGTATATTTGAGAAATAGGCCAAAAAGAAAAAAGGAATTGAAAAGAGAGAGTATAGAATATTGGAGTGGATGAATGAGAAAGAGGAAGAGTGGACAAGAAACACAAAAATGACAAAATTGAAAAAGAAGAGGTCCATGCCACCAAAAGTTGTGTAATTAGGAAAACAAAAGCCACACTAAATATTTTAAGCAAAGAAAATTTAATATAGTGAATTAATTAAAGAAAGTATTGGTAGGGCTGGAGAAGCAAAAAGTGGATGATAGATTTATTAAAAGATCAGCAACCACAGAAAGACATTACTACTCTTAAGGCTGGGAGAGAAAAAAGGAAAATGATGTTAAATCGAGCTGGTAAGTGCTATGTTGCTAAGGTTGTTGGAGTACTACTGCTGTCCTTGAAGCTGCTATTGCTTTGCAGGAAGCCAGGAGCCTGCACTTCTATTGATTCAGAAAGTGTGTAGTCCTGTTGATGATGCTAGACTCACCTCAGAGGATGCTGGAGCCGGCAGTCCCTGCTACCCCTGCCAGAACTGCACTGCTATTGCAGTAGCCAGCATTTGCATTGTAGTTATCTGGTGCTACTACTGCTGCTAGAGCCAGAGCCCATGAGCAATCTTCTGCTGGGTTTCTTGGGACACTACTACTGCCCTTGTGGGAACCAGAAACAGGAGGAAGTAAATAAAATGATTTATCTTCTCCTGCCATCCAGTTTTCACCAATGTTTCCCAGTGGCAGACCGTAATTGGAAATCAACTGTCAAAGGCATATGAAAAATGTGTTTTGTAGGCTTCTAGCCCCCTGAAATACAGAGGAGAGTATGGAAGGGCAGGAATGGAGATGAGAGCCAACAAAGAACCAGCACAGAGAGAAGTTATAAAATACTTATTTTTAAATTAGAAACAGTTTCAATTTTTCTGAACATCATCAAGACCTTTTCTTCATTTTTTTTCCTTGGGTAAAAGAAATGATTAAGTGATAAGGGCTGGTGGAAAAACTTTGAAAGTTAGTTCAAACTATCTTTGAAAGATAGTTCTCCATTGAGGTATTGTTTAGGGTATTTTTGTTTCAAGCAACAAAAATGGAGCTTGGTGAACTTAAGCAGAAAATAAATTTAGTATAAAGCCAATAGATAGCACTTAGACAAGATGAATAACTAGTCCCTGGAAAAGACAGAAATTAGATTAGCTCTGGATAGCTAGTTTGCAGAAACTAATGGATGGCCTGTTTAATATGTTGCCTGCAGTTAGTATGGATCAGCTAGCTTCACTATTTGCCGCTTAACATTACATTACCAGGAGAGAGGCAGTCTGGCATAGCTTGAGTTAATTACTCGTCCTTGAACAGATGAAAGTATGGCACCTTGATTGACAACTACATTAAAACTGTATTCAATAATTGAAGACTACTTTGTCAAAGAAATTTTGAGATGCGAGAGGAGGATAGATACCAGGCAGGTAAAACACACAAGATATCTATTAATTGAGACTTGTTTTGGATTAGCAGTAGGTAGGTCAAAACTATAGTCAAAAGTTTTTGAGCACTTAATATGTAATAGGCACTCTGATCTCTTTTAATAATATCTTCAAGGAAGTTGTCATTATTATCCTCATTTTACAAATGAGAAAATTTGACAGGTACACTTCTGATGATGGTAGATTAGGCAATTTGGACTAACCCCTCCAGTGAGAACAACTAGAAAAGCTGGATCAAATATAAAAATCATTTGCTTCAAAGTATCAGAGAGCTAACACATCAGTGAAGACCATGGGGACAAGATCATGGAGAAGAAGGAAACTCAAAAGATGAATTGGGCATTTGAGGCTTCTTTTCTCTAGGGGAATCTACTGTTTCCAGTACAAGTGGCTGAGAGGCTGAGAAATTAAGAAGAGATTTGACACATTCATGGGGTGGGGCTAATGGAGCAAGAGTTTGAGTTCAGGGTCCACTAAACAGGGAGATTGCCTGCTAAATTCCCCAGACTTTGGGTTGAGACCTGAAGGGTTATTGAGTCAGAAATAGAATGGTCTACTTATAGAATAAAACCAGTTTACAATCATCTTAGTCATTGATTCCATTAAGGACATTCAAGATTATTAATTATTCTAGCCACCTGTTAGAGCAAAAGTTAATCCTTTCTGGCAGAAGATAGTATCATCTTAGGCTTCAAATACTTTCTACAGTTATTACTTTGAATATCTTGCATGCACACAAAATAATCAGGCATACAGGAGAAAGATCACATACCTGAAACCAAAAGAAACAACAGACCATAGCAACAGACCCACAGGGGATTCAAATAATGGAGTTTTCAGACACTGGCTTTAAAAAATGAGTATATCAAAAGTAGCAAAATGCAAGAGTGAGGGTTTTTGCAGATCATCGAACATCATAAAAATAAAAAATATAAAAAACATAAAGCATAGAACTGAAAAAAGCAATAAATGAAATTAAGAACTCATTGAATGTATTTAACAACATTAGATAAAGGTGAAGAAAGAAATAGTTAACTGGAAGATAGATTTGGAGAAATTATGTGTAATAAAACAGAAATGTGACAGGATGGAGAAAAAGAAAACAAAGAATGAGAGACATAGGAGATAGGTACAGTTGGAGTTCAGAAGGAGAGGAGAAAGAGAATGGAACAGACACAATATTTGAAGAGATAATGGCTGAGATTTTTTCCAGTACTGATGAAAAACACCAAGACATAAATTCAAAAAGTGCTACAAAACCAGGAGAAATAAATACAAAGAAAACTACAACTAAGCATATCACAATAACTTCCAAAAACCCAAACCAACAAAAATCCTAAAAGTATCCAGAGAAAAAAACTAGCTACTTTCAAAGTAGTCCCAAGAACATTTATAGCTGATTCTGAACAGAAACAATGGAAGGCATAAGTCAATGGATTGATGTCTTCAAAGTACTGAAGAAAAAATAACTTAGAATTTTATGTCCAGGGAAAATATCTCTCAGAAATAGAGGCAAAATAAAGGATATTGCAGACATATAAAAACTGACATATGTCATCAACTTCCCACACTTAATGGTAATTCAGCTTTTCTTTGGTATCAGTGGAAATTGGTTCTGTTATCCTATGTGGATACTCAAATTTGTGAATGCTCAAGTTCCTTATATATTAATATATTATTTATATATTTATATATTAATAAAATTGCATATATGCACATCCTCTTGAATACTTTGTCATCTCTAGATTACTTTTAACATATAATACAATGTAAGTGCTATGTAAATAGTTATATTTAAAAATGTGTATTATTTTTACTGTTATATTATTATTTTTAATATTTTTTAATATTTTTGATCTGTGGTTGGTTGAATCCATGGAAGCAGAACTCATGGATATGGAGGGCTGACTATACTAAAGAATATTCTTTTTTTTTTTTATTTCAGCATATTATAGGGGTACAAATATTACGGTTATGTATATTGCCCATGCCCCCTCCCCCCTCGAGGCAGAGCCTCAAGCATGACCATCCCCCATTCGTTGCACATCTCACTCATTATGTTTGTATATACCCATCCCTTCCTCCCCCCTCCCATCCGCCCAACACCCGACAAATGTTATTCCTATATGTCCACTTAGGTGTTGATCCGTTAATACCAATTTGCTGGTGAGTACATGTGGTGCTTGTTTTTCCATTCTTGAGATACTTCACTTAGTAGAATGGGTTCCAGCTGTATCCATGAATATACAAGAGGTGCTATATCACCATTGTTTCTTAAAGCCGAGTAGTACTCCATGGTATACATATACCACATTTTGTTGATCCACTCATGTATTGATGGGCACTTGGGTTATTTCCACAATTTTGCAATTTTGAACTGTGCTGCTATAAACATTCGAGTGCGGATGTCTTTTTTGTAGATTGTCCTTTGTTCTTTTGGGTATATGCCCAGTATGCTCAACATCTCTAATCATCAGGGAAATGCAAATCAAAACTACAATGAGATATCACTTATCTCCGGTAAGAATGGCCTTTATCAAAAAGTCCTCAAACAATAAATGTTGGCGTGGATGCGGAGAGATAGGAACACTCCTACACTGCTGGTGGGACTGCAAACTAGTTCAGCCTCTGTGGAAAGCAATATGGAGATACCTTAAAGTGATACAAGTAGATCTACCATTTGATCCTGCAATCCCATTACTGGGCATATACCCAAAAGAACAAAGAATATTCTTTAGATAGAAAGAAAATGGTGTCAGATGGAAGGCTAGAGGTGGAAGAAGAAATGAAAAAAGGTGAAAAAGATAAATGGAAATTAATGTTGACTGTAAAACAAATAAATTGATATATTATGGGGTTTAAAATATATGATGAATTAAAAATACATGACAGTAACATATACATTGGGACAGGGTAAAAAGAATTAAATGGTTTTAAGTTACATTGCCAGGAAGAGATAAATGTATATATTAGTGTTTGAAATTAATTGATGTGGACAAATTCCTAGAAAAGTATTACTTACCCAAATTGTTACAAGGAGAAATAGAAATCTTGAATTATCCTGTAACTCTTAATGAAATTAAATCTGTAATTTAAAATTCTTCCCACAGAGTAAATTTTAAGACTAGATGGCTTACTGAACATGTAAGAAGGAAATAATGCTGATCTTTAACTCAGAATAGAAAAAATGAGAACAATTTAAAATTCATTTTATAACATCAGCAAAACTTTGATACCAAACCCGAAATTACAATAAAGAAAAATTATAGGCTAGATTTTACTCAGGAATATGGATGCAAAAATTATAAAAAAGGAATTAGCAGAAATATATCAAGAAATAAAAAAATAGAACATGACTGAATTGTATATATTTCAGGAATATAAGGTTAGCTAAGCTTTTGAAGATCAATGTAATTCATAGCATTAACAGAATAAAAGAGTAAAACAACTATGATAATGTTATTAGAAGCAGAAAATGTATTTGAAAAAAATCCATTATCTATTTTTCTTTTAAAAAATCTTGGCAAATTAGGAATTGAAAGGAAAATAGTTAATTTGATAAAAAATGATGAAAAGATATTATAATTTCACCACTTCTGTTGAGTTCTAGCCGGTATAATAAAGTAAGAAAAAGAAATATATTCTATACAGTTTGGGAAGAAAAACCTTTAATCATTTATGGGTATTGATATGTGGAGAATTAAAAACAATTTAGATATACTTTTAGAATTAATAAGAATTTTAGTAAAATTTCTGGATATAGTTAATATACTATATATTATAGAAATAGAGTATATTTCCATATAAAATCAACACCTGAAAATAAATTTAAAATATGACATGATTTGCTTTAAATAAGTATAAATAAATCTAAGGAAAGATGTGCAAATGTTCAGCTACACTGAGAGCTATGATACATTATTTACAGAAATTAAAGAAGAATTAAATAATGTTGATAGATTGGAAGGCTCAATGTTAGTGAATGCTGATTCTCCCATAGTCCGTTTTTGTGTTGCTATAAAGGAATACCTGACGGTGGGTTATTTATGAAGAAAAGACGTTTTTTGGTTCATGATTCTGCAGGTTGTACAAGAAACAGGGTGCTAGCATCTGCGTCTTGCGAGGGCTTCAGGCTGCTTCCACTCATGTTGGAAGGCAGAAGGCAAAGGGGAGCTGGTGTGCAGAGATAACATAGTGAGACAGTAAGCAAGAGATATGGGAAGGAGGTGGCAGGCTCTTTTTAACAACCAGCTCTCAAGGGAACTAATAAATCAAGAACTCCCTCATTACCTCACTCATTACCACAAGGATGCCCCCTTGACTCAAACAGCTCCCACTAGGTCCCACCTCCAACATTGGGATCAAATATCAGTGTGAGATTTGGAGGGTCAAATATCCAAACCATAGCACTGCCCAAGTTGATCTATAGATTCAGTGCCATCCCAATGAAAATTTCAGCTGTTTTTTATTTTTAAATAAACTGATAGGCTAATTCTGAAATTTATATGGAAATGCAAAGGCCCAAGAATAGTTAAGACATTCTCTTAGATTATACAGCAGTCCCCATCCTTTTTGGCATCAGGGACTGGTTTCATGGAAGACAATTTTTCCATGGACAGGGGGTGGGGTGGGGATGGTTTCAGGGTGATTCAAGTGCATTACATTTATTGTGCACTTTATTTC
>VBSM01001124.1:46237676-46259432 GCA_008086735.1 Cheirogaleus medius
GGGACTGCAGTCTTAGAAGAACAAAGTGAAAGAAATTGCATTACCAGATATTAAGAATCATTAGGATTCTATTATAATTAAGACTTTGAGGTAATGGTGGAAAGGTAGGCAAATAAACAGTGGTACAGAATAGAGAATCCAGAAACAAATCCGTAATATGGACATTTGGATTTATGACAAAAGAATACAGCAGAGCAGTGGTGAGAGACTCTTTTCAATAAATGGTGCAGGGTCAACTGGGTATCTTCCTTGTGAAAAAATTTATATTTTAACACCTATCTTACACTATAACCAAATATCAATTCCAGATCTATTAATAAATGTGAAAGCTAATAAAGCTTCTAGAAGATAATTTAGGAGAATATCTTAGTGACTTTGGAGTCGGGAAAGAATTCTTAAACAGTAGAAAAAGCAGTAACCATTTAGAAAATGATTAATTGTATTATATTGAAAAAAACTTCTGTTCATCAAAAGATATTGTTTAGAGAGCACAAATTTAGAGAGATGAAGATATTTGAGAATTTGGGTGAAAATCATAATGTGGCTAGAAATACACTTACTATCTTTTAAATGTACATATAATAGGCATTGTAGCAGATTCTTTCTCTAATGAGTTATTTTTTGTGTTCTTTAATATGGTTGCTCACATAGGATCACCTAAAGTTCTAGCTTGCATGTACAGGATGTAATTTAATTATTATTTTAAGTAAGTTAACATATTTAGTCCACAGGGACTGTGCATTTATCTATATTCTGCTTATTACACTGTAATGAAATGATTTGTGTCTGTTTCCCCATTTGGTTCTGAGCTATTTTAGATATTTGCTCTAGCATATTCATTATATAGTTTGAATTCATTATTGTTTGGTGGGTAAATGAATAAATGAATGTTACTTATTTAGATTGCTGATGATAACCATTAGTGGCAAGCTATAAACACAAGATTATTTATGATGTTACAAAAGAGAAATCTGGGCCATTTCTGGTTGACCAAATTCAGTTTACTCATATATTAAAAGTCAGTGAATATGAAGTCAGAAAATATGAAAGGTTTTCTCTATCTCCCCTGAGAGTTATATTTGATGGTAAATGAAAAATAGAAGTGAGCATTGTGCTAGGAGTCAGCTTATCTACTTCTTCCATCTGTTAGTTCTGTGGTTTTTGTTAACAAAGTTTCATACCTTTGTTTGTAAAATTAAGAGGCTGGGCTACATTTTCTCTATGGCTTTATCTCACTTTTAATGTGCTATTATTTTATTATAAGAAGAACATTTAATTTTTACCCACTTGTTGCATATGAAGCAAATGACTTTTACTTTAGATTTTACATGATTATTGAAATATAGCACTTTTAAGAAGAGCTGGAACAGTACATGTCCAATATTTGCTAATAATTGTAACATTCTCTGTTCCATGATTATGACTTTAAAATTGTATCTGCTACAAATGATACATTTAAAATCAATACTTAATGCCATCTAAAATTATGTAAAAAACTCAAGGAGAATAATTGATCAGACTTTAGATAATGGCATATTTACTATGACACTGGTTAGTTTTATTGGAGTCAGATAAACAGGATAAATTTTAGAAGCAGACAAAATTGGCTTGGAATATTTCTTCTGCCATTTATTCATGTGGCCTTTAATAAATTATTTGCTCTGAGGGACTGTAATTTGGGGTAATAATATCTAACTTATAGCATTGTGAGAATTAAGTGAGAAAATATATGAAGTGCATAGTACAGGGTGTAACCATAGTATTTGCAGTTTCTAATTCTTTATTTTCTCTCCTATTATCTCTTTAACAATATCCCAGGGGGGCTCTGTACCTGAGGCTACATACATAAAGATAAGAAAAATAGTTAGAATTGGGCTGGAGGATTACATCATGCTAATAAATCAGAAGCATCAGGGTTGAGTTATGTTAATGATATTGTGCTTGCCATTCTTGAATTACTAAAGTATCATCAGAGAGTCTTATATATTGATATAGATATCCATCATGGTGATGGTGTAGAAGAAATTTTTTATACAACAGATCGTGTAATGACTGTATCATTCCATAAATATGGGGAATACTTTCCTGGCACGGGAGACTTGAGGGATATTGGTGCTGGAAAAGGCAAATACTATGCTGTCAATTTTCCAATGAGAGATGGTATAGATGATGAGTCATATGTACAGATATTTAAGCCTATTATCTCAAAAGTGATGGAGATGTATAAACCTAGTGCTGTGGTATTACAGTGTGGTGCAGACTCATTATCTGGTGATGGACTTGGTTCTTTCAATCTAACAGTGAAAGGTCATGCTAAATGTGTAGAAGTTGTAAAAACTTTTAACCTACCATTACTGATGCTTGGAGGAGGTGGATACACAATTCATAATGTTGCTCGATGTTGAACATATGAGACTGCAGTTGCCCTTGATTGTGAGATTCCTAATGAGTTGCCATATAACGATTACTTTGAGTATTTCGGACCGGACTTCAAACTGCATATTAGTCCTTCAAACATGACAAACCAGAACACTCCAGAATATATGGAAAAGATAAAATAGCGTTTATTTGAAAACTTGTGCATGTTACCTCATGCACCTGGTGTCCAAATGCAAGCTATTCCAGAATATGCTGTTCATGAAGACAGTGGAGATGAAGATGGAGAAGATCCAGACAAAAGAATTTCTATTCGAGCATCAGACAAGCGGATAGCTTGTGATGAAGAATTTTCAGATTCCGAGGATGAAGGAGAAGGAAGTCGTAGAAATGTAGCTGATCATAAGAAAGGAGCAAAGAAAGCTAGAATTGAAGAAGATAAGAAGGAAACAGAAGACAAAAAAGCAGATGTTAAGGAAGAAGAAAAGTCCAAGGACAGTAGTGGTGAAAAAACAGATACCAAAGGAGCCAAATCAGAATAGCTCAGCAACCCTTGAATTTGAAAGTCTCACCAACTTCAGAAAATCATTAAAAAGAGAAAATATTGGAAAGAATGTTTTCAAAAGACTTCTGGCTTCATTTTATACTACTTTGGCATGAACTGTATTTATTTTCAAATGGCTTTTTTCGTTTTTGTTTTTCTTGGCAAGTTTTATTGTGAGTTTTTCTAATTATGAAGCAAAATTTCTTTTTCTCTACCATGATTTATGTGATAGTATTTAAAATTGATGTGAGTTATGTCAAAAAACTAATCTATTAAAGAAGTAATTGGCCTTTCTGAGCTGATTTTTCCATCTTTTGTAATTATCTTTATTAAAAAAATTGTACTTGGAAAAAAAAAGAAAAATAGTTAGAAATGACACACTGCAATGTTTAATAATGAACTAAATTAATTTATTTAAATGTTAAATAATTACAGTTGATTTAGGCAATATATACAATAAAGTACAATAATATGCAGATATAACTATTGTGTGCTTCTAGTGTTAATTTCCAATTCTTCCTCATTAAATTATAGTAAAATGCTGAGCCAGGTATAGATTGTATTTATTATGTATTGATTTATTATGTATTTATTATCTTATACTAAAAGGATATAATGTATGTTGACATTACCAGACTAAGCATCCATTGCAATATTCTAAACTAGGAAAACTAGATAATTTAAAATGGAATATATCGTTACAGCAGAATTTCTTTACACAAGTAAAAATGAAAATGAGGCTGTGGCCAAAGTAAGTTTATGAATGGTTCATTTGTTAGCCAGGCAAGAAAATCCATTTACCGTGGTGAGTTAATTAAATCATATTTGATTGCAGCAGCTGAAAAAAATGTATCTAGAGAAAATAAACCTGCTTAAGATTATTAAGCCTTTTGGTGAGAAAAATTTCTCAAAGAGTTGAGGATGTGGGGAGTTATATCCATAGATTAAATTTTTAAAAAGGCAATTAAAAAGAAGGCAAGTGATTTTGAGTAGTTTTACTTGGCTTTTGCAGAGTTAAGAGATATTAATACTTTTCTGTTGTTGATTATTTGAGGAGTCAGTATTGAGTTTAAATAAGTTTCTATAAACAGTGTAGAATAGCTAGAGGCAAAAACATTTTCAAAGAATTTCAGAAGACATTAATTCAGTACATTCTGAAGTAGAACCTTCTAAGATGTGTTAAAACTGATAAAGATAAAAATATGTATGGAGTAGACAAAAGGCTTAGTTGGACAAATTTACAAATCTTGTGAAAATGTAAGCTGCTTAAAGCTCATGATTATTTATTGTGTTGTTTATGAGTAGGTATTCTGCAGAAAATATTTGAATCATCACGTGTTATTGAATCAGTAGTGTCAACAGTGAACTTCATTCCCTTAGACTTAACTGTCATAGTTAAGATAGTTAAGACAAACTTAACTATCATAGTTAAGATAGTTAAGACAGACTTAACTATCATCAGTTCTGGGCATTTTTGTCTGAAATAGAAAACTGAATATCATGACTTACTCTATCACATAGAAGTTTGATGGCTTAGTAGTGGTAGAATTTTATTGCAATTTTTTGAGCTCAAGGCCAAACATTGAATGATTTCTGAATGAGAAAAGCACCCTTAGCCACTTTTATTAAACATGGAATGGCTTTGGAAGTTTGCTGTTGATGCGGAACTGGTAAAGTTTCTGGGTTCAACCTGTAAGTCACATATAAGGCAAAACTGTGCTTATATGTGGAACTTATAAGTTCTACCAGGGAATTTAGTTTAGCATAACTATGGTAAAGTCATTTCGGTGACAACTAGTGTTTATCATAAATAATTTCAAGCCACTTTATTTGCTTCTCATGCTGTCCATAGTTACAAGAAGTAGTGAGGTCTCAATTCCCACATACATTTTCAGTGCCTATTTTTTCTCAGCTCAAACTATGATTTAAATGGCATTTTTTCAGACTTTGAGGCAAACACAAAGGAAATTTATATATTTCAAAATTTGTTTTACTGTGTAATTGAAGAGCTACCACACAACTGTAATCTGTAATATAATGACATGCCAAAAGGCAAATATCAAGAGAAGAATAAAATTCAATTCTATAAAAGTCCTCTAAGCAATGAATATTGTCAATTAAAAATATATTCTAATGGATTGATATCAGTACATATTTCCTATCTGTGTGAAAAGATATTCTTAAGATGGAATACATAAAGTCCTATTACATATTAGAATTAACAAAGGAACATTTGCAGTTGGTTTGGATAATTTGGAATACTAATTTTGAATCCCAGTTAAGTGAAATGCTATTCCCCCTAAAAGAATTCCAGTATTCTCATTAGAAGATCTCTATTATTACATTCAATTATTTGAATTTTGTCAATAAGAATTTTGTGAAAATTTGTTTTTTCTTGTTCTAATAGTACTGCCTACCATCCTTGATTTTGCCTTTTGACCCACAAAGCCTGAAATATTTACTGTCTAGCCCTTTATAGAAAAGAAAGTTTGCCAACACTTGCTTTAGGCCAAACAAATACCAGTAGAGACTTAATCTGAAATCTATACATTATATTGGTTTTCTTCTTTGAATAATCAAGAGGAATTTATTTCTCTTTAGCTTGAAATATCTAGTTTACTATTGCCTTCTTCTGGCTAAAAAATGTTTTTTGAGGAAATTTTGAATATACATTGTTATTTACAACTTCAGAATGTGGTTACATATGGTTATTTTCAACAACTACCTTCATCATCACCTTTGAATGTCAGAACTCCTTTCTTTCAGAATTTCAGAACTCCTTTGAAATTTTATCCTAGTCAAGTGAATTAGTTGTAGTAGAGATTAGGCTAGCAGGAGTAGAGTAAATGTGGAGGGGTAGTATAAGTGCTTCCTTTTCCCTTGCTATGCAGCCTATCAGTTGCCCTTAATTATTTCTACATAGTTTAGCAATGAGCTATGCTATTAGACAAGCCTTACCTACACCCATATTCTAAACTTTTGACTCTGATATTAGGAACTACCAGGAGCCTTGCTCAGAATAATTATTCATTCCATAAAGTGGCAGATCAGGTTCAAATATATCTCCAGGATTTTAATACTATAATGTTTAACACCATTATTTAGTTGATTATAGCCAAAAGAACTGATTTGAATACCTGTGGAGCTTTGCCAGAATTCAACATTAGCTTTCGGCTAGGTTTCAGGAGCCAGTGGTGAACTTTGCCGTCTGGTATGCTTCCTCTCCTTCTTACCAAACAATGGGGCAACAATTTGGCACATTTTGATTAATGATAGGTCTAGCAATGAGTGATGGGTTAGCCTTCAGGTAGCTAAATGTGACAAGATGAGCAGGGCTCAACTTTAAGAAGCTTCTGAGTACTCTAAACTTGGAGTGATGAAGAGAATGTTAAATGACATAAGGAATAAAGTTCAGAAGGGACTAAAATTTAGGCAATAGGCACTGTGCTGGGTGCTTTATGTGTATCATTTTATTAAACTATAGCAAAAAAATCTGGGAAGAAGGTACTACCATGCTTATTTTATAGATAATACTCAGAGATCAAGTAATTCACAGTAGCAAGTAGTACATTAAAAGCTGAGTCTGGCCGGGGGTGGTGGCTCACACCTGTAATCCCAGCACTTTGGGAAGCCAAAGTAGGAGGATCACTTGAGGCCAGGAATTTGAGACCAGCCTGGGCAACATAGTGAGAACCCATCTCTACAAAAAATTTAAAAAATTAGCCAGGTGTGATGGCTTGTGCCTATAGTCCTAGCTCCTGAGGAGACTGAGGCAGGAGGATGGCTTGAGCCCAGTGAGCTATGATCAGTTCACTGCACTCCAGTCTGGGCAACAGCGAGACTCTGTCTCTTGAAAAAAAAAAAAGCCAAGTCCATTTGTTTTTAGTACTTGTACTCTAATGATACAGTCGACACAAGTAGAGACTGTAGCAAAAGTAGAAAAAGCCAATAATAAAACAGTATTTTGGGTCACTTCTGACTTCAGTTTTATTGGAGAAACCAATTGTGTTTGGTTCAGACTTCTTTTCTGGGAATTGACCTGCAGGGATATCCTGGTAGTCTATTTGATTGTTAAGCTTCAGGAAGAAGCTCTCTTGACTTTGTCTTGGCAGAAACACACAAGCACTTTGTAGGTATGGGACTGAAGAGAGATTTTACAAAATAAAACATTTAAAGTTTATTTAAATATTTTTATAAATGTGCTTTATGGTAAAGAAGACTGTAAGGTTGTGCATGGATCTAAGAAGAAGCAATAAGAAAGAAAGAGTATTAATATAGAGTGTAGAAACTGAAATAATCTTAAGATATACATTGGTAAGACTTTGAGTAATGTCTATTTTTGGATTGTAAAGTTTGAAAAAGATGATAAGAAATATACCAAAGGAAAGCCTCAAAAGTTGACAGTAGGCTTTAAAACAAAAAACCAAAGTAACCACTGATAAAATAATTTACTGATCTGTTCAGATTTTCAGTGTACTCTGACAGCATCATTGCCGGGCACCATGAATACAAAGATGAACAAAACATGGTCTTTGTCTTAATCACTCTAAGCACAGTTTTCTCATCCATAAAATCAGTTTATAATACTTAACTCAAAGTATTTTTTTGTGTTTGTGAAGTTTAAATAAGAGAATACATTAAATTCTTATAAAGCACTTGACTATATAGTAGGAGTTCAATTAATTCAGTAGTCTGGTTAAGGAGACTGAGAAATTAACAGTGATTATATTGTAACTGAAGTTTGTATTAATACATATGCTATAGGGATAACTCTTCAGAGCAGATGGCATTGAATTTTGAAGAAAGCTGAACAGAATTAGAAAAAAATTGATTTTTGGAAGTGAAAACTTAGAATAGTTCAAAATGTGTCTTGCCAAACTCCTACTTTATTCAGAGATAGTCTTGAGGATATGACAGTTTTGGTAAGTGCTAATATTTTTATAAAGGAGTAGTTCTCCAAGTTTTCTGCTCTACTAGTGCAGCAATTTGAGACTTTGGGATTTGCATTCTAAGCCTGGTTTTTAAGCATCTGACCCTGAGCAAATTACTTAATTTCTTTTGCCTCAGCCTGCTCATATAAAATGGGGATAACAGTGCTTACCTCATAGGATAGTACTTACCATGTCTTGGTAAGTGGTCAGTAAAAGGAAATTATAATTATTATTTTTAATAATGGTAATAGTACTTAGTAGTAGATTAATACTCCTGGATTGCTCCTTTTTCTTTTTCTTGCCTTGGCCTTTTTCTTTAACCTTTCAAACTAAGGGGAAAATAGAAAGTTTTCTGTGGCATATTTTTTCTATCAAAAGATGGGAATGGGAGATGTTTACCAATATATAGGTAACCCTGTGGATCTCTGGAGGGCTATTTGATATATTTTGGTTATTTGTAAAAAAAGATGACTTTATGGAAGTTTATGGCCAACATGGTTAATTTCTATTTTATAGAGAATATATGGAATTATAGTGTGAGACATTAAGATAAACATTATTTGTAGTGTGAGACATTAAGATAAACATTAAGTAGAATTTCCTGATATAATCCTAGAATTGATATAAAATCTTTTCTGTGGTCTTTAAAACGATGTGTATCTGTATGGCATAATTAGGTTACTTGATAAGGACCAAGACCCAACTAACTACAAAGTCCTGTTGGCTTCTTCCTTTTTGTAATATTGCTTTTCTTTCTGTTCCTTCTGTTAATATTCTAATTAACAGTCTTATCTCATTGTGGGATTATTGCAGTTATCTTCTAATAGGTTTCCTTGTATCCAATTTTTATTCTTTACATATTGTATCTAGGTTAATTTTCCTTAAAAGTGTTTTTTTTTTTTTTTAAATGACCTGGGCATGGTGGTGTGTGTCTGTAGTCCCTCAGGAGGCTGAGGCAGGAGGATTGCTTAAGTCTAAGCAAGAGTTTGGGACTGTAGTTTGTTATGATCATGCCTATGAATAGCCACTGGACTCCAGCCTGGGTAACATAGTGAGACTTTGTCTCTAAAAAAAAAAATACCAAAAAACCAAAAAAACCCACATTATTTTCCTACTAAAAAATCCTTGATGTCTCTTCATCATTCTTCAATGAAAAAAAAAAAGTTCAAACAATTCTGACTGGCCTTTAAAATCATTTAAGGCCTCATCAAGATGGCAGAATAGGAGACACCAGCCTGCATTTCATCAGGTATAGATAGCTGTGCATAAACCAAAATAGCCCTGAGAGGGCTCAAGGGCCCAATATAGAATCTAAAGCAACAAAGTGGAGCAAAAAACATGGAGCATATCCACATAGAAAGGATCACAGGTGAGATCAGTACATATCTGAGATGCCAGGAGAAATCTAGGGGCAGGGAAGAAAGGCAGAGGCTATTGGTATCAGCCACATGGCAGGAACCACCATGGTTTCCAGCAGTCTGCTCCACAGAGCATACCAGCATCTTTTACCACTGTGGTCACTAACAGGGATCCTGTCAGCCACAACTTTCTCAGTGGGAGAAAAAGAGATTGATTAGACATTAGTAGTCATCACTACCAAAGTCCCCAACCTTTACCACCAATGCAGACATGGACAATGTTGGCTGCTGAGCATCCCTGCGATCTTCATCAACACCAAACTCAGCTGATGGAGCTGCACAGAGACTACACATCTGTGCCCTCACTGGTGCCAGAACCACTGTACCCCACCCAGCAAGCACCATTGCAGGAGGAAAGATATAAATATTCAGGTATAGGAAGGTGAGAAGTTTCCAATCATATTCAATCCAAACAAGACTACATCAAGACATGTTATGATCAAACTATCAAAAATCCAAAGACAAAGAGAGGATTCTGAAATTAGCAAGGGAAAAGAAGGAAATCACATAAAAGGGAGTTCCAATGAGGCTAGCAGTGGACTTCTCAGCAGTAACCTTACAGGCCAGGAGAGAGTGCAGTGGTATAGTTAATGTGCTAAATTAAAACAAACAAACAAACCCCAAACCTGTCAAACAAGAATACTTTACCTAGCAAATCTGTTCCTCAGAAATGAAGAAGCAATAGAGACTTTCCCAGATAAAAGTTAAGAATGTTCATCACAACCAGATTTGTCTTACAAGATCAGAGCAGAATATAAATGAAATAGAGAGAGAAAAAAGTAGAAAAAAGCAATGAAGTAAGAGTTGGTTTTCTGAATGGATAAACAGGTAAAATATAAAATAAAAAACCTTTAGCTAGACTAAAAAAATGAGAAGACTCCAATAAATAAAATCAGAAATTAAATAGGAGTCATTACAACTGAAAATCACAGACATACAAAGGATCATAAGAGACTATTATGAACAATTACACACCAAAAAACTAGATAACCTATAAAAAGTAAATTCTTTGACACATACAATTTACCAAGACTGAATTATGAAGAAATAGAAGATCTAAACAGACCGATAATAAGTAAGGAGAATGAATCAGTAATAAAAGTCGCCCATTGAAACAAAACCTAGGACCTGATGGCTTCACTGCTGAATTTCCCCAAACACTTAAAGAAGAACTAAGCCTGGGCATGGTGGCTCACGCCTGTCATCCCAGCACTCTGGGAGGCCCAGGCAGGAGAATTGCTTGAGGCCAGGAATTAAAGGCTGCTGTGAGCTATGATCATGCCACTGCTGTCCAGTTTTGGCGACAGAGTGTGACCCTGTATCTTCAAAAACAAAAACAAAAACAAAAAACAAACAAAACACAAAACAAAACAAAAACTAATACCAGTCCTTCTCAAACTCTACCAAAATAGTGAAGAGGAGAGAATACTTCTAAACTCATTTTATAAGGTCAGCATTACCCTGATACCAAAGCCAGACAAGGACAGTATAAGAAAGTAAAATTACAGGCCAATATCCTTGATGAACATAGATGCAGAAATCCTTAATCAAATACTAGCAAACTGAATTCAACAGCATATTAAAAGGATCATCCATCATGATCAAGTGAGATTCATCCCAGGGATGCAAGAATGGTTCAACATACACAATTTTATAAATGTGATATAACACATTAACAGAATGAAGGACAAAAACTATATGATTATCTCAATAGATGCAGAAAAAGCATTTGACAAAATTCAACATACTTTCACGATAAAAACTCTTTTAACAAATTTGGTATAGAAGGAATTTACCTAAATACAGTAAAGGCCATATATGACATACCCACAGCTAACATTATGATGCCAGTGGTGAAAAGTTGAAAGCTTTTCCACTAAAATCAGAAACAAAACAAAAATGCCCACTCTTACTGCTCTGGAAGTCCTTTCTAGAGCAGTTAAGCAAGAGAAATAAATAAAGGCACCGAGATTGGAAAAAAAAGCTAAATTACCTGTGCTTGCAGACAACATGATGTTATATATTGAAAACCTTAAAGACCACCAAAAAACTGTTAAAACTAACAAATGAATCAATAAAGTTGAAAAATATAAAATCAACTTACAAAAATCAGTCACATTTCTATATACTAACAACAAACTATCTGAAAAAGAAATCAAGAAAACCATCCTGTTTACAATAGCTACACACAAAATAAATAGGAATAAATTTAACTGAGGAGATGAAAGATTTATACTCCAAAAGGTATAAAACATGGATGAAAGAAATTGAAGTTGAAACAAATAAATGGAAAGATACACCATATTAATCATTTGGAAGAATTGATGTTGTTTAAATGTCCATACTATTGAAAATTATCCATAGCTTTAATGTAATCGCTATGAAAATTTCAATGATATTTTTCACAGAAATAGAAGAAATGATCCTAAAATTTGTATGGAACCACAAAAGACCCTGAATAACTAAAGTAGTTTTGAGCAAAAAGAACAAAGCCAGAGGCATCACATTACCTGATCTTAAAATCTACCACGAAGCTATAGTATCAAAACAGCATGGTATTGGCATAAGAACAGATACATAGACCAATGGAATAGAACAGATAGCCCAGAATGAAATCCATGCAATTTGTAGACAATTGATTCTTGACAAAGATGCCAAGAATACACAATGGAGAAAGGATAGTCTCTTCAATAAATGTTGGGAAAACTGGATATCCACATGTGGAAGAATGAAATTAGATCCTTATCTCATACCACATAAAAAATTAACTCAAAATTGATTAAAGACTTAAATATAAGACTTGAACTACTAGGAGACAGCATAGGGGGAAAGTTCCATGACATTGGTCTAGGCAGTGATTTTTTGGATTTGACCCCAAAAGTATAGGCAACAAAAGCAAAAGTAGACCAATGGGATTATATGAAACTAAAAAGCTTCTGCACAGCAAAGGAAATATTAATAATAAACTTAGGGAAGAGACAATCTATGGGATGGGAGAAGATATTTGCAAGCTGTACATCTGATAAGGGGTTAATATCCAAAATATATTAGGAAGTCAAACAACTCAATAGCAAGAAAACAGTGTAATTTGTGGCTGGGTGCAGTGGTTCACGCCTGTAATCCCAGCACTTTGGGGGGCCAAGATGAGAGGATCGCTTGAGGCCAGGAGTTCAAGACCAGCCTGGCAATAGTGAGATCCTGTCTCTAGAATATATAAAAAAATTAGCTGGGTGTGGTGACACATGTCTGTAGTCCCAGTTACTCAAGAGGCTGTGGCAGGAGGATCACCTGAGCTGTGGCATTTGAGGTTACAGTGAGCTATGATCACGCCCCAACACTGCAGCCTGGATGACAGAGTGAGACTCTGTCTCCAAATAAACCAAACCAAACTAAAACAAAACCAAAAAAACATGATTAAAAAATGGGCAAAAGACTTGAATAGACATTTCTCAAAAGAAGACATACAAATGGCCAATAGGTATATGCAAAATGTTCAACTTTACTAATCATCAGAGAAGTGCAAATTTCTCTGATGAAATATCGAGATATCACCTCATACCTGTTAGAATGGCTATGACTAAAAAGACAAAAGATATATTTTAGAGAGGATGTAGAGAAAAGGTAACCCTTATACACTGTCCACAGGAATGTACATTAGTATAGTTATTATGGAAAACAGCATGGAGGTTCCTCAAAAAATTAAAAAGAGAATTACCATTTGATACAGCAATCTAACTACTGAGTATATAACCAAAGGATATGAAATCAGTATGTCAAAGATATATCTCTCCTCCCGTGTACATTGCCATGTTATTCATAATAGCCAAGTTATGGAATCAACTTAAGTGTCCATTGCTGGATAAAGAAAATGTGCCATACGCACACAATGGAGTACTATTCAGCCTTTAATAATAAAGAAATCCCATCATTTGTACAAATACCTGAACTTGGAGAACGTTATGGTAAGTGAAATAAGTCAGGCACAGAAAGACAAATACCATAATCTTACCTATGTGCTATCTAAAAAAGTCGAATTTGTAGAAACAGACTATAATTGAGTTTACCATGTGTTTTGGGGTGGGGTTGAATGAGAGGATTGGAGAGATGTTGATGCAAGAACACAAAATTTCAGTTGGATCGGAGGAATAAGTTCAAGAGATCTATTGTACAACATGGTTACTGTAGATAATAACAATGTATTTCACACTTGAAAATTACTAACAGAGTAGATTTTAAGTGTTGTCACCATAAGAAAATAAGTAGGTGAGTTAATGCATTTGTTATATAGCTGGGTGTAACCATTCTAAAATATATACATATATCCAAACATGTGCACCATAAATGTATACAATTTATACTACATATCAATTAAAAAATAAATAAAAATAAAATTCTTGTAAAACATGATCAATAGTAGCTATTCAAATGTAAAATAATATCACTTTCTAATGTTATTTATAGCTCAAAAGTACCTTTGCGAATGATGTCATCTTATACTTGCAATAATTCCTTAATGCAGAGAAAATAATATTATTCTTATATTACACATGAGGAAATTGAAACTTAAGTTAGGTGACATTCAAAGTTATGCTGGGGTAGATAGCCAGAACTTGATGTCAGTCTTTTGAGTTTATACCTACCTCTTTTCCATAGGAAGGAAAGTTTAGGTAATAGATAAGCCCAGCATATGCTACGTTCAGATCAATTTACCCATAAAACTCAAAGAATATTTTGCAAGTTATCATCTTTTCTTTATGATGTTGATAAGCCACTACCAGGGAGTTGAATTTGTCCTTAGTATTTCTGTGTTTCCTTCACATATCGCACACATATTTTTACACGAAAAAAATGTTATTGATAAAAGTTAGGTTCCTTACCTAACAAATAAATGTGTTTTTTTTAAGCAGGATTTCCACTCTTTCATTCATTGCAAAAATATAGTGTTTCAGCTATATTTTAGCTTCTATGGATCAGCTTGAGGACCTAAAGATACTTTTATGAGAATATGCATTCTAGGTTATCTAGGTTATAAACAAGTGATTTGAGAATGATAATTTTGGCATATGATCCATTTGGAAGTTGGATCTGGACAAATATAGTTTGGATCAGTGATACAGGAAATATAAATGTAAACAGAAGTCTTCTGAAAGGGGAAAATATTGCCTTAAAGGGTTGGTGAGAATTAAATGGAATAAGGTATATAATGGACTTTAACACAGTGCTTACCTCGAGAAATACTAGTAGAGTCTCAAAAAATGATAGCTCCTTTCCTCTCTTCATTTCATCCATATTACTGATCCTTAACGATTAGTAACACTACTTAATGTAATCTCCATTCTGTCTCCGGGCTAGGATAGAACTACCTTATCTTAACACTAGACTGCTAGCCAGTATGTTATCACAAGTTCTTTCAAAGCTCTACCTAACTGCTGACATCAAATGTTCTACTCACTTTGAATATGCTGTTAACTTCTAATAGCCTTATAGCCTTATTTGTCTTTCTTGGCATTCTCAGTCAGGAAAAATGTCCACGTTGTGTTCATTCTGATTTTCTTATATTTATTCCCACCTTTAGTCAAAACACTAAGAGTAAACATAGTTGTATATTGGTGCTAGACATGGTGATATTTTAAAACATGATTTATTTATCATTCAACAAATATCTATTTATCACCTACTGTGGTCCAAGCACTGTTCTAGAAATTTGGGACACTGCAGTGAATAAAACCATCAAATAAACCCATTGATAATTTCTACCATACAGGAGAAATTCCATGCAGGAGAAGTACAGGAGAAGTTCCGTATCACTGCTATTTCCAAAAGTAATGACTGCAGCGATCTTCTGGCTTATATACATTTTTGTTTTTATTCAATACTTTTTCAGTTATAACTAACTGAATTATAAATTTTTTTTTGAGTTATAAGTGTCTAGCCAGACACAATTTTGAAAATGTACATAAATCAATCATCACTAAATATAATAGTTTCTGGTATTATAGAAAGAGTACTGAAAATAGGTAATCTCTGCTCCAATTCCAGCTCTCTTCTAATTGAATGTGCAATGTTGGGCAGGTTATATAAACTCTTCCAACCATGTGTAAAATTAACATTTAAGATTGGGTTGTCTCCAAGGTGCCTTCAGCTGTAAAAATTTCAGTGTTTCTAAAATTTTAAAGAAAGACATATAATGTACTTTCTTTATAGAATGTGCTCTTTTCCTAATGGCACTGTCAACCCATTGAGGATCCAGAATTCAAGCCTTATTCTAATTCAAAACTGCAGCACCTAGCATAGTGCTAAGCACCCAGAAGACATTCAATAAACACTTCTTGAAATTATATTGATTCATTAGATTGTCATGAAGTATGAAAGGTCTGAGATTTTATGCTATTTACAAGCTAACAAGTTAGCCTGCCTTAGTTTCAGGATGCTGGTAGAAGGAATGAGACTCTGGGTCAGAGATGAATGCTGCTTGATTACTAACAACAATAGCAGTAGCTAGAGTGTTATCATTTGTGCCGACTCTCTGAACTCCTATTTCCACAGGAAAACATGGACACGACATGAAGAGGGCTAGATTATACTTGCATATGCAGTGGGTCGAGTCAGAGGAGAGGAACTCTGAACCTAGGGACTCCAAATCTTTTATAACATGTAGTGAGCATGCCTGCCCTTTGCTCTAGAAAGAGACACTATCTTTATTTTCCAAACCTGTCAGCAAATCTGCCTTTTGAGGCAGAGCTTATCTTCCAAGTCTGTTTGCTGTACAAACAAACCAAAAGATAGTTCAGAACAATGAGAAGTAAGTCCCTTTCTAACAATACATGCAGAAACAATAGATATCCATGAATTGTCTCCTAACAAAAGAGGCAATTTTAGATTGAATCTTATCTATCTCTATGAAAATATTAGAAACTGATAAACATATTCCCTTTATATAAACAGTCTTCAGAAAGGAGTACACTATGAGTGTGACACATAAGTAAATTCTGGAATCTTGCTGAATATACAGAGCAAACATTTGACTACACTTACTCATCAAATCAAGAAAAGGTTGGAAAGGTAGCTCATATAATTCAAGTGTTTTACATATAAAGTAATTAGGTTGCATGTCAATGTCTGGGGATTCAGAGATTATTCAAAAACACAAGGTAAACATATTGTACAATTATTTGAAATTTAAGATGTGTGTTTTTAAATTTTAAGGGTAAGTTTATTTCAAGACTTTCTTGCATTTTATCAAATTCCTTAAAGAAAAGGAAGCCCCAGATACCGTCTTTATGCTATTTTGAAGTTGTGTTAATAAACATAGATGTTCCTTTTATGTTAAGTAGGAATTGTTAGCAACTTGACTAGTAGTGCTTGTAAACAAACACGCAACAAAAACCAACAACAAGACCTGCAAACCAGAGACCAATGAAAACAAAGCAACAACCAAAATTACTGTCTGTATCTTTAAATTCCTAAGTGTTCTTTGGAATTTGTTTGAAAAAGTTAGGTTGATTTTAAAATTTAGCTCAGTGACTCAGTTGCAGCTGTTCCAAATAATTGGTCATGAGCTTTTTATACTATCTGGCTTAATCTAACAGAATGCAGCTTCCTGCCACTTTTTTTTTCTCTGATCAAGAATCTGAAATATATATATCTTAACAGATTATCTCAATTGTTCATATTTAAGAATAACAATCTAGTATATGCTTTACAAAGAGCAGTTTTCATAGTTTTTATTTTAGACACTTTTGATCTGGATAGATACAAATCATAGGAATTCCAAATGACTATGTATTTTAAAAATAAGAAAAATATGCTCATTGAATCAATTTAGAAAATTCAGGCATGCAAAAGAAGAACTCCTTTCATTTAGAAATAGCTACTTTGACACTTGGTGTATAACCTAATCACTATGTCTTGACATCTGATTTATTGCTTCTGTAATGATTAAAATTATTTATTTAGTATGATTATAGTGGTAGTCAAGAGATGCATTAACAAATTACCAGTCCTCACCCATTGAAAGGCATTTCTCATAAAAACAACCCCGCAACCCTACTTCCTTTCTCACATTAGCAACAGCAATAATACTACGGCAACAAAACAAAAAGGCATGCTCCCATTATATCTTGAGCTAATAAATATTAGTTTTTTGACAGCCATACAAATGAGTTAGTGCCTACCTGAATGGGTTACTCAGGATCTTTATATGGGCAAGTCTTTTTTTCCTGGTCTCTGTTTTTATGGCCTTAAATCACAGTTCATACTGTGGCACTACAATGTCTAGGTCTGTTGGCATACTCTAGGTCCTAATTCTCCTGCCTGAGGGAGGAACAGAACTTTGTAACATGTGCATTAAAGTTAATATCGCCATTCAATTGTCATCTCAAGTGTGTTGTGTGTTTATCTGAAATAGGATTACAGGGAAAAATTTAACTGATTTTTAAAAGAACACATCATATTATATACCTTCAAATGAATATTGTCTCTTTTAAAGTAGTTACTTTGGGAGAATATGGGTTTTCCCCAACTATCCTGCCACTGCAGTTATCATTTTTTTAGGTATTAGGCATGGTCATCTTTCTGTAAGAGTGAGAGTGATGGGGAGAGAGACTGAATGTTATGTGACATAGCTCTGTTTTCAGATTTTCAGCCACACCTTTAGAGAAGCCTCATATTGGGGACTTTGGCTGGATCCTATTTGTGCTCTCATATGAGACTTGATAAGACATATGGGCTAAAGACAAGTATATGTACAGTTGTTTGTTGTTTCTCATTAAGATTTACACCTAGCATAAGAGCTACATATTATCAGGGTGCTGATTAGTGACAGAATAGTACATTTTCACAAAGCTCCCTTCCAGCAGCTCTCTAGCTCCAGTGGTCTTTGTTAGATATAAGGGTACTAAAGTGAAGGAAGGAGGGAGAAGAAAATCTTGGTTCTCATTTTGTGCTATCTAAAAAAGATATTATTCGGCCGGGCGCGGTGGCTCATGCCTGTAATCCTAGCTCTCTGGGAGGCCGAGGCGGGCGGATCGCTCAAGCTCAGGAGTTCGAAACCAGCCTGAGCAAGAGCGAGACCCCGTCTCTACTATAAATAGAAAGCAATTAATTGGCCAACTAAAAATATATAGAAAAAATGAGCCGGGCATGGTGGCGCATGCCTGTAGTCCCAGCTACTCAGGAGGCTGAGGCACAGGAGGATTGCTCGAGCCCAGGAGTTTGAGGTTGCTGTGAGCGAGACTGATGCCACGGCACTCACTCTAGCCCTGGCAACAGAGTGAGACTCTGTCTCAAAAAAAAAAAAAAAAAAAAAAAGATATTATTGGTTCACATACTTTGGAAGTTTAGGAGGTGATTGGCTCCAGGGGCTCAAAAACTGTCTTTAGGACTCGTTTTCTCCCTTGGTCTCTTGGTTCTGCTTCCTTTTATTTGTTGGCTTCAAAAATTTTCTTCTGTCTGCTCTGCAACTGGCAAAGGCAGCCTGCTTGCATATTTAGACTGCATTGTCCAAATTTAGTCATTCCATTATCTATATATAATGCCAATAACAAAAGCAATAGCAACAGTAATAGTAAAGGTATCAATAGCTGGTATTAAAATGTACTTAATGATTTTAATGTGCCAATTACTATGCTAAGTCTAAGTACGTTTTACTATATTTTATTTTCATAATAGCTCTGTAAAGAAGTTATTACTAGTAGCTACATTTTTTACTCCACCCCCCAGTAGCTACATTTTAAAAGAGGAAATAAAGATATGAACCAATTAAATTACATGCTTGATCATTTAGCTAGTTAGTGATAGAGCCAAGAATTAAAATCCAGGCAGACTCTGTGTCCACTATGCCATATTGTCTGCCCAAGGAAGAATTCTTCTCATCTCTACTTCACATGCCTATTCTCAGACCAGTCACTCTATGCAGGGAAGTAATGGTACCATGTTTACCCAGAGGTGGGTCATCTGCATAGCCTCATTGGCAGTCTTATTAGAACCACATGGCATGGAGGAGAGTGTTTACCTAAAGAAAGTAATCTTGGGCATATTAAAAAAAAACCCACAGAGAGGGAGGAAGGAAGGAAGAAAGGAGGAAGGAGGGAGGGAGAAAGGGAGGAGGGAGGGAAGTAAGGAAGGAAGAAGGGAGGAAGGAAAAAGGAAAGGAGGAAGTGAGAAAGGAAGGAAAGAGGGAGGGAGGGAGAAAGGAACAAAGGAAGGAAGAAGAAAGAAAGGTAGGGATAAGGAAGGAAGGGAGGGATAGAGGAAGGAAGAAGGAAGGAAGGGAGGGAGGGAGGAAGGAAGAAAAGAGGAAGGGAGAGAGGAAGATGGAAGAGACGGAGGAAGGAAGAGAGGGAGGAAGGAAAAAAGGAAGGAAGGAAGGACGGAAGGAGGAAAGAAGGAAGAAGAGAAGGAAGAAGGAAGAGAAAAACTCCCACATATATCCTAAATAAACATTTTGTTGACCATGCTGTTTAGCAACAGAGAGTTCCATATTAAACTCTGAAAGCTCAGTGGTATCTGTCAGAGGTTAAGAGTATCATCAGTTTTGATTATAGATTAATTAAATGTGTTGTGTTTCTTAGGTGGGATCATTTGTTAGTATACATTGTTTAAGTGGTAAAATATGCAAAACTTAATGAACTTTTAAAAACAAATCACTTTGTGCAGTTTCAAAATGTTTGAAAGCCATTTATATTTTAAAAGAAATTTGATTTATAATAATCCTAAAAAGTCTTAAATGGAAAAAAGGAAAATGAAGTAGATAAAATAATGACAAAAGATACTTTAAAAAATATTATTTAGACTATTTTTTTAAAAAATCTTGAAATTTAATCCAGGTAAGATCAAACTTGTGAAAGCAAATGACTAGAATAACCTTAATGATTAAGGCAGAGTTTGTCTTTTGCCTTTAAATAAAAGCCAAAAACAAAGGTTTTTAGATATTCGTATTATTTTCACTGGAATGTCAATAGTTGTTTACATGTTTCAGGTTTTTGTATCTTACATTTTCCTCTGTTGGCCATTGGCTCCAGTAAGCTGTTTTTTCCCCCTCATCTAAGTCTTTCATCTAACTAGTATATATGTATGCTTCATTCTTTTGTAAGTTGAACTGCTTACTTATAATCTATCTGGAGCTATCTGAGAGACAACACTTATTGGATGCTATTTAAGGAAAAATTCGATATTATATTTGCCCTGTACTCCCCAATTTAATAAATAAAAAGATATTTGGACAAAAGGAATTTCTAAAAACCATAACAATTCTGGCATGGAGTGCTTTTGCCATTCTTCTTATACCTGTGAATCTTCAGACAATACTCCCTGATACTAGTCTTCCTTTGTGTGCTTACCTGTAAGCTTTGTCACATAAAAGCAGGCATGCCTCACAGCCTAATATTGTTCATAGCCTTATCCTGAACTCCTTGCCGTAGTTTATTATGGTTGACTTTCTCCTATTTTTAGAGATTAACTTCTCTGTTTATTTCTTCATTTTACTTCTCTGATATGTAACTATTCTGATGAAGTCATTCTATGCCTACAATATAGGGATTCACTGCAATTTCATTCTGTCTTTCTAAGATGTCTTTGATTGCCCTTTATAAATATGCTTCTTGGTCCTTTCTGGTGTCTGGGACTCCCTACATTGTCTCAGCCATATGAGTGGTATTTGGCTGTTATATATTTTCATGAACTTTAGTAATTGTAACTGGCTGTTTACCAGAAGCCCTTACTTTGGAAGATAAACTAATTCTGTTTAGCTTAAGGCACTGTTTCATTTAAATGTATACTTAGTGTACACTAAATGTGTACTTAGTGCTTAGGATCTGTAGAAGTTACAGAGGGGATGTTTCTCACTCTTGTTACCAAGTACCTTTTAATCAAGACTTTCAACCATATAACACTGAATGCTTATAACAAATCATAATATCAGCATTGTAGCTATCAAAGTTTTTTTTACAAGGAAGGATCCTGAGCAGAGCCACCAGAATGCTTTCTTTTTTACTCTCCTAATTTATCTGACAATGGATTCATATCCAGAATATATAGAACTCACACAGATCAATGAAACAACAAATGATACAATTAAAAAAAGGGCAAGGGCATGGTGGCTTACACCCGTAATCCTAGCACTCTGGGAGGCTGAGGTGAGAGGATCACTCAAAAAAGGGCAAGACACTTATGAAAGTACTAGATCAAATAGGTTATTCAAATTATCAATAAATGTGAAAAGTGCTCAATATCACTAGTCACAATGGGAATACAGATTAAAACTGCAACAAAACACTACTGTGCACCCACTAGAGTGGCTAAATAAAAAAGACAATACTAGGTGTTATGAGGCTATGGAACAATTGCAACTCTGATATGCTGCTTTTGACAGTTTAAATGTTAATTCAACCACTTTGGAAAACTGGCAGTATCTACTAAAACTGAACAGAGCTATGATTGTGCCACTGTACACCAGCCTGGTGACAGAGCAAGATCCCTTCTCTTTAAA
>VBSM01001124.1:46259532-46294139 GCA_008086735.1 Cheirogaleus medius
AAAAAAAAAAAAAAAAAAAAAAATGAAAAAAAGGAAGAAAAAAAATGGCAGCATAGAAGCAAGCTGGCTTCACTTCCCCTTACAAAAAATCAAAAACAAATATATAGCACTGAGATTATCACCAGCAATATCTAAGAACTCAGATATGAGAATGAGACAGTTCCTGGGGCCACAGAGAAGTGAAAAAGCCTCAAGCAGACACTAAGAGAATCAGGCTTCCATATCTGCAATGCCCCTCCTTCCAATTTGCCCGGTATCAAGTGTACCCCCAACTCATGGTTTCTACATTGGAAAAAGTGAGATTGCGTCAGACTATCAACTTCTTCACTATCTTTGGTTCCCTAGCAAGAGAACCTGTTCGTGCCTCAATGCATGGGAAGCATCGGGAATGCTTCAGAAAAATATTTCTGAGGACAACTAGAAACAAAGTAGAGAGGTGAGACTACCATCCCCAGCCCTAGAAACTCTGCTCTGTAACTTGGCCAAACAAGATGCCAAATCAGAGTGACTGTTGAGCAGCATGACACAGTAGGTTTGTTCCACAGGTTCCGTGGGTATGAACACCTAGACAGTCTTCACACACTGCTAGGACATCCTCTTTGAGAACTTTAACATTTAGGATGAGCAGCAATGCCATCATATACTGGAGCTGAGACAAACCTGAGCTTAAGGTACCATCTGGTGGGGGTTAAGGGAGAGGAAATTCAATGGGTAAATTACAAAGAATCTCTAAGCAAACATATTCAATAAAACCAAAACAAGCCAGACAGAAGATTGGAATAAATAACTGATCTTTCAGTGCAAAGACATAGATGGACTGCCATAAGAAACAACAGCAGAGAGGGAATCATGTCCTCCCTAAATGGACAAGGAAAGGAACTAGTGACTGACCCTCATGAGATGGCAATATGTGAACTCTCTGAACAAGTGTTCAAAATAGCAGGAAACTATTTATGGAAACTCTGTGATCTCCAAGATAACACAGAAAAGCAATTCAGAATTGAATAATTTATTAGAGAAATTTAATAAGGAGGTTTAAATAATAATAAAAAAATCAAACAGAAATCTTGGAACTGAGAAATATATTTGCATTAGAGACTCTCAACAGTAGAATAGATCAAGCACGGGGAAAAAAAATCAGTGAACTTGAAGACAGGCTATTTGAAAATACACAATCAGAGGAGGAAAAAAAATAGAATGAAAAGGAATGAAGATTGCCTATAAGAGATAGAAAATTACCCTCAAAAGATCAACTCTAAGAATTATTGATTTTAAGAGGGAGTTGAGCAAGAGCAAGGGATAAAAAGTTTATCCAAGGGAATAACAGAAAACTTTCCAAAACTTGGAAATGAAATAAAGATCCATGTACAGAAAAGTCAGAGAATACCAAACAGATTTGATTCATATGAGACTACTGGCCAGGTTTGGTAGCTCATGCCTGTAATCTCAGCACTTTTGGAGGCCAAGGTTGGAGGATCGCTTGAGGCCAGGAGTTCATGACCAGCCTGGGCAAGATGGCAAGATTCTGTCTCTATAAAAAATAAAAATCTTAGCCAGGAATGGTGGTGCACACTTCTATTCCTAGTTACTTTGGAGGCCGAGGCAAGAGAATCACTTGAGCCCAGGAGTTTAAAGCTGCAGTGAGCTGTGATTGTGCTACTGTTGCACTCCAGCCTGGGTGACACAGTGAGACTCTGTCCCTTAAATAAAAAACAAAAAACAAAACTTGAATCCATCTGTCTTTAAAAAATAAGACTATGCCAAGGTATATAATAATCAAATTCTCAAAGGTCAAGGACAAAGAGAATATCCTAAAAGCATCAAGAGAAAAGAAGCAAATAACATATGAAGAATCTACAATTTGGCAACAGAACTTGTCAACAGAAACCACATAGGTCAGGATGAGGGAGTGTGATGACATTTTCAAAGAACTGAAAGGAAAAAAGCCCTGCCATTTAAGAATATTTTATTCAGTAAAGCTGTCCTTCTAATATGAAGGAAAGATAACATCTTTCTTAGACAGACAAAAGACTTTCAGACCCATCTTATAAGAAATGCTAAAGGGAGTACTTCAATCTGAAAGAAAAAAACACCAATGTACAAAAAGAAAACATTTGAAGGTATAAAACCCACTGGCATAATTAAGTACACAGACAAACCCAAAATACTACTGTAATTGTTGTTAACAATAGTAGGAAGCCTAAAAGACGAATCTATTAAAAACAATATTAGACACAACAACCTATTAAGAGATAGTCAATATAAAAATACGTAAATTGAGACAACATAAAGTCAAATGTGAAAGAATAGAATTAAAGCATGGAGTTTTTAAAAAACTTTTTGTTTGTTTCTATTTTCTTTATGCTCTAAGATAGGTTGTCATCTCTTTAAAGTAACTTGTTATATCTATAAGATGTTTTTTGTAAGCCTTATGGTAACCACAATGCAAAAACCTGTAACAGCTTTGCCATAAATAAAAAGCAATGAATTAAAACATACTACCATGGAAAATCACTTAACCACAAAGGGAGACAGTAAGAAAGGAAGAGAGATGTTACAAAACAACCAGATAATAAGCACCAAAATTCTAGTTGTAAGTCCTTACTTATCAATAATAACATTGAAAGTAAATCAACTTAATTCTCTAGTTAAAAAACATAGAGTGGCTGAATGGATAAAGAAACAAGACCTAACTATATCCTGCCTAGAAGAAACCTACCTCATTTATGAAGACAGACATAGACTCAAAGTATAGGACAGAAAAAGCTTTTCCATCCAAGTGGAAACCAAAAAAGAACAGGAATAGCTATAGAAAATAGACTATAAATCAATGGCTGTAAAAAGACACAAAGAAATTCACTACAGAATGATAAAAGAGTCAATTCAGCAAGAGGATATAACAATTATAAATTTCTGTATGCCCAACACTGGAACTCCCAGGGATTTAAGGAAAACAATCAATTTAAAGGTAGAGATAGACTGAAATATAATAATAGTAGGGGGCTTCAACTCCCCACTCTCAGTAATGGACAGATCATCCACACAGAAAATCAACAAAGAAACACTGAAGTTTAGACGCTAGACTATTTTAGGCCTGACATTTACAGAACATTTCACCCAATAATTGCAGACTTTAAACTCTTTTCATCAGCACAGCATCATTCTCCAAGATAGATCATTAAGCTACAAAACAAACCTCAACAAATTCAAAAAAGTAGAAATCGTATCAAGTATCTTTTCTGACCACAGTGGAATGAAACTGGAGATCAATAACAAGAGGAACCTTGGAAAATAGACAAACCCATGGAAATTAAACAACATGCTCCTGAATGACCAAGGGTTCAATGAAGAAATTAAGAAGGAAAATTTAAAATTTCTTGAAACAAAATAAAATGGAAATACAACATACCACAATTTGTGCATATAGTAAAAGTAGTAAAAAGAGGGAATTTTACAGCAATAAATGCATGTAGAAAAACGTAGAAAGACTTCAAATAAACAACCTAACAATGCGTCTCAAGGAACAAGGGAAGTAAGAATGAACCAACCCAAAGTAGAAGAAAAAAAATAATAAATATCAGAACAGAAGTAAATGAAATTGAGACTAAAAAAAATACAGAAGATCAATGCAATAAAAGTTGGTTTTTTGAAAAGATAAACAAAATTGACAAACCTTTAGCTAGACTAAGAAAAAAAGAAGGAAATTTAAAATTTCTTGAAACAAATGAAAATGGAAATACAACATACCACAATTCTATTCTGACCAATGGAATGGAATAGAAAAACCCAGATATAAATCTGTGCATTTACAGCCAACTGATTTTCTACAAAGGTACCAAGAACAGAAATTGGGAAAAGGACAGTCTCTTCAATAAATGGTGCTGGGAAAGCTGAATATCCATATTCAGAAGAATGAAACTAGACCCCTATCTCTCACCATATACAAAAATCAAGTTAAAATGGATTAAGGATTTAAATCTAAGAACTGAAATTATAAACTTCTAAAAGAAAACATTGGGTAATGCCCCAGGATATTGGTCTGGGCAAATATTTTTTGTGTAAGACCTCAAAAACACAGGCATTCAAACCAAAAGTAGACAAATGGGATTACATCAAACTAAAAAGATTCTACACAATAAACAATCAACAAAGCAAAGAGATAGTATGGGAGAAAATATTTGCAAACAAGGCATTAATAAACAGAACATATACATAGTTCAAATGACTCAACAGCAAAAAACAAAACAAAACAAAACAAAACAAAAACAAAATTCAACTAAAAAATTGGCCAAAGATCTGAATAGATATTTTTCAAAAGAAGATATACAAATGGCTAACAGATATCTAAAAAAATGCTCAATATCACTAGTCATCAGAGAAGCGCAAATAAAAAACATAATGAGATATCTTACCTTAATTAAAATGGCTTTTATCAAAAAGAGAATAATGTATGCTGGTAAGGATATGGATAAAGGGGAACCCTTCTACACTGTGGGAACGTAAATTAGTACAACCACTAGAGAAACTATGGATTTTCCTCAAAAGACTAAAACTAGAACTATCATATGATTTAGCAATTTCACTAGTGAGTATATATCGAAAAGAAAGGCAATCAGTATATCAGAGAGATATCTGTACTCTCATGTTTATTGCAGCACTATTCACAATAGCCAAAACTTGGGAATCAACCCAAGTGGCTGTTGATGGATGAATGGGTAAGGAAAATGTGGTATATATACATGGTGGAATATTATTCGTTCATACAAACAAATGAAATCTTGTCATTTGCAGCAACATGGATAGAACTGGGGGTTATTTATGTTAAGTGAAATAAGCCAACCACAGAAAGACATTTATGGCATATTCTCACTTGTATGTGGGGACTAAAAAAGTGATCTCATTAAAAGAGAAAGTAGATTCTTGATGACTAGAGCCGGGCAATAGTAGTGGGAAGCAGGGATAAAGAGAGGTTGATTAAAAAGTACAAACATACAGTCTGATGGAAGAAATAAGACCTAATGTAATCTACTATATATTTCTATATTTCAGAATAGCTAGAAGAGAATAATTTGAATGTTTCTAGCATAAAGAAAAGACAAATATTAAAGGTGATGGATATGCCAAATACACTTATTTGATCTGTTCAAGTTGTATGAATATATTTAAATATATTATGTATTACATGTACTCCCAAATTGTTATATCTATTATGTAGCAATTTAAAAAAATAAAAAAACACAAATCACCACATATTTAGTGGCTAAGAAAAACAGAAATTTATTCTCTTATAATTCTGGAGGTCAAAATCTGAAATGGGTCTCTTTGAGCTAAAATCAAGCTGTCAGTAGGGATGCTTCCTTTTGGAGGCTATAGCGGAGCATCTATTTTTTTGCTTTTTCTACTTCTCATTCCTTGTCTTGTGGCCTTGCGTTACATTGCCTGACCTTCTCTGACTTTCTTACATCCCTTTAATACGGGCCCTTTTGATTATATTTGGCCCACTTGGATACTCTAGAATTATCTTCTCATCTTAAGATCCTTAATTATATCAGTGAAGTCTTTTTTTGTCAATTAACGTAATATATTCACAGATTCTGATCATTAGGATGTAGACATCTTTTTTATTAATTTTTTTTTATTTATATGAAAGCAGGGGAGTGAGGAGGGAGGTTCAATTTCCTTTCTTTTCTTTCTTTCTTTCTTTCTTTCTTTCTTTCTTTCTTTCTTTCTTTCTTTCCTTTTCTTCCTTTCCTTTCCTTTCCTTTCCTTTCCTTTCCTTTCCTTTCCTTTCCTTTCTTTTCTTTTCTTTCTTTTTTGTTTTTGAGACAGAGTCTCACTCCATTGTCCTGGGTAGAGTGCAGTGGCGTCATAGTAGCTCACTGCAGCCTCAAACTCCTGGGCTCAAGTGATCCTCCTGCCTCAGCCTCCCAAGTAGCTGGGACTACAGGATCATGCATCCACGCCCAGCTAATTTTTCTAATTTTAGTAGAGATGGGGTCTCACTCTTGCTCAGGCTGGTCTGGAACTCCTGAGCTCAGGCGATCCACCCACCTCGGTCTCCCAGAGTTGCTAGTATTACAGGCGTGAGCCTTCACACCCAGTGGGATGTAGACATCTTTGAGGGTTATTGTTTAATCTGTTTCCAAACTGAAAACAACTCATATGTTCACTGAGAATAGAATGGATAAATACATAGTGGTATATTTATATAATTGGATAGTAAACAATAATATTAATATAAATGAAGAAGCTAGTGCTAAACCAAGAAACATGGATAAACCACTCACAAATGTAAAGTTTTTAAAAAGAAACTAGATACAAAAGAATATATACTTTGTGATTCTCTTTCTATAAAGTTCAACAACAAGCAGAATTAACATGGTTGTTGAAGTCTGTAAGGTTATTGACTTTAGGAAGTGTTAAGGACTGAAAGAGGCGTTTTGGGATCCTGGTAGTAGTCTATTTCTCGAGTTTAGTGCTAATTGCGCAGGTGCATTCACTTTGTGAAACTTAATTGTGCTGCACACATGTGATTTGTGCACTTTTCTATAGTTGTTTTTCTTCAAATTGACCCCAAGCCTGTTTTCCCCCTTACTGGCATTCATTTCTACTAGTTCATCTTCTGTAACTCTATCCAGTTTCTCTCTCTCTCTTTCCTTTTTATATGTATGAATATGTATGTATATGAGCATATCTGTACACACAGATGTCTAATCTTTCTTCCACAAGATGGTCTTAATAATTTTAAAGGTGATTATTATCTCCTCAAAGTCTGATCTTTAACCTAATTAACATTACAAAGTTCATGTTTCTCTCATAATTTGGTTTTTGAAAATTAATTTATCAAACCATGCATCATTCATGAGACAAAGAAAAAGAAAATGTTGGGGCCATGCCTATACGACTATAAAAGATAGATCTATAAAAAGTAAAGCTGGCTGGGCGCGGTGGCTCATGCCTGTAATCCTAGCTCTTCTGCGAGACCGAGGTGGGAGGATCGCTCAAGGTCAGGAGTTCGAAACCAGCCTGAGCAAGAGTGAGACCCCCGTCTCTACTAAAAATAGAAAGAAATTAATTGGCCAACTAAAAATATATAGAAAAAATTAGCCAGGCATGGTGGCGCATGCCTGTAATCCCAGCTACTCTGGAGACTGAGGCAGGAGGATCGCTTGAGCCCAGGAGTTTGAGGTTGCTGTGAGCTAGGCTGACGCCATGGCACTCTAGCCCATGCAACAGAGTGAGACTCTGTCTTAAACAAAAAAAAAAAAAGCTATACTAGGTGAACAAAATTAAAGCATGATTTATATTTCTGATGTAACTCATCAAATTATAGAATTATAAAGTATCTTTTAAGAACATTTATCCTTCTAGTTTTTTTGATATATTCCAGTTTATCAATGGCTTTTTAAAATATGTGATGTGCAGAACATAATAGTCTTTATGTAATGTTGTGAGCCCAGAAGTGAAATTTTCTTCCTCGGTATGGACACTGTTTTTCTATTCTTATAAAGTTGTCTTAGCCCTTTCAGCAACGGTGTCACTCTATTGGTATGTATAGCATATACTGTAAATTAACTACCACCCCCAGGTCTTCTCATAATCTGCTGCTAAACCAGGTTTCCTATGTATCCCATGCTTTTGCTTAATTATTCTGTAATTTAATTATTCTGCATTATCGTTTGTCTTTCCTGCATTGTCTCTGTGTACTGGACCATTTCCATAGCCATGTCATTCTGTTTTAATATTACCCCATGGTAACAATTTTTTTCTTTGATCTCTCCAGTTATTACTTCATTTTTCTGTTCCTCTTTACAGTACAATTTCTTGCAAGGGTTATCTATACTCAGTTTCTCTACTTCCTTATCCTTTAATTTCTCCTCTGCCCACTCTAGTCAAGCTTTCCTCTGCATTACTTCCTATTTTGCCAGCTCACTTACCCTAGCACTTTTTCTACTGCAGCAATTTTTACCTCATAGACATATCAACCACTGAGTTTTTTTTTAGTATTCCTTACCTTCCTTATGTCCTCACTTTCCTCATTACTCAGTTTAGATTCCTTGTCTTAGCATGGTAACCACTTTAACTCTCTTGCCTCTACCCCTCTTTCTTTCTGAATAGGCAAAATCCCAACTCTGGCTAGATCTAATTGTCATCTTTTTGAATTAGCAATCTCCAACTGAAACTTGCTGGAGAAAATCATACAGCTGAGTTGCTATTCACTTTGTATTTACGACCCCACATTTCAAGGGTGAGGATTCAACATTGTTAGATAATACTGCTATATTTCTTAGTAATTCACTTTCCCCCTTTTTATGATATTTCTTTTTCTTCAAATCTCTTGACTCCCCTGTTCCCTTCAGATACCCCTTTCATATTTCCTAGAGAAAATAATAGCAATCAGATGAGAACCGCCTTATTTTCCATGCTAATTCTACTAACCTACCTGCACATACCTTGTCTTTCTTACTGTTACTATGGAAAAATTGTTCCTAGTTCCATCTAAGGACATCCCCTTCACTTGTGCTTTGCATCCCTTCCTCTCTCACTTTCTAAAAAACTTTGTGCCTGCATTATCGTTTGTCTTTCCTGCATTGTCTCTGTGTACTGGACCATTTCCATAGCCATGTCATTCTGTTTTAATATTACCCCATGGTAACAATTTTTTTCTTTGATCTCTCCAGTTATTACTCCATTTTTCTGTTCCTCTTTACAGTACAATTTCTTGCAAGGGTTATCTATACTCAGTTTCTCTACTTCCTTATCCTTTAATTTCTCCTCTGCCCACTCTAGTCAAGCTTTCCTCTGCATTACTCCATTGAGTTAACAGTTTATCAAAGTCACATTTTGCCAAAGCCAGTGATCAATTTTCTATCCTTAATATATTTAACTTTTCAGTGGCATTTGGCACATCTGACCATCTGCCTTTCTTAAATATGCTTTTCTCTAGGCTTTGTGACATCTCACTGACATTTTGGGGCAGGGGCGTTCCTTCTCTGCAGTCTTCTTTTCTGTCTTTGTATTTTATAGGTGAATTCATCTAATTCCATAGATTAAAATGCTACTAATATTCTGATTAATCTCAAATTTGCATCTCTAGCTCTGATGGTGTATTTAATTGCTTACTTGGAAAATATATTAGATATTTAATTTGTTATGGCTTAAACAGAACTCTTGCTTTCTCCACTCCCTAATCTGTCTCTATTCCCTCTTTTTGCCATTTTAGAAATTGGCAGTAGGGTTCATCTTGTTGCCCAGGCTCCTAAACAAGGAATTCCTGATTTCTGTCTTTTCCTCACATTTATATCTCATTCATCAGTAAGTCAGTAAGGGTTTTGCCTACAAAATATAATACGGATCTGAAAACCTACCATCTTCACTGCTAGAACAATACTGTAATCCACTTTTTAGTGGACTATCGCAACAGTCTTTTGATTGGTCTTCTTTACTCTTTCCCTGTTTTCTCCCAAGTCTATTCTCCCTTTCAGCAGTCAGATTTTTCTAAAAAGTAAATAGAATGTCACTTCTTTGTTGAAAACAATTGCTTTCTATTGCTCATGGGAAAAACCAAACAAACAAAAAACCCCCTTTTTATCATGGCCTCAAGGACCTACATAACCTGACCCCTGCCATTTCTCTAGTCTCACCTCACATTCCTCCAATATTCATTGTTCACTATGCTCCAGTCGTCACATTGGTCTTTCTATCCTGTGAACATACTAAATGTATTCCTTCTGCTCAAAAGATCTTGCTCCCTGGCTGTTATTCTTATCATTCAGGTATTAACTCCAGGAGGCCTTTCATGACTACCTAAGCTATCTCTCCAACCTGAATGATTCTCTCTTGCTTTATCTTATTATTTTTTTCTTAATATCTTAAATAAAATAAATGACTTATTTGTTAATTTGCTTGTTGTCAGTCTTTTTAATCTAAATTTATGCTTCTTAAGACAATGCTTCTATTTCTACCAGTATATTCCCAATATCTTAGGATAGTGCCTGGCACTTGATGGGTACCCAATAAATATTTTTCAACTGACTTATTGTCTGTCTGTCTGAAGTTGCTAGGGTATCCAAATGGGGAATCTTAAGCTCCCTTGATATCTCTACTAAGAGATATCTAGGAGATCTTTGGAATATAGTGTGATGAGAAAAGTAAGAGAAGGGTCTTTTTACCATGTGGTTTCTAGCCATACCAGAGGATGTCACCATCATCTTGGGAAGGTTTTAGTCTGGGTTCTAGTGTACAATTTATATGGCCTCGTCATTTCTTGGCCAGTCCAATTTATGAGGATGCTTATGATACTTTTCTATGGAATCAAAGGCCTTTTGAGTCTACCTCATTAGTATCTTTCCATTTTTTTTCACTTCATTACCAGTGCCACTGATTTTTTTTTTTCTTAAATGATTGCATTTAGTCCTTATGACTTTTAGTGTTGCTGTACTTCTGGTCATTCTCTACCAAACTTTCTTAAATTTATAATACAAAGAGTTAATTTTGATTTATTATATATATTCTACTTAAATATGTAGAAACATAAACTAGATATATACTCATGCTTGTGGTTTTTATACAACTATAAAATTTTATGAATTGATTACAAACCAAATTGCAAATCCAGTGACATTCAAATAAATAATATGTATATAAAAGTGATACTTGATAATTGGTCTATATGAAATTTAAGTTGGGCATACATAAACACCCAGGTGTTACATAATGATTCATTTCCACTACTTTTTAGCTATTTGGACCAAGTTAATGTCTTTTACTTATTCAATAGACTAATATTTATATCTCTTTTTAAAAAAGAGAAACATTTTTTTTTATTTGCATATATTTGTGGGGTACAAGTGTAATTTTGATACATTGATATAGTGCACTGTGCTGAAGTCAGGGCCTTTAGCATGTACATCACTCAAGCATGACACATTGTACCCACCATGCAACCTCCCGTCATTTATCACCCCCCCACTTCCTCTACCCCTTCGAGTCTCCATTGTCCATCATTCCACACTCTACTTCCAAGTGTATACATTATTCAGCTCCCACTCATAAGTGAAAACGTGGTATTTGTCTTTCTGTATCTGAATTGTTTCACTTAAGAAGATAGCCTCCAGTTCCATCCATGTTGCTGCAACAGACATGATTTCATTTTTTTTACAGTTCAATAGAATTCCATTGTATGTGTGTATATACTACATTTTCTTTATCCATTCCTCTGTTGATGGACACTTTGGTTGATTCCATGTCTTTGCTATTGTGAATAGTGCTGCAATAAACATATAAGAGTAGGTATCTTTTTTATATATTGATTTCTTTCCCTTTGAGTAGATACCTAGAAGTGGTATTGCTGGATGGTATAGTAGTTCTATTTTTAGTTCTTTCAGAAATCTCCATACTATTTCACATAGAGGTTTACATTCCACCAATAGTATATAAGAGTTCCCTTTTCTTCACATCCTTGCCAACATCTATTATTTTTTGTCTTTTTAATAATAGTCATTCTGATTGGTGTAAGATGGTTTTAATTGCATTATTTTGTGGTTTTAATTTGCATTTCTCTGATGACTAGTGAATTTTTTTTTTAACCTATGTAATGTATGATGCTGAGCATTTTTTCTTATGCTTTTTGGCCATTTGCTTGTCCTCTTTTGAAAAATTTCTATTTGTGTCCTTAGCCCACTTTTTAATGGGGTTAATTGTTTTTGTTGTTGTTGTTGAGCTGTTTAAGTTCCTTATAAATTCTGGAAATTAGTCCCCTGTTGGATATATAGTTTGCAAATATTTTCTCCCATTCTGCAGATTGTCTGTTCATTCTGTTGATTATTTCTTCTGCTGTATGGAAGCTTTGTAGTTTAATTAAGTTTCATTTGTTTGTTTTTGTTTTTGTTGCCTGTCCTCTTGATGTCTTAATCATGAATTCTTTGCCTAGACCAATGTCTAGAGGAGATTTCCCTATGTTTTCTTCTAGTACTTTCATAGTTTTGGGTCTTACATTCAAGTCTTTAATCCATCTTGAGTTGATTTTTGTATATGGTGAGAGGGGTCCAGTTTCATTCTTCTGCATATGGCAATACAATATATCAGCACCATTTATTGAAAAGGGTGTCATTTTCCCAGGTTATATTCTTATCAACTTTGCCAAAGGTCACTTGGCTGTAAGTGTGTAGCTTTATTTCTGTATTCACTATTTTGTTTCATTGATCTATGTGTCTATTTTTATATGAGTACCATTGCTCTTTTAGCCGTGTATTATAATTTGAAGTCAGGCAATATGTGATGCCTCTGACTTTTTTCTTTTCTTTTTTTCTTTTTTTTGAGACAGAACCTCACTCTGTCACCTGGGTTGGAGTGCAATGGCATCATCATAGCTCACTGCAACCTCAAACTCCTGGGCTCAAATAATCCTCCTGCCTCAGCCTGCCAAGTAGCTGGTACTACAGGTGTGTGCCACCACGCCCAGCTAATTTTTCTATTTTTTGTGGAGATGGAGTTTCGCTCTTGCTCAGTCTATTCTCAAACTCCTGACCTCAGGCAATCCCTTCGCCTTGGCCTCCCAGAGTGCTAGGATTACAGGCGTGAGCCACTGTACCCGGCCCAGCTTTGTTCTTTTTGCTCAAGATTGCTTTGACTATTCAGGTTCTTTTTGAGTTCCATATGAACTTTAGAATTGTTTTTTCTAATTCTGTGAAGAATGACATTGGCATTTTGATAGGGATTGTATTGAACCTGTAAATTGCTTTAGACACGGTCATTTTAACAATATTAATTATTCTGATCCATGAGTATGGATATTTTTCCATGTGTTTTGTCGTCCACAATTTCCTTCATCAGTGTTTTGTAGTTTTCCTTGTAGAGATTTTTCTCTTCCTTGGTTAAATACATTCCTAAGTATTTTGAGTGTGTGTGTGTGTAGCTATTGCCAATGGTATTGCCCTCTTGATTTGGTTCTCGGCTAGATTGTTGTTGGTGTATAGAAATGCTACCAACTTCTATACATTGATTTTATATCCTGAAACTTTACTGAATTCACTTATCAAATCTAAGAGTTTTTGGTGGAGTATTTAAAGTTTTCTAGATATAAGATCATATCAATAGCAAACAGGAAAAACTTAACTTCCTCTTTTCCAATTTGTATGCCCTTTATTTTTTTCTCTTGCCTGATTACTCTGGCAAGGACTTCTTGTGCTAAGTTGAGTAAGAGTGGTAAAAGTGGGCATCCTTGTCTTGTTTCAGGTCTTAGGGGAAATGCTTTCAACTTTTCCCCAGTAAGTATGATGCTGGCTATGGTTTCTCATATAAGGACTTCATTATTTTGAGATTTGTTTCTTCAATGCCTAGTTTGTTGAGGATTTTTATCATGAAGGGATGTTGAATTTTATCAAATGCTTTTTCTGTGTCTATTGAGTTGATCATATGGTTTTTGTCCTTAATTCTGTTTATGTGATATATCACATTTATTCATTTGTGTATGTTGAATCATCCCTGCATCCCTGGTATAAAACCCACTTGTTAATGTTGTATTATCTTTTTGATGTGCTGTTGGATCTGATTTGCTGGTATTTTGTTGAGGATTTTTGTGTTTATGTTCATCAGGGATATTGGTCTGTAGTTTTCTTTTTTTGTTGTGTCCTTGTGTGGTTTTGGTATTGGAATATCTGAAGAGCATTTGCATTTCTCTTGACAAGAAATGCTATATATCAACAATATTTTTCTTCTTTTTTCTTAAGTGCACTATCATTAATGTGCCGCTATTAGGCACCAGTGCAATCATAAATACGAATGTGAAAGAAGACACTGAAATCTTGTACTTCATTTTGATTTTAATGATATAAAATATCCTTGTAGTATTATATTATTATTTTAAGATATTTATTAAAATAAAAACACATAGTATAAAATAAATCCTCATAGAGAATTTCTCTGTACCTTAGACTATATCCATGGATCCCTAGGTATCTGCAGACCTTTGAGAAGATCTCATGTTTCTGTGCCTTAATATTGTTCTCTCTTCATCCTTTCTTTCAGCAGATTTCAGATCGTTACATCTATCATAATCTCTTATTTTTTTCACATCCAGCTTTTTTATGTGCTTATTGGCTCTTCATGTATATTCCTTCATGAAGTGTCTATTAGAATATTTGGATCATTTTTTTGTATGGGATTTTTTTAACATTGAGTTTTGAAAGTTTTTTAATTTATTCTGGATATAAATTTATTATCCGATCTGTGTTTCACAAGTATTTTTTTTCCAATCTGTGGCTTGTCTTTTCATTTTGTTATTAATGTCTTATGATAAAAGTAAGTTTAAAATTTTGATGAAATTGGACTTACCACTTTTAAAATTTTATGATTATTGTTTCTGTGTCCTGTCTAGAATACATTTGCTTACCTCTAAATTGCAAAGATATTCTATATTTTCTTCTAAAACCTTCATAGGTTTAGCTTTTATGTTTAAATCTATATTTCATGTTGAATTAATTATTGTTCATGGTGTGAGGTAAGGTGAGGATTAAAGTTCCTTGAAATTTTTTTTTTCCATATGGATATCCAGTTTTTCTTGTACTAGTTGTTGAAAAAATGTCCTTTCCTCAATGGAGTGCTTTAGGGCTTTTGTAGGAAATAAAATTATTGCATTTTGGGCTCTGTATTCTGTTCCATTAATCTATTTGTTGATCCTTTGTCAGTACCACATTGTCTTAACTACTGTGGATTTAGAATAAGTATTGAAGACATGAAGTGTAAGCCCTTTACCTCCTTTTTTGTATTTCAAGGTTGGTTTGGATATTCTATGCCCTTTTGCACTTCCATATAAAATAAGAAAGAATCAGCTAGTCAATTTCTACAAAAAGCTTACTGAAATTATGAATGAGATTGCATTGAATCTATAGATCAATTTGGAAAAATTGGCATTTTGCAATGTAGAGTACCCAACTTAATGCACTTAAAAGCATGGCATTCTGGCATTGAATATCACCTAGATCTAAATATGTTTCTCATTAATTTTCAACAATAGTAGATAAAACAGATATCAAGAAGTATATAAATCAAATATATGAATTAGAGCAGTGGTTCTCAAAGTGTGATTTGTGGACCACTGAGAGTTCCCAGGACAACTCAGGGTATATGTGAAGTCAAAACTATTTTTATAATCACACTAAGGTTTTATCTGCCTTTTTTTTTTTTTTTTTTTTTTTTTTTTTTTTTTTTTTACTGTATTGATATTTGCATTTGATGCAGAAGCAATGGTAGGTAAAATATAAGAACCAAGGTATTGACATCAAATGTTATTAGGAGTCATTTTATTTGTCATCACCAGGCACAGATAATAAAAATTAAAAAATTAACTTGTGGTCTTTTATGAAGCAGTAAAAATTATTAACTTTATTAAATCTTGGCCTTTGAGTACACACTGTTTTAATATCCTGTGTGATGAAATGGGAAGTATACGTAGAACTCTTGTATAAACTGAAGAATGATGTTTGTCTCAAGGAAAAACACTTGTGTAGTTTTTTGAATTATGAACTGAGCGAGCTGCTTTTTTCAGGGAACTCCATTTTTATCTGAAAGAAGGCCCAAACTGTGGTTACTCAGATTTAGGTGTTTGCAGACATTTTCTTGAAACTGAATCAAGCAAGCCTATCACTTAAAGGAAGACAACTGATAGTATTTGTTGCCAGTGTTAACATTTGAGCTTTCAAGTACAAATCAAAATTCTCAAGTTTGTGTTCAGTGCCATGAACATGACAGTTTCTCAATTTTTGAAGACTTTTCTGATGGGCTGGGTAGTGATATTAATGATGTGATTTTTGTTATTGTATAATGTAATATGTTAACATCTGGAAGAGTTGAAGAACTCCTTCCAAATGACCAATGTGTGCGTCTTCAAAATTGTGCATGGGTAAAAGATTTGCTCAAGTTGCAGGGTGGACCAAAAGATTTTAACCACTTTGGTACTGTGCTCACCGGCTGCGAAACCTTGCCCACAGCCGGCACTCATAGTCTGCACGATAGTTTGTGCTGTGCACTGACGATGAATCCATTTTGCTCTTGTGTGATGAGGAAAGCTTTAAAGCACTGAAAGCTTGTTTTACTTTACAGGAAGCTTTAGGAAAATAACTATAATAACTCCTACTAAGGACTTGTTAAAAGGTCACAGACTCGTAGTAACTTATTAGCTGAACATACACACTGCAACTGCAGAGATAAAAGCTGTAAAAGTAAAAGCTTTTGGCTGTCGGCTAAAGTAGATGCTCGGCTGTGTGCGTTCATCTGTGGCTGTCGACTATAGTCAATGCTCGTACCGAAGTGGTTAAGTAAACAAAATATAAAATTCATTAATATGGTTTCGTTTTTTACATATAATTAACATTTCTGAAACTACTACCTGCTGAGTTTTGGTATAGCATTAAAAAATAATACCTACAATGACCTGAACGTTCTATTAAAATATTCTGTTTCCCACTAAATATCTGTGTGAACTCGGATTTTCTTCATTTACCTTAACCAAAACAGTATGTTGTGAAAGATTGAATGCAGAAGCAGATATGAGAATCCAGCTGCCTTATATTAAGCCAGACATTAAAGAGTTTTACAAAAACAAGGCCATTCTCACTAAATTTTTTGGAACATACAGTTACTTTTAATTAATTAACTTATGTTAACATAAATAACAAATAACATAAAGAACATTATTTATGGTATCATGTAACATATTTAGTTTTATTAATAATTAAAACATAATTTAAAAATCAATATTATAAAATTTAGTTTTAATTTATAGTAAGGTAAATTGCAATAGATATAACTCATTAAACAAAAGCTCATTGGGATCCTAAATAATTTTTAATAATATTAAAGGGTTCTGAGATAAAAAAAGTTTGACAACTTATGAAATAGAGGAAAGACAAAGGATTTTAGATGCATAGTCAATTCCCATTTTTTTGTAGATTCGGCATTTGTGGAAATATATTTGCAAACTCGAAATCAATACTTGCAGCACTTTCACGATTATTCGTGGACATGTACATGCATAGAGCAGTGAAAATTTTGAATTATTCCATGTAGATCTTGCCAGCTAAGGTTTAACAAGGTGACACTACCTTCTTGCTTCAGCTGTCATACTGTTAACAAGTGTCACTGTTAACAGTATGTAGCACTAATGTAGCACTAATCTGTGGCCTATTTAGTGCTACGTTAAAAAAAAATTTTGTGCTTTTTGTTGATTCTGCTATTTAAAATGACCTCCAAGTAGTCCTGAAGTGCTGTCTAGTGTTCCTAAGACAAGATATGCCTTATAGAGAAAATATGTTTGTTACATAAGTTTCATTCAGGCATGAGTTACAGTGCTGTTGGTCATGAGTTCAATGTTAATGAATCAACAATATATATTAAGTAAGGTGTGTTTAAACTGAAACACACATAAAACAAGCTTATGAATTGATTGGTTGATGAAAATGCTGTGACCAAAGGCTGGTACGAAGCTAACTCTGTATTTCCCCAGGAGCAATGGTTCAGTATTCACTCATTCACTGTTTGCAGCTATTTTATACAACATATAACTATTCTGTGAATAATGAGAATCAACTGTACTTATGTTGTCAGGTAAAAGGGAATGCAGGTTGTGATTGGATGGTATATCCATAGATACTTATGGAAATACAGGATGTTAGTGAATGATAAAAGTTCCTAACCCCAAGAACAAAGAAAGAAAATATAGACAAAATATTTCTTGACTTCAAATCTCTAGCACTAACCTTCCTTTACAACCTAGCTAAGTATGTTTCACCTGGCTGTCATCCCTATAAGACATGGGAGAAAGTCCAAGAAACCTGGGAACAGTTCAGTGAGATTTGAGAGCAAAATAGGTCATGATTATTCATTCTGAAGCAAATTTCTGTTAATAGTTATCCATATTCTTTTTATTTCTTTTTTAAGTTGTGATAAGATTATGTTTTATGAGTAGGTGACCACGCCATATAAATATGAAATGAAGACAGTTTATGCTTCTTTGGAATTTAGTGTTTAAATTAGTAAAATTATAAAAGTCTGATATATATGTTCTTCTTTGTGGAAGTGCCTTGTATGCATGACTATAGTAATTTTTATTCTTTTTAAACTGTCAAACAAAATTTTGCAGTTGTTCTATTCCCCCTTTGATCTTTAATATTTATTTGAAGTGTCCATGTTAACAAATTGGTGATTATACATTATACATTTAGTCCTCATCACATAGACACATATCTAAGTTTATGCATATTTCCTTACAAATGTATTAAAAGGTAGAATTTCTTCATTTTATTTGTCATACTTACATCACAATATCCAGAAATACAGTTTCTTGTCTTTCACCCTCAAGTTTTTCATTCAGGGGGAGGTAAGAAGGGTTAAGATTTAGAAGTACTATGCACACTATCTGGGGGATGGGCATACTATAACTTTGACTCAAATGGTAGAAAAGGAATTTATGTAACCAAAATATTTGGACCCCTGTAATATTCTGAAATAATAATAAAACAAGATTTAGAAAAGGATAGACTCAACGCTTCATCAGGGAAGGGAAGTGTTGAGGCTGGGAAAGATTCCAAAGGGGGAGATCCAGGTAGTCATTTGAATTTGTGCATAGACATGGCAAACTTCCAATTTAGGAACTGCAATAGAAGGATGTAATTTTCTATACTTAGCATCTGGGTCAGTCAATTCTTTCTTCTTGGCGAGAAATAGAGCATGTCAATGGAAGAAATGTAGTACCTGCTAACCTTAATGCTTTACCCCAACCCTTCAAATAGTATGGTATTTAGTCATAGTATAATTTCAGGAAGAAATGAGGGCTTTTTCGTCTCCTGTCTCATCCCATCAGAAAATATCTTCCATTTTCCTTTTCTACTATTGCGCGAATAAACAATGGGAAGTTTTTGTTCTTCTTATTGTTTTTGGTAACCCATTCTTCTATTGATAGGTTACTTTCCATATTTCTGTCTTACAAACCATATTATAATGAACATGATTGCTTATTTATGTACTGTTTACTCCTTTAGATTTTTCTAAATTGCTCTTCTGAAATTTATTTTTTTTTTTTTTTTTTTTTTTTTTTTTTTTTTTTTTAGAGACGGGGTCTCGCTCTTGGTCAGGCTGAAATTTATTTTTTAATTGCACTTATTTTCATATTTTTTCTTTTACAAAAAACTTGTATTATGTATTTCTTAAATAAGTTGAACAGACACAATTCTTAAGATATTATTAGTGCTATGTAAGTTTTATTTTATGAAATATTTAATTATCTAAATTAGTTTTTGTTTACATGTTGTGAATTTGCTTGTTATTGAAATTAATTGCAAATAATACTTCAGTTAATTTAGACGTTCACCAATTAAGATGACAGAAAATACTCAAATGCTATATAGGCCTTTTGTTTGTTTGTTTATTTGTTTGAGGGAGTACATTTTCTTGCTGATGAACTGGATTAAATATAGGCTTTAGTGAATTACCAAGTGGTGAATTAGCTCTGCTCATAAATATAAATGTCTGGCTGACTCTGATAAATTTAAATTTGACTTCAGTGTAAACTTTAATTTGTTACCTATTCTTATTTTTTCTAAAAAAATATTTAAAAAGAAAGCAAAAAACCAGAACTATCCAGTCATTTTTCAAAGACATGACTTAAGCATTTTGCCAGATAGCACTTATTTTGTAATAATTGAATCACTAATTGGTTCAATTCTGTTGGAAATTATTTTTTATTAGTAAAGAATAGGAAAACAATGAAAAGATAGCTTACATGTAATATGAATCTTAATGTTTTGTTCACTAAAAGAACATAGTATTTCCATTGCTTAGTTGTGTGCATGAAGTATAAAAGAAATCAGAAAAAAATTTGGATCTGCAAAGAATTATAAAACAATGTCGTAGAAATTAAATTTGATTCTAATTTCTGGCAGTAGAAAATTATCAAATAGATAAAGAACATATGTTTATTTTCTCAATTGAGCATTCTAATAAAAATAGGCCAAAATTATTGGTAGGAAAGAAGTGCTAATTAATAGAGCATAATAAACAATGACCACATTTTCTTTAACTACAGTGAGTTTTTGCTGTATATAAAGTTCTACTTCTCTGATAGCCTGAGAGAATACACATAATAGTTCCAGGCCTTTCTGCTCTCATGCATAAGGCAGCCAAATGCCATCAGCCTTTTTTTCCTTCCTGGCATGGCACATTATTTTCTGTTGGCCTTGTTTCCTCTTGTGTGCCTATTTCTGCGTTTCCTTCTGGCTCTGGCTCCATTTAGCCTCCTGCTTCAGGTTCGACTTGTTTTCCTGGCTCCGGCTGTGTTTATCTTCCAGTCTCTACTTCCTTTGTCAGCCCAGTAGGTCTCACACCTCCTGCTTCTCTCCTATTTGATGTTCATTTCCTTTTCTCTGCTCAATGTTTATACTTCCCTTCTGTCCCTAATAAACTTCTCTCTCCTATGGACCCCTTTACACATAGAATTACAATGAGTGAAACCTATAGGGAGACCCAACAACCTACTATATCTGTATATATAAAGGGACCTCATGTTATTTGGCTATTTTTAAGTTTTAACCTGCTGACGAAACATTAGGAATATTCTGAAAGTCATGAAGAACTCTGAGAAGATGTGGATTTGGCCAGGGTTATAAGTTATAATCTATCTGTAGTTATTGTAGTGTTTTTAAAGCTGTGGGTCATGAAATCAATTTAGTAGAACTAGCAATTAAGAACAAAGATGTATATTGAAAAGAATAATTTATATCATTATGTATTACACTTAGTAAGTATTGTTTCAGGGCATTTTATTTTCATTATGTGCATTTATGTATATGTATATACTACATGTAAGATGTATTCCTTACTATGGGTCAGGTTCAAAAAAAGTAGAACATTAATTACATTTTTAGCCTTGGCTGCTTCCAAAATATACTTATTCAAATAGACCACTCCATATGGTTGTGATAGACTAGAAACATACATACAAAACTTTGGAAGAGTGGATCTATACTAAATCAGATTTACTATAGAAGCTCTTGAATTCTATCATAACCTTTACATGACCCCCAGAATGTTACTCTCTCTGAGGTGCTTAACTCAGTACTTAATTTGGTAAAACCACTGTGAAAACTGGGATTTCAAAGTAATTCAGTGGTACATGGACATTTCAAATTCTGTTGCAACTCATTTGGTCCTATGCTACATTTAGAAGTGAGTAGGCTAAGAGGGCAAACAGGAACAAATGGAAAGACGCCATATGTTGAAATCCTTATTCATCTTCCTATTCATAATCTTACAAAAATTGAATTCATTGAGATAATGATTTTCTTTGTCAGAAAAATATGCAGCAGGAGATTGTATACTGTGTTAGGACCAGAAATTTGGTTGATACAAGTGGCAGCAAGTTGCCAACAAATCAAGAACAAATAATGTTAGAAGCAAAACTTTACACTTACACTCTATCTGGGTACTGAGACATTATTTGTCACCTGCTTGATTGGGGAGTGTTCTTTGACATTCTAATTGAATGATTTTCAGCAGAAAGTCCTGTTCTCAAAATCTCCCAGACAAAAAGCATTTCTTCTCGTAGTTTAACACATTAACTGCCACGTGAGTTGTATTTAACTCATGCTAGTCTTTAGCCCAGGGCCTCTTGAAGCAAAACCTAGGCAAAACCCTGCGGTTGGTTCATGAAAATCTTACTTGTTGATGTTCTTAGTGTTAGAATTATTATTGACAATTTAATTCTACAAACGTGGATTAAATGAATGTAAGTCAGTAACAAATATTTCATTAAATTAGAAAGGATCGTTTTGTTTTCAAAGTTTTTATTCTATTTTCATAATAAAACTCTGTGGCCCCAAGGACAAAAATTTTTTTTCTAGTGTAGCAGTCAGTGTGTTAAGGTACAGAATTTTGAGGTTTCAGCTAAATACTTGTTTTAAAACTTGAAAGGTGATAGAATTTCTTTTTAAGAAAAGTCCTGGCTTTGCCAACAGGTAGTTCTATGATCTACGGATTCTATACAAAAGTGGGTTGACCAAGATAGAATCTATATTTTATACAATAAGTTATTATGTTTACTATCCATATCTAAATTGTATTGATCTTTCAATTAACATAGAAGGACTTATTCTTAGCCACCTCAACTTTGAATATTTTGTTCTCCCAATTTTTGCCCAGAGCTAGGAGACAGCTGATATGCAAGAGTTGTCTTAAAGGCATATTAAAACTCTTCTTTTCCTCCTCTTTATTGTTATTATTTTTTCTGTTAACAAAAGACAAAGAGTTCTGCAGAGGAAAAAGGGAGACCATTGTTTTCTATAAAAAAAGAATCTGCAGGTTAGGGAGGCACAGCCTCCAGTTCTAAGTGTGCTCTCCAGAGAAAAAAAGGGAGGGTGTGGCTTAAATAGGGAAAGTTGTCACCTCTATTCTCAATGAGGTCTGTTTATGCAAATAAAGGATTCATAATTGTTCAGTTCCAATTGGTTAAAATAGTTGAGCCCTGATTGGGTGGTTTCCAAGCTCAAAACCAGAATCATCTGACAGGTAACGGGTTGGGGTTCCTGTTGCAAATTATCTTGGCTCTGGTTACAGGAACTGTTCAGGGTCAGGGGTGTAAAGCAGGATGTTTGTCTATAGCTGCTTTTTTGGAGAACTCGAGGTGCACGGCTACATTTTCTTACCCTGCTATGGCCACCTAGTTCTGCTTTTAAATTTAGAATATCTCTGTTGGCCACAGGGAGTCCATCTCCTCTGAGAGTTTGGGGTCTTATTTTACAGTTTTATTTCACACTTCTTAAGAATAACAATTACTACTGCTATTATTAATAATTATTGCGTACCTAATATGTGAACCAGGGACCTTTCTATCTGTATTTACTCAAATATCAACTTTTTGAGATAGATATTGTTTTTGTAATAATTCCTATTTTTACAAATGAGGAAATTCAGGCTCAGAAAGAGAAAGGAATTGTCCAAGGTACCACAGGTAGTTAGTGGTGAAATCAGGACACAAACCTAGCATGTTTGACTCTAGAGGTTGTATTCTTAAATCATGGGGATTACAGCAACTCCCATTTCTTCTCAAGTTTCCAAAATTGATTCTTATAATGAGAGAGATCACCAGAAAGCTGTAAATCTAGGTATATCTTTCTAATTTCCATAGAAAGGATTCAATTTGTGCTCTGAACAATTGCAAAAGTCCCTGTCTGGTCCAGTGTCTCACACCTGTAATCCTAGCACTTTGGGAGGGCAAGATGGGAAGACTGCTTGAGGCCAGGACTTTGAGACCTACCTGAGCAACATAGTGAGACCTGGTCTATGCAAAAAAATAGAAAAATTAGCCCTGTGTGGTGGCCCATGCCTGTTGCCCCAGCTACCTGGGAGGCTGAGGTGGGAGGATCACTTGAGCCCAGGAGTTTGAGGCTGCAGTGAGCTATGATGGTGCCACTGCACTCTAGCCCAGGCAACAGAGTAAGACCCTATCTCCAAACAAAACAAAAACTGCAAAAGTCCCATAAAATTAACAGCTGTGTCATATTTCTTCATGTTTTGGGATAATGTTATTGAGAATATTTCTTAATATGTCATTTGCCCTTTATATGAAGAACTTTTTGGCAAATTTTTAACAAAGATTAGAAACTCGTGATTTTACAGGTGAATTGGCATTATTTGGGGAACCTGGTATCTCATTGCATTTCTCTCTTTCACATAAAATAATAATTAGCTGTTTTTTAAAATTTATTTTACATTATTTGCACTTCCTGGCTAATAGTTACCATAATAAAGCTCTTGCTTATTATATCATAGGCACCGTGCTAAGCACTTTTCATGCATTATCTCATTTAATTCTCATAACAATCTCAGGTATTATCTCTGTTTTATGTTAAACTCCTTGAGGCTCAGGGACGTTAAGTAACTTGACCTAGAAATGGCAGAGACTGTATTAGAATTCATGTCTTTTTGACTCCAAATCCTGTGTTTTGACACAATGCTACAATACATAACGTGTTATTTTTATTCCTTGCAACCATTTCACACAGACAATATTAGTACCTACATTTGAAAGATGAAACTAAGTTAAATTTTCTGCCCAATTTCACACAGCTAGAAAGCCTTGGCAGTAGGCTTCCTTCTTGGAACTAAGAGATCCTAAAGCCTATATATATATTCTTATCATTAAATTTTATTGTAAAGCACTTCAAAGCACTTTTATTTTAAACCAATTCAATACATTTTTGAAAAAGGTGGCCAGGTGTGGTGGCTAAAGCCTATAATCCTAGCACTTTAGGAGGCAGAGGCAGGAGGATTGCTTGAGACTGCAGTGAGCTATGATTGTGCCACTACACTCCAACCTGGGTAACAGAGCAAGTCTCTGTTTCTAAAAAAAAAATGGATAAAAAAGAAAAAGTATAAATAAATGAATATACATAAAGCAGACAAATAAGGTAATATGGAGAAACACTTTCATGTGTGTTCAATAAATACTAGTATGATTAATGAAAAAAAGTAATATTGTTGATTTTTTTTCTTCTGTGAAGTATAGGAGAACATTAAAAGTGGGCTTGGGATACTAGACATTTCAATCTGCCTCTTTTAAGCTGCTTTCCCCCTTTGGGTGTAGATATTATTAGATTTGTTATGATTTTTAAAGTAATAGTTTAAAATATTATTGTGGTACTTTGATGGAGCTAATACAGCTTATACCAGAAACTTATATCAGTACATCTGTTTTTATTTTAAGTTTGTTTACAATGGATTTAGAGGTCTGGGGGCTCAAAGCTGTTTTTATGCTATCAACAAGATGATTGAATTAGAGGTCACTAGTAAAGTCAGGGGGATATTAATAACTTACTACTTAGCTATATGTGTTATGCTTGGTAATGTGATAGCCATGAGTGTTGCCTCTTTCTAATTGATGTTAGAAGAACAGAATTATAGTGTGAGTGGATACTAGAACACACTTGCTCATGTGATATAATTTCTTCATTTCTGTCAATTTACGTTAAGTGGAGATGGAAATACTCATTTGTGTGTGCGTTACTTAATTGGTCAATATTTAAGAAAAACAGAAGACTTGCCTTGTTGGGTCAATCCCATCTCTGTTGAGCCTAAAACATTGCTTTAACAGTGATATCCTTGGATGATTTGTTGGAGCTCAGAGTTACCCTTCATAATGCTAATCTCAAAAAGTAAGGGATGACACCTCCCTCCCCAGTTGTTAACATTTCTTACAAGACATTAGTCATCTTTTAAAATCCTTTAAAAAAATATTCTACATCACATTTTGTGGGAGGAGTACCTAGGTTTTCTAATGAGAAACTTATTTTCACATGATGTCTCAGGACCTATCTGTAAATAGGGAGAATCCTGCTAAAAATTTATCACACAGTGGGATATGGTTGTATTAGGGCAGTCAGTGTCTATTTGTTACTTTTAAATCTTGTCATATAAGGTAGTACTTTTTTATGTTTATCCTCAATTTGTCTCCTTAAACTTGAATAAAATTTCCTTGTTGTCTATTCTCTATGTTCATTCTTTTAATAATTATTGAGATTTTAGTTCTACTTCCTCTCAGCCTGATTTTTGTCAGACTGAATTTTTAAAGTCTGACCTCCAATTTCAACCCTATTCCCTCACAGATTTCATAACTACATATAATGTCTTTCTTGGGCCAGAATGACTGAAAGAATATAAAATGGTGTCTTTTTTTTTTTTTTTTGTGACAGAGTCTCACTCTGTTGCCTGAGCTAGAGTGCCATGGCATCAGCATAGCTCACAGCAACCTCAAACTCCTGGGCTCAAGCAATCCTTCTGCCTCAGTAGGAGGATCTTCCCAAGTAGCTGGAACTACAGGCATGCACCACCATGCCTGGCTAATTTTATATATGTGTATTTTTAGTTATCTAGCTAATTTCTTTCTATTTTTTTAGTGGAGACAGGATCTGGCTCTTGCTCAGGCTGGTCTCGAACTCCTGAGCTCAAACAATCTGTCTGCCTCTGCCTCCCAGAGTGCTAGGATTACAGGTGTGAGCCACCACGCCTGGCCTAAAATGGTATTTTAAGTGTTGAAATTAAAACGGTACCATAATTCTTTTTGCTTTGTCTCAAGTGCATTGTCTTTTAAGTGAGGATAATAATAGTACCTCTAACCTTATAGAGTTAAGAAAATTAAATGTGTTAATATTTGTAAATTAATTAGAATAGTGCTTGGTACTTAGTAAATTATTATATAAACATTTGTGTATTAAATAGAATAAAATCCCACAAGTGAATCACATCCACTAGTAATATTATACATACACATTTATACCACGGGTTAGATTATTCCTTCAAGAATTTTCATAATAATAGTTAGGAAAAGAAATTCTGATAATGAGCCTTGTTGTATATAAAAAGGAAGATTTATTATGAGGAATTGGTTCATGAGATTATGGAGGCTGAGAGTCCCAAGATCTGCTATTAGCAAGCTAGAGTCCTAGGAAATCTAGTGGTGTAATTCAGTACAAAAGGCCAGAGAACTAGGGGAGCGGATTGTGTATATCTCAGTCTGAGGGCCTGAGAAGATGAGATGAGATGCCCTAGCTTGAGCAGGCAGGCAGGCAGGCAGTCAGCAAAAAGGGAGATTTCCTCCTTCCTCTACTTTTTATTTTATTCAAGTCTTCAACTGATTGTATAATGATCACCCACACTGGCAAGGGCAATCTACTTTACTTAGTCCACCCATTCAAATACTAATCTTGTCCTGAAACACCCTTACAGACACACCCCCAAATAATGTGTAATTTGGGCACCCTTTTGGCCAGTAAAGTTGACACATAAAATTAACTGTCACAATGGGTTTTGTTTGTGTGTTTGTTTTAATCACTATGGCTTCGTAGCTTTTTAGCCTTAACTGTGGAGAGGTCTTTAGAAATGAGTTACTTTTTGCAATTAGCATCAACTTTGTCTATTCTGGATTTAATTGGTCATTATTTTCCCTTTTAAGACCCATTTCTCTAAGGCATTGAGAAAAGTCCCTCTTACCACCCTTGTGCTGAAGGTCATCAGATGATGTTTATTTAATGTGATAAATCTGCCTAGAGGTAGAGGTCTGAACTTGATACTTGTTGACCTCTAGTTCCTTCCTTTTTTTTTTTTTTTAAAGCTAAAGAAACTGTAGTTTAATTTTCATGTCAGTAACAAGGACATGGATCAACATTTATCAAGTGCCAGTTATGTGCCGCTTGTATTACATATATTTATAATTAGAAAGTATTTCAAACATGTAGAAGAATTTAAAGTAATAAAATATGTGCTGTGCATTTTCATCAGTTATTTTACTTAATCTTAATTACCACTCTGTGAGGTAGCTATTTTAGACTCCACTTTTACAAATGGGTTATAAAAATGGTTAAGTAACTTACCAGATAATGAACGTTAGAGCCAGTATTCAAACCTCGGTCTGCTTGACTCCAAAGTCCATACTTTTCCATATAAAACTAACAAAATAAAATTAGGGGATCATGTTGTTTCTTTATTAACCTACAATATGTCAGATTAAATCTCTCATCACCCCCACTTTCTTTGAGAATACCTTATGGATGGAATACAGACATTTAGTGTCTTTATTCCTTTCAAGTTATTTCAGAAAACCTCATTATTTTAAGTGCTCTCATATGTTGTGACAGCAGGTTCCTTTGTCAGCCATCCTGTTCAGAATAAATAACTTGTGCTATGCCAGCATGATTTATTGCTGCTACTTCCTCTCTTTATGTTTTGAGTAATTTTATCATAAAAGGATATAAAATGTTTTAGACATGTGCAAATGCCTGAGTGACTAGAGCAGTTCCCTGGCCACTTGGCCAACTGCCTGTGGATAGTGCTTCATTTGATAGCAGGGAAGAGAAGATAGGGGAACAAATTAGGTTCGTCAACCGAGATAGGTATACTGAACCATATCACCCTTGCTGAACAGGTGGTGCTAATTGCAAATCCCTTTAGGGACTTTGAAAATGGAATTTACATCTATATGTGTGCGATTGCTTAATCTTATAAACTGCCTATAATCATAGGGTACACTGGATGATTTCTTCTTTTTTAAATCAGATGGCATCTTAAAAATATTATATGTATTTAATTATGAGTAAATTCAGAACATAGAGGCAGGAAGATAAAATTATCCACAATCTTGACATTCTAATGGAAATATTAACATTTTGATGTATTTTGTGTTTGTCTTTTTTTTTAGTCTTATGCAATTTAAAAACAACTTAAAGCTAATCTTCCAGATGATATATTAACATTTCTTCTGGACCCAAGGTTATATGAATTATAGTGCTGATGCCAAAGAATTTCAAAGTATGTATGTATGTGTCATTGTGTATATTTATTTAATTAAATGGAAACTCTCTAACATGAGTAATTTGTTGCTCTATTCACTTTGAATTAATTCTTGTAATTGACTATTGAAAAAATAGTTTTTCTTTCTTTATAATTGATTTTCTCAGCTGCAAAAAATAATGACCCTATTCTTTGTAAGCAATTTTTAGATTTTTTAGAATTGTATTTGTTTTTTTTTACGAATCTCTAGAAATTAATGATAATTAAAATATGTTTTATATTGAGGAAAATCATTGTATTTCTTGGATTGTCTCTATATATACAGACATTAAATGTGTCATTTGGGGATCAGTTATTTTTGGTTGCCCTGTTAGTATAGTTAATTAAATCACTGTACTTGTATTCTATTGTATAATTTAGGTAGTTAGAAATTATAGAGAGCCATTTTCAGTCTTATTTTTCCTACCATATATATATGGCCAAAAGGTACATAAAAGTATATATATGGCCATACACACACACATACACACGAGCCTTTGTTGGTAATAAAATTGTGACAATACCAGGTAAAGGATATTAAGCAGATTAAATAAAATGTGGAAAGTGCCTGGCCCTGGCATGTAGTGTTACTTAATAAATAAGAATACTCTTTTCAAAACTAAATTTTAAAAAATTATCCCTTTTAAATGTATATATATAGCCAAAATGTACACAGAAGTCTCAACAATACATCCATTCCTTCTGACATTTTTGAACGTTTACTATGTGCTAAGCATTGTTGAAAATTCTTGAGTCTCAGGATGAATAAGACATAATTCCTACTTTCAGGGGGCTCACTTAGCATAAAATTATTAGGACTTCATGTGCTACATTTATTTGATTAATATTTTTGGATTTATTATTTTAATTTGAATTTCATTCATTTATTTTCAAATATATAATACATTCAAAAGCAATGAAAACTATGTAGTGAAAAGTTCCCTTTCTATGCCTTTTTCCTATCTACCTATTCTCCTTCCCTTAGGAGAATATGTTCACAGAAATGAAATGTAAATGATTTAAAGGGATAATTAATTTTTTAAAATTTGTTTTGGAAAGAAAATTTAGTTTTGAAAGAGTATTCTTATTTATTGAGTAACCACTACATGCCAGGCACTTTCCATATTTTATTTAATCCAGTTAATATCATTTGTCTAGTATTAATCACAATTTTATTAATTACCAACAGAGGCTCAGTGAAATAATATAAGTTGATGATGATCACATAGATACCAAATAAAATAACTAAAAATAGGAATTAAATCTGTCTAAATTCTTCTGAGTCCATTCTCTTTACACTCAGCTATCTTACACATAATTTATGCTTTAGAATTCCAGCTGAGTTTTACATTAAAAGGTTGCTATTGTTTTTCCCTCAGAAAATGGTTAAAAAACAGGTTTTTACCTCAAACTAATAATGATAAACTTTAGTAAGTAGTCAAAGAAATTTGGGAAAAGATATATAAAAAATTATAGTTTTTGCATGATACAGTCAGTATTTAGTTGCTCATACTCATATAAAACAAGAATTAAACAAGAATTTGGTCTTGCATTTATATTTATTGTCATATATATGCTTAACTTAGAAAAAATTTAAGCTTTCATTCCCTGAGCAAATATTATCTGGCTGTGAAGGAACATCTTTGGTGTCTGGGGGAAAGCAATTTGACATTGGAGAGTTGCCATATATGTAACCTACATTGATTATTGTACCATTTATTGACTACTTTTAATATATTAATAGAAAAGACTTCAGCATTCGTTGACTACCTTTTCATTGACTGATAGTTTGACAGGTGTTTTCTTCCATTATTCATAGGTATAGTGGTTCATTCTCATAGGCAAAGGTGGTGACAGCTAGAGTTTAGGGCCAATAGTCTCTAAAATACTAGTCTGTTGTGGCTTTAATTCAAAAATCAGTCCATTTATAGATGTACACAAATGTTAAAATATTTGGCATTATATAGGAAATTATGTGGTTGTTTCATGGAAATGTTCATATTTTTCCTGTGAACATTTCCAGATATGTATATAGATCTTGTGGCAGAAAGGTGCATGGCCCTTTTTAGGAACTGAGATAAAACTAGAGTTGCTAAAGTACAGATTAAAGGGAGAATCCTATGGGCAAGCTGCAGTAGTAGCTTTTGAGTACTGATGGTAGAGGTAAAGACAGTGAGAAAGTGTTTGATGTTTGTTCCGTCTTTCGTTTGTATTTACATTTAAAATTGAGAGTCTAAGTCTTTCTCTAGGGGATCTGTTTTCTTTGCTCCCTGCTCCCCACCTCTGCTTTTGTAGTTCTGTTTAATTTACTGCTCTTTCTTTTCTTCCCCACTGTTTACCAATCTTGGATGGATCTGTTTTTTTCCTGCTGCTTAAAAAGTTATATTCTAATTTTGTTCTTAGAGTATTTTTCCTTAATCTAAGAGTAAACTCATGTTTACTTATATCTCTTGACTTATTAAATATATCAATATATAATCTTTTTTTCTCATGTCCACCCCTCCTGCTCAGTATCCATATAATCTCTCTAATAAAACAAATATTTTTATATACTTTCATGATCCTTTGGTGTACAACCCCTTCTCTGCCAACCAATGTTGATATTGTCTAGAATTTTAGCCTAGTTTTAAAAACAAATACAGTTTTGCTTTTTTTCCCAAATAGACAGTTTTTACAAAATGGACAATAATACATTTTATTAAGATATGTGATCACTCTTACTCTAATATTTCTTTTCTAAAAATTATTTTATTTTTATTTTTTTCAGGATTAAATTTTATTTTTATTTATTTTATTTCAAAATATTATGGGTACTCCATATATTTCTTGCCATTATGTTATGGTTTTGGTTCTCTTGTTATTTGAGAGCTTTTTTGCTGTTTTCCATATGAGTCTTTGTGTAGTAGCCCTTCTGTCATCTTGTATAACTTAGAATATTTTAGTTATATACTCCCATTTGAATGATATTTTGACTGGATATAAATATTCCGGGTTCAAAATTTATTTTCTTCAATATTTAAAAAAATTGCTTTTTTGACTTCTTGCTTTCAAGATGCCTGATGGCAGTCTGATCATTTTTTTCTTTGCAGATTATCTGTTCTTTTGTGTTGTAATCTTATACAGAATTTTTGTCTGACTTTTGTATCCTTCTAAATTTATTAAAATTTGGCCTGGTATGGCCTTTTTATCTCATGTTTGGCATTCTACAGATTATTTAAATCTGATATAGTTCTTCTTTTTCTTTGTTTTTTTTTTTTTTTTTTTGAGACAGAGTCTCTCACTATGTTGCCCTGAGGAGAGTGATGTAGCATGGTATCGCCTCAGCCTAGCTCACAGCAACCTCAAACTCTTGGGCTCAAGTGATTCTCCTGCCTCAGCCTCCTGAGTAGTTGGGACTATACGTGTGTGCCACCATGCCGGGCTGTTTTTCTATTTTTAGTAGAGACAGGGTCTTGCTCTTGCTCAGGCTGGTCTCCAACTCCTGAGCTCCAGGGATCCTCCTGCCTCGACCTCCCGGAGTGCTAGGATTATAGGCTTGAGCCACCACACCTGGCCAGGTTCATCTTTTGTTCTGGTAAATTTATCCCCATTATTTCTTCAAATGTTTTTCCTCTCCATTTTAAAATTTTCTCTCCTCTGTGACTCCCACTGGCCAAATATTTTCACCTTTACTTTTTTAGTTTCTCTCATGACAACTTCTGAGAGAGTTCCTCAATCTACATTTTCAATGAACTGATTTATTCATACTATTTTATTTGTTCTTTAGCTGTTATGTTTTTCTCATCTGATGTTTCCATGTGTTCCTTTTCTTTTTGTTTTTGGTTTGTATTCCTAGTATCTTCTTTTCTTTCCGTATTTTTATCATGATTATTTAAAAAACGTAATCATTAGATCAGTAAGGGTCCAGCCAGGAGACAGAAAGCACACCAGTAATATGAACATAAAAAGTAATGTAAAAAATTAAGTAGGAGTGTATGTAATTGAAAATGCAAAGAACACTAAATTATTACAGGAGTAGCAATTATTGGAAATAGCTGCCACCTCTAGGACTGGGGAAATAAAGAGAAGTTGGAATTACTAAAGTTTATGAGTTTGGAGGATGGGTCCCATGTGACTGGGATCCAGATCCCTGAAGAGGGCCACAGGCTAGGGCTGGTGCCCCTGCAAATGTCGGAAAAACTGCAGAAGCTATTCATATACTGATAGGGAGAGGAACTGCTGCTGCCATGGTGAAGAGATGTTACTAGTATGTTACAGGAACATGAAACAGGAAGAAAACAATCAGAAAGTCCCCAGGAAACAAACAATAAGGAGCAAGTTCCCTTTTTGTTTTCCAACCTTACAGTTTCCAACTAGCACCTCATATTGGCAGAGCCTGATATAAAGCCAGCTGGCAAAGCAGAAATGTGGTCAGCATTGTCCCTGCACAGGAGTCAGAGAGGCTAGTGTAGAAGTGTAGGGATGGAGCTGAGAAACAATAACTTAAAAATTCGTACAACTTACCCATTTCAGAATTCTGCTTAGGTGGTACATATTTTTCAGTTTGTTGCTCTCTTTTTCAAGTTGTAGGACATCTTAGTGTAGTTTTCCACGATCATGATGTAGTATATCCATTTTATGTATTTTAGGATTCAGTTTGCTAGTGTTGTGTTAACGGTTTTTGCATCTTTGTTCATTGGGATATTTTTCTTGAATTTACTTTTTCTAGTTTTGGTATCAGAGTAATAATGCTCTTTTCACAAAATGAGTTGGAAAGTGTTCTGTCTTCTATTTTTTGAAAGATAAGTGTGATTTTATTTTTCTTGAAAGAGAAGTGTTTGTGAAAAATAAGCATTAATTATTCCTTAAATGTTTGATAGAATTCACCATTGAAGCTATGTAGACCTGGAGTCTGTATTTTATGTGGGAAGTTTTTTTTTTTTGTTTGTTTTAATTTTTTATTTTGAAATAATTTTAGATTTATAGAAGATTTGCAAAGCTGGTACAGAGGGGGTTCCTATATCCCATTCACCTGGCTTTCTGCAGTGTTAACAATTTACAGCTGTGCATGGTGGCTCCTGCCTATAATCCCACACTTTGGGAGGCTTGAGGCAGGAGTTTGAGACCAGCTGGGGCAATATAGTGGGACCCTGTCTCTACGAATAAGAAAAATTAGCCAGGCATGGTGGCGCAAGCTTGGGAGGCTGAGACAGGCAGATCACTGGAGCCCTGGAATTCTGCAGTGAGCTGATTGTGCCACTGCACTCCAGCCTGGGTAAGAAAGTGAGACCCTGTCTCCAAAAAACCAAACCCAACCAGACCAAAACAAAACAATTTACACACCTCTGGTGTATTTATCAAAACAAAGAAAATAACAAATAGCATTGATACAATATTGTTAACTAAACTATAGGCTTTATTCAGATTTTATCACCTTTTCCCACTAATGCCCTTTTTCTGTTCCAGGATTCAATTTAGGATACCACATTGAGGGACATTCGCTTTTCTTGTTTTCATCGTTTTGACACTTGTGAAAAGTACTGGTAAAAATCATGAAAATGAGAAAGGAGAATGTCCCTCAATTTGGGTTTTTGTATAATGTCTCTCAGTTTGAGTTTGTTTTGATGTTTTCTGATGATTAGCCTGGGGAGGTTATGAATTTTTCAGAAGAATACCACAGTGGTATCACGTCATATCAGGGCGTTAATTTTGATCACATGGTTATGGTGGTGTCTGTCAGGTTTCTCCACTGTAAAGTTATATTTTTTTCTGCTTTCCATTCTTTGTTGGTTACAAGTAAGTCACTAATTCCAGTCCCTATCTAAGGGACTCAGGTTCTACTACTTGGAGAGAGGATATAAAATAATTTTTAGACATATATGAAAACCACAGTAATTAATAGATAGTTTGGGGGAGATACTTGAAGCTATGCAAATATTCTGTTTCTCATTTAAGTTTTAACCACTAATGGTGAGCATTTATTAGTGTATCTTATCTGCAGCAGTTATTATTGTGATGGTCTAATGGTGTTTTTCTATTTCTCTCATACTTTTTACATTTATCATTTGGAATTCTTCTGTGAGGAAGGTATGCCCCTTCTCTAATTATTTATTTATTTTTATCAATATGGATTCATGGATATTTATTATTTTGAGGGGGCAGTAAATAAATACTATTATTTTTTTCACCCTTAAAATGTTCCAGTGTTCAAATGGTGGTTGGGTTCACCAGGGTTTCGGGAGGGGGGGCAAGACCCA
>VBSM01001124.1:46295694-46349005 GCA_008086735.1 Cheirogaleus medius
CTTTTTTGTATGCTCTATCTTTTTTTTTTTTTATTATTTATTTAAGCACATGCTCACTTTCTGGCATTATGAGAAAGGTTCAGCTTGTATTTTTGCAACCTAGCTGGAAAATCAGCCATTTCTCTTGGTAGTCTTGTTTCCTTTGATTGGAGAATGGTATTTAGAAACCAAGATCTGTCTGCTAGATATGCTCATTGCTACTGGGGTGTTACTGTTTCTAGGGTCTCTCAGTAGACAAAACATGGAAATATATGTGCATATACTAACCTGTGTAGAGATACATATCTATATTTGTTTCTGTATTTTTACCTATTTATCTATCATCTATCTTTAAAATATGTAAATATGTGTGATTTCAGACTGATATCTCTGATTGTAAATCCAACACCCCAGGCAGCATTCATTCTAGCCTCCTCTGTTTGCTTATTTGTAACTTCTTTCTCTGATAGTGAGAAACCTGACTCTTATTATTTATAATTTATTTACTTATTGTTCAACCCTAGTATACAAGTAGAATAGTTTTGAGATTGCCAATCTGTATAATGTGAAAGCAAATTTACCAATTAGAGTACAATGTTTATGTATAGTTCTTTTTTGTCCTTGGTATTATATTACAATTATCTGGGTAAAATATTCTTTCGTAATGTTCCTTATGGGAGCTCCTTTTTTCCCAATCCCTGTCAGTGAGGTTATATTATACATTTTCATACAGTTAAATACATTTGTCACATTCTGCATTCCATTCTAGGGTTTTTTAAAAATTGGCAGACATTAAGATTTAATTTTTGTGATGTATAATTATCTGTATTTTAAGAAATACATAGTCAGGTTCCAGCAACAAGCATCATATAGAAGAGTTTGAACACCTAAAAAATTCCCTTGTGTGACCTCTTTGTTGTCAACATCTCCCTCTTTCACTGATGCCTGGGATCTGCTAATCTGTTTTCTGTCCCTATAGTTTTGCCTTTCCTCAAATGTCATATAAATTGAATCAAGCATTCTGTAGCCTTTTAGTTCTTACTTCTTTCTCTTAGCAAAATGTATTTAAGATTCAGCCATGCTGTTCATGAGTCAGTAGTTCATTCCTTTTTATTGCAGAGTAGTAGTCCATTGTATAGATTTTCCATAGTTTGTTTATTAATTTACCTGTTTAACAATATCTTGCTTGTTTCCATTTTTTAGAAAATTATGAATAAAGCTGCTATAAACATTTATGTATAAGTTTTTGTGTGAACATAAGTTTTCAGTTCATTTTACTAAATAGCTAGGACATGGAATCGGTGGATCTTTCCCCTTTTTATATAATCTTTAGAATCATTGTCAGCATCTACAAAAGAACTTGCTGAGATTTTGATTGGGATTGATTAGAATCTATAGATCTAATCAGTAAGAACTAACAACCTAAAAATATTGACTTCTTATCCAGGAACATGACATACTTCTCTATTTATTTAGATCTTCTTTGATTTCTTTCATCAAGTTTCATAGTTTTTCTTTTATAGATTTTGTATATATTTTTTTAGATTTATACCATGTAATACTATTTGTTGTTGCTAATGTAAATGTTGTTATGTTTTAAATCACAAATTGCTGTTGTTCATTGCTGGCATATAGGAAAGCAATTCTATCCTGCAACCTTACTAAAAGTGTTAATTAGTTTCACAAGAGTTTAGTTAATTCATAGGGATTTTTAATGTAAACTTTCATCTTATTTGTCAACAAAGTTAGTTGTTCTATTTCTTCCTTCTCATTCTGTATGCCTTTTATTTCCTGTTCTTGTCTTACTGTATTAGGTAGTGTTACTTCCAAGATGATGTAGAATAGGAGCTGTGAGAGAGGACATTCTTGCATTGTCCACTGATTTTTTTTTAATACTAGGTGTTTTATTTTATGGTGATACCAATGTATATAAAATAATTACCCTTGTCAAATAGAAATTCATGGAAATTCAGAGAGATAGATGTTAAGGACTGATGAAAATATATCATGGCGCCTGTGTTATAGGGATAAACATTTGTACAGGCTTTAAATTTATCTCTTTTGTGAATATTCACTGATTCATGAGAAGTGGTTTGGGAAACTTTTGAAAGATTCCTTTTACTACAAAAAGTAACAGACTTTCTGGGATCCGAAGGAATTTATACTTGAGGATACTCTAGTCAACAGGGGTCATGTTGATCATTCTGCAGACAAAATTGTTTCCAGTTTCCAGCTGGGAAACTTTCAGGGTGTTGAGCCCTGCCTCCAGCCTGAGCTGTTGAACCAGTTGGTTCATAGCAGCATCACTGGAGGAACCAATTATGGCACACATGAGAGTAGAGCGGATTGGTGGGTCAGTGGGTTGTGGGTTGTCCCCACCGGCGTGCCCTGCTCTGTTCCCTTAAGAGGAAAACTTCTAGTTCCTCACATTAAGTATCATGTTAGCTGTAGTTCTTTTGTTTATCAAATTGAAGAAGTTTCTCTCTTTCTGCTGATAGTTTTTATCATGAGTGGGTGTTGGATTTTGTGAAACACCTTTTCTTCACCTGATTTTTCTTCCTTAACCTGTTGATTTGATGAATTACACTGATTTTTAGATACTGGACCTAGCATACTTGGGATCAATCTGACTTGGCCATGGTGTATAATTGTTTTTATACATTGTTGTATTTTATTTGCTAGTATTTTGTTGACTATATTTGCATTTGTGTTCATGAGACATATTGGTCTGTAATTTTCATTTCTTTTAATGTCTTTGTGTGGTTTTGGTATTAAGGTGATATTGCTTTAATAGAATGAATTAGGAAGTGATCCCTCACATTCTTTTTCTGGAAAAGATTGTAGAGGATTGGTATTTCCTCTGTTTGGTGGAATTCACCAGTGGAACCATCTGGGCCTGGTGATTTCTGTTTTAGATGGTATTAATTATTGATTCAATTTATTTAATAGATGTAGATATATTCAGATTACCTGTCTTTCCTTTAAGCTTTGGTAGATTGTATCTCTCAAGATAATAGTCCATTTCATCAAAGGTATCGAATTGGTGACATAGAGTTGTTCTTAATATTTCTTTATTAACTTTTTAATATCATGTGATCAGTAGCAATGGACTGTTTTTCATTTTTGATATTAGTAATTTGTGTCTTTTCTCTTTTTTTCTTGAATATCCTAGGGGTTTATCAATTTATTGATCTTTTCAAAGTAGTTGTTTTTGGTTTTGTTGATTTTTGTCTATCGATTCCCTGTTTTCAATTTCATTGATTTCTGCTCTAATTTTTATTATTTATTTTCTTCTGCTTACTTTAGATTTAGTCATTTCTTCGTTTTCTAGTTTAGTAAGGCGGAAGCTTAATTTATTGATTTTTAGATCTGTTCTGTAATACATGCATTCAAATGCTAGAAATTTTCATCTAAGTACTGCTTTAGCTGCATCTCACAAATTTTGATAGGTTGTGTTTTCATTTTCACTTGGTTCAAAATATTTTTAATTTCTTTTGAGACTTCTTCTTTGGCCCATGTATTATTTAGAAGTATTTATTTAATCTCCAGATATTTGGGGATTTTCCACTATAGTTTTGTTATTGATTTCTGGTTTAATTCCATTGTGAACTCAGAGCATACTTTAAATAATTTGGATTCTTTCAAATTTAGTAAAGTGTGTTTTATGACCCAGAATGTGGTCTATCTTGCTCAGTGTTTCACATGAGCTTGAGAAGAATGTGTGTTGTGCTGTTGTTGGATGAAGTATTATAGAATACTAATAGATGGATTTTATTGATGATGTTGTTTCATTACCACTATATTTTTACTGATTTTCTGCCAGCTAGCTATGTCAATTACTGATAGAGGTGTGAAGAGTTCATCTGTAACAGAGGATTCATCTATTGTTGCAGGTCTATCAAGTATTGCCTCATGTATTTTGACACTTGTTGTTAGGTGCATATTCATTAAGGATCATTATATCTTCTTGGGGAATTCACCTGATTATCATTATGAAATACTTCTCTTTATCCCTGATAATTTTTCTTGTTCTGAAGTTGGCATTGTTTGAAATTAATGTAGCTGCTCAAGCTTTCTTTTTATTAGTATAAGCCTGGTATATATTTCTTCATCCTTTTACTTTTAGTCTATTTGTATCTTCATGTTTAAAATAGGCTCCTTGCAGACAACACATTGTTGGGTGCTATAGTTTATTTTTGAATTTTCTTTTAAAATTGATACAGAATAGATGTACAAACTTTGGGGGTACATGTGATAATTTAATACATTCACATATTTTATAAAGATAAAATCAGTGTCATTGGGATATACATCACCTTAAATATTGTCTTTATGCTAGAAACATTTGAATTATTCTCTTCTAGCTATTTCAAAATATACAATAGATTATTGTAAACTATAGTTACCCTACTGATCTACCAAACACAAGGTCTTATTTCTTCTATCAGACTGTATATTTGTATCCATTGATTAACCTCTCTTCATCACCCTCTCCCATGATACTCTAGTTTGGATATGATTTGTTTGCCTCTACCAAATCTCATGTTGAAATTTGATTCCCAATGTGCCAGTGTTGGGATGTGGGGCATAATGTGAGGTGTTTGGGTCATGAGGATGGATCTCGTAAATAGATTAATGCCATCCTTGGCAGAGGTGAGTAAGTTATTACTCTGTTAGTTCCCTGGCTGTTAAAAAGAGCCTGGCACCTCCCCCCATTTCCCTGCTTCCTCTCTTGCCATGTGTGTCTGCACACTCTGGCTTCTCTTCACTTTCCACCATGAGTGGAAGCAACCTAAGGCCCTCAGCTGTTGCAGATGCTGGTGCCATGCTTCTTGAGTAGCCTGCAGAACTGTGAGCCAAACAAACTTCTTTTCTTTGTAAATTACCCAGCCTAAGGTATTCCTTTATAGCAATACAAATGGACTAAGACATTGGGTCTTGTTTTTAAAATCCATTGTGACAGTTTCTTCCTTTTAATTGGTTTATTCAGACCATTCACAGTTAAAGTGATTATTTATAGTTGGATTGATGGCTACTATATTTGTAACTGTGTTCCGTTCATTGCCCTGTTCTTTATGTTTTTGTCTTCTGCTTTTTCTTTCCCTTCTCTGGTTTTATTTTAGCATTTGATATGATTCTGTTTTCTCTCTTCTCTTAGCACATCAATTATACTTTGTTTCAAAATATTTTTTTAGTGGTTGTTTAAGAGTTTGCAGTGTATGTTTACAACTAATATAAGTCCTGTTTTAAATAACACTCTACCACTTCACAGGTAGTGTAACAGAGTATTCCTATTTCTTCCCTCCTGTATCTTGTAATATTGTTGTCATTCATTTCATTTATCCATAAGCTATAATTGTAGAATACAGTGTTGCTATTATTATTTTGACAAACTGATATCTTAGATCAGTTAGGAAAAAGAAAAAAGATTTTATTTTAGTCTCATTTGTTCCTTCCCTATTGCTTTTCCTTTTTAAAAATGTAAATCTGACCTATATCCTTTCCTTGTCTCAGGAGAACTTCTTTTTAACATCCCTCGCAAGGCAGATCTACTAGTGACAAATTTCCTCAATTTTTATTTGTTTTAGAAAGTATTTCCTTTTCATTCACTCTTGAGGGATAATTTCACTGGGTGTAGAATTATAGGTTGGTGGATTGTTCATTCAACACTTTAAATATTTCACTCTACTTTCTTCTTGCTTGCATTGAAATAAAATGATGTAATTCTTATACTGTTTCTCTGTAGATTAGGCATTTGTTTTCCCCCTGGCTTCTTTCAGAATTTCCTCTTTGTCTTTGGTATTCCTCAGTTTGAATGGGGTATACTCAGGTATAAATTTTTTTGGGTATTTATCCTGCTTGGTGTTCTCTGAGCTTCCTGGATCTGTGCTTTGGTCTATCATTAATTTTAGAAAATTCTTATTCATTATTACTTAAAATATTTCTTCCATTCCTTTCTTCTCCTTCTACTCTTCCCATTTTACATATGCTATAGCTTTTGTAAGTGTCCCACAGTTCTTGGGTATTCTGTTCCATCCTTTGCACTTTTTCGTTTCTTTGTTTTCCAATTTTGGTAGTTTGTATTGACATATCTTCAAGCTCATTGATTCTTTCCTTGGTCAAGTCTATTTTACTGATGAGTCCATCAAAGGCATTCTTCATTTTTGTTACATTGTTTTTGATTTTTAGCATTTCCTTTTGATTCTTTCTTAGAGTTTCCCTCTCTTTGCTCATATTACCCATCCATTCTTGCATGTTGTTGGCTTTTTAAATTGGAACCCTTAGCATATTAACCATTGTTATTTTGCTGAGTTTTGATAATTCTTAAATTTCTGCTATATCTGAGTTATATCTGATGCTTGCTTTGTCTCTTCAGACTCTTTCTTGCCTTTTAGAATGCCATGTAATTTTGTATTGAAAACTGGACATGGTTTATTGAGTAAAAGGACCTTAGGTAGTTAAGCCTTTAATGGGAAGTTTTATGTTTAGCTGGCGAAGAGTTAGGTTGTGTTTACTGTTAAGTGTAGCTGTGGTGTCAGAGACTAAAATTTCATCTATTTATCTTTGTATTTGTCTCTCTTGCTGTTTTGTATTTCCCTAGAGACTCCATACTAAACAGTTTCTGAGACTTTCAGTTCTTTTAATTGTATTTGCATGTTATTATCTAAGAAGTCTATTAATTTGATGGTAGGCGTAGAGGGACAAGAAACATTTGATAGTCCTATAATTTGGCCTCAGTCTTTCAATGAGCTGGAGTTGAGTATTTCCCTTTCCTGACTCTGAAGGCTAGAGAAAGATGGAGTTGGGTATTTTCCATTCCCTACATTCAAGGCTAGAGGAGGATGGAGTTGGGTATTTATCTTCTCCAGGACTGTTAGATTTTGGTGAAATCCCAGTCAGTTAGTCTTTGATAAAATAGTCTCCCTTGAGAGAAGGCCTTGTTAAAGAGAACAGAGAGCTCTGGGTATGTTTCACACTGGTTACTTTTTGTCTTTCCCTGCTGGATGTAGGAGAGGATTTTTCTCTGACTTTCAGAGGAAAACCTGGTAGACCTCAGGAGATAAAACTTATGGAAGTGTGGTGGTACCCCTAAGACTGAGACCCAAGATTTGGCATTTTAAACCTAAAAGGTAATCCATACTGAGCCTCCAGCAATTAATTATAAAGTATTTGTGCAATTACTAGTTTCACCTGCAGGCTTTTGCTCCCAGGCCTCTGCTCCTGGTAAGCTGTGAAACTGTATTTGCCTGTTTGTCTAGTTTTTGTGACAGCAATTTGCCTTGTCACCTTAATTCTCGGATGATTTTCAGTTTGTTCAGCTTTTTTACCTGTTGTGGGGATGGGAGTGACAATTTCCAAGCTCTTTACATCTCAGACTGGAAACCAGAAGCCCCTTATATGCTTTTTGAAATGTACAAACATAGGAATTTACTATCAATAATCTTAGAGTATTGTTAGAGAAATATGTGATATAATTACTTCTTCATATTACTATTTTCTTAATTTATTATCTCAACGTGAATTTTAATTTTGGTCAGATACTTTGAAGTTTGATTTTATCTAAAATATTGGCAAACAAAAAAAAAATGAAGTCCTGCCATTTACAACACCATGGATAGAACAGGAGGACATTATGTTAAGCGAAATAAGCCAAGCACAGGAAGACAAATCTCAGATGTTCTCAGTCATATGTGGGGACTAAATATTAAAAGCAATTGATCTCATGGGGACAGAGAGTAGAATGACAGTTACTAGAGGCTGGGAAGAATAATGGGAAAGGGCAATAAAGTGGGAATGGTTAATGGGTGCAAAAATATAATTAGATAATTAGATAGAATGAATAATATTTGATAGCACAACAAAGTGACTATACTCAACAGTAAGTTAGGGTATATTTTAAAATAACTAAAAGAATGGAATTGGAATGTTCCTAACACAAAGAAGTGTTAAATGCCTGAAGTGATGGTACCCCAATTACCCTGATTTGGTTAATTCACATTGCATGCCTGTATCAAAACATCACGTGTACCCTATAAAGATATACAATTATTATGTACTGATAACAATTAAAAATAAAAAATTAAAAAAATAGTAAAAAGGAGAATAATTATATACTTTTGATTATATTTAAAGATATTTTAAATATTTATACTGCAGTATATAGAATACATATTTTATTTGGGACGGTGATATATATGTTGTATATTTCATATGCAGATATTTTTACAAAGCCCAGAAATAATTCCTGTTTTGGTAATATAGGTTTTTATGTCTATTTTTTTCAAGTAAAGATTTTAAAATTGGAAACTGATTTATAGATTAATATCAGTATGTTTATGATAAAAGCTTTTGTCATTGATTAAGAGTAACATGATATGTTACAGATTCTCATTCAGGACTTCTTTAACAAATATCTTCTTATTTACATATTTATTTCAGTATTTGTTTTTAACGTAATATTATTTGGTGAACATTTTAATTGTTCTCCTTTTTGATGAACTGATATGATAATCTTGTCATCTTTATCTATTTGTGAATGTTTTATTCTAAAAAGGTTTTTATCTTATTCTGAAAGAAATACAAGTTTTTAATATAGAATCCAGTGTCACTATTCTTTGCTTGTGTTTGATTGTTTATGTGATATTTGGTGTTAAAATACAATCCTTTAAATATTAATACATTATATTTAAATACTAAATGATGTGGCTTTAGTTCTAGCAAATAAAGATATTACAGTCTTTTGTGTTTATGTAGAGAACAAAGGATATTCTTTTATGGTTAACTATAGAGATATGTAATTGCCAATTATATTCATTCATTTGGACACAAAAATGTTTAAGACTATGCTTTTTATTTATTACTTATGTCATTAAAAAACAAACATGGTGTAAAAGTAAATACATTTGATCTGCACAGAATTTAATTTACAGTGTTGTGTATAACTTTCTAATGAAAATCCTAGATTTTGGCGACTAGTTTTAGTTACCAATTCTCTTAGCCTTCCTCTGAGAAAGTAAAAACTAATCAAGTGATCATTGAGTCATAGATTTATCTCTCACGATCAATCCTAGGCAAACTGTGAGAAGCCAGATTTCAAAGGCCTTCACTACCCTTGTGTCTAATCTTTCTCTGCCTTTTAAATATCTACTCTTATTTCATTTTGATATTCAGTGATCTGTGTTGGGCCAGTCTCTCTTTAATTTCCTGAATATCTGAAAGCAATATGCACTAATAAGTCGGCAGAAAAATAATTTAATTTTAATAAAGGTATATAATGAGAAGTGAATAATACTGATCCCAAGAATGACTCAATAAGGGTGCCACAGGAGGTGGGAGTTTTTTTTTCTTTAGTTCGGTGTACTTAATCTTTCCCATTATATCCATCATGAATTGACTGTTTACTTTTAAATCAGTTTCTGACCATGAATATATAGATTTTTATAATATAAAAATTAACTTCTCATCTTAGAGAATTGGAAAGTAGGATTTCTTTCTGTACACACAAGACTTTCAGATAAGACTTTATTGAACCTTGAAGAACTAGAAGTGAAGCACTGACTTGATTATACTTACTTACATAGTATTTATTTCATTTTCAGTCTGGAATAGTTATATGAATAGTTTACTTTAACTTATGAAATTTTTATATTTAATATACACCGTTATTATAATAGCTATTTTTAGAAAGATTGACTACATAATCCCTCAATTCCTTTATCTGCTTTAAGCATAAAGAAATTCAAATGTAAGGTGTTTAAAAATACATAAATAAAACCCTGTGTTTTATTTAAAATACACATGCCTTTACTTCAATTTATATTAAGAAATAAATTTTAAAAAATAAAAATGAAATTTATTTATTTTCACTTAAATAAATGTAACTGTTTAATATGGTACCTTAAAGTGATTATTTTAAAAGCATCAATATCAATAAGAATATGTAGAAAACTTCAGAACCAAATCATGGCTTTAAAACAGAAGTAAAGTCCTCTGTTGAGAACAAATTATCCAACTTCTTTTATTGTGTGTGTAAAATTGATTGAAATGTATAATTCCAATATATGGCAAAGCAATAAGCTTAACAATTCTTTATTTTTTGTGTCCATTTTCTGTGACCACAAATCTGTAGATAGAAACCTCTTCCAAGTACAGTGCACTCAGTTGTGCAAACTTATCTTTTTAGGCTCAAAGAAGAACACAAACCACAACCGACACAGTAAGTAAATGTATTAAGAGTGCAGTAGGCTTGACTTCTGTACCTTTGCCACATTCTGCTTTCTGCACCTTTGATGGTATTAGCTTACACTAATACTGGATAGGCTGCAGCTAGTGTGTCTTCTGCTTTCTGACTCTCTAGCTTGTAAGAGAGCTGCCTGCAGCTTCTTACTTCATCCACATAGTGACTGGATGCAGTTTTTTGCTGCCTGCTTGTGGACTGGTTAAGTGTTCAAACTTAATTTCCCTACATTCTGACTGCCTGGATGGTAATTGGAGCTCACATTTCCATTGGCTGTAGCTTTTGTGCCTGTGTATTTCTATTATTATAGATAAGAAAACATGTAACCTACATTGTTATTCAGTCACATTATTTGCTTATTTAAACAGGTGGTTTCCCTTTAGTGGGATCACTGAACTGGTAAATAACGTTCTTCAGCCCCAGCAAAAACAACAAAATGAAAAGGAGCCCCAGACGTAAGTAAGCTGATCTATATAGACTAAATATTATCTCTAATAGTATAACATACTGAAGAGTATGTATTAAAATACTGCCCTTGGATTAGTATGCCCTCAGAAAGGAAAATTGTTAGGTTAGGGTTTGATACTATTACCTTTAATTAATCATCCCATGGAAATCTAAAAAGAAAAGAAGGATAATTAATAGGGTAGTAAAAAAGAAGTAATTTTCTCCCCCTCCCAATTTTAGAATAAATAATTTAAGCCACATTTTCCCACTAAAATATCTCTCTCCAATAATGTAATATATATCAAGTGTATTTCTTTCAACAGTAGTTTCAGAGGATGCCAAAAGGTATTAATCCCCAAATTCAATCTTTGCTCTAATAGTTTTGGAAAGGTTGTCTTAAAAAGGTTAAGCAGGTTTCTTTATTGTAATAATTCTGAGATCCTAAATATGCTTGAAAGGTATTAAAACATATATTGTTTACTAACCTTCTTTGACCACTGAATCCTGTTTTCCCTGAACATTTCATTAGGTTTTGAAACATAATTTGGGAAATGAAGCAATTTATTCTCACATTGACCTGAAACCTTGAAAAAGTGGTTATTCCATTTCTTTTAGTTGTTATCAGATTAAAAAGAAATCTTTAAAAAGTTCACATTTGTATCATTTTAACTTTGTGCAAACAATATTAATTATGTTGTGAAGTAGAAGTAACTGGGAATGTGAGAAAGACTGCATATATTTAAACTCCAGTCTTCCCTTGACAATTGCCATCATTCTCAGAAATGTTGTAACCACTCAGCCTTCTGGGCTTCTTTTAAGTTGTAATTATATCTTTGGAAAAAATGGTTTGGTTGTAAGAATGGGCAAATTGAGAAATGACATAAATTTTAGGAGAAAAAGAGAATGATTAGTAGGATGAAACACTCAGAAAAAATTCCCATTTTGCCTTTAATGCAAACTAAAAGATAAATGTCTTTTTGTCTTGTTGCTGTTGATGAGGATAACCCACTCATCCATTTTATGCTTACTTGCATGGATTTTATTTTACATTTTGTCAGTGTTTCAGTTTCAACTGAAGTAAAACTGTAATGTGATAGGTAATATGTAGTTCTAAAATTGGAACTTTTGCTGTATTTAAGATAGTTAAAGTCAGAGCATGTGTTTGTCTTATTTACTGTTTTATCCCTGGTATCTAGCAGAACGCCTGATACATAGTAGGAAATGTGATATTCTGTGATATAAGATAGAAGATATTCTGTGATATAAGAATACTATGACATAAGGAATAATATTAAATTTAATAATTCCTTATCTAATCAGAAAGCATTATATTAAAACACTACACAATGTTATTGCTTTGCTGATTTTTCTTTAAAGCACTGAAGTTTAAAATAAAATAGAGAACTCAGTAACAAACATAACTAGGTTTAATTTTGCCTTGGTTTTAAATGACTTCAGTTATGTATCTTATGTAAGTTTTAGAAAATAATCTCGCAATCTTATTTCACAATAAGATCGTATAATATTATGTATTAGATTACAATGGCCATTAAATAAAATTACAGATATTTCATGAGTAATGTTAAAAAGTGCTTTAGATTATTGCAATAGTGACATTTGATTAACATAAACACACATCAAGACAAGTTTAAAGAGATATAATGGCTTTACTTCAATAATAAATATAATTCAATGTGCTTTGAGTTTTGGATAGGAAGATGGTGGGAGAAAAGATGGGCACTTTTGGATGTTTTAAAGCATTATTTCCATTAAGGCTTCTTTGACAACGAATTCATTCTTCTTGCTCTGTGATTTATGCAGTTTAAAAAATTCCAAATCAATAGATTCTCTAATAGTTATCTTCTTCATCTTACATTCTTACTACACTGAAGATTTCAGTGTATCAGTATATCATTTTTCAGTATATCATTTTTTAGGAGCTTTCCTTTTATCTTTCTGAAGCACAGACCAGGGTTACTTCTGAATTCATTTTAATTCATTTTCTTTTTGTTCAGAATTCTAAGACTTCTTTCTGGGTCATCTCATTTGTTTCTTACTCTGGCTACCATTTCAGTGGGATAACTTCCTATCTGCTTAGCTTCTACTATTCATCCATAAGATTAGTTCTGAGAGCTAAATTCCAGGTATTCATTTTAAAATTTAAATGTCAAAAAGTATGACTTGTGTTTTTCATTTCTGTGAAAATATTTTCATAGTAGAATAACAATAAATATTCTATCACAGCCAGCATTAAAAATCTATTGTATTTCTTGAACAGTAATTCCATTTTAATCAATTTACATAAATCCCATTTTGTAGTTGTCCAAATCTCTAATAATGTAGGTTTTTTGAGGTCTGTATTATTGGAGTTTGTTTATTTCATATTCTTTAGCATAAAAAGAAGACTTGCTAATTTTGATTTGGGTAATTGACATGAAATTATAGGTATAAGTAGTACACTGTATCTAACTCTGAGGCATAGAAAATCAATTGAGTCATTTGTTTTAGTGGTAGTTCATTCAACCTTTTTAGAAACTGTTTAATATACAAATTAAATAATTTTAATTTTACTTTTTATTTTTTTGTGTCAGCATCAAAATGAAGGAAAGTTGTCTACAAAAACAATATAGGTTATATGTAAGGTACAGAACAAGCCTCTGGATAATTTACAATGGAGATACTAGGAAAAAGTGATAAATGCTTTGTAATACAAGTGTTGTTTTAACTTTTCATTCCCATACCTAGCATAATATCAAAGGTAAGTAAGAAATTTTTAAATGCAAATACACTAATCAATTGGATTGGTTTGTTTTGAATTTTCATGTAATAGTTTTATTTATGTTATTATGTTATACTATAATTAGTAAATAGATTTTTGAAATCCTAGGAAAATCTAAAATTTGAATCATTGGAATCAGATAACCACCTAATATAGTAATCTTCTTTGATTGTGAGGTCTTTTAATAGGATTAAAATGTTAAGGGGAAGAGTGTTTTAAGCATAGGGAACATAATATATAAAAGTTTTTAAGGAGCAAGGGGTTTGATGGACACAAAGAAGACCAGTGTGGAGCTGGGTGTGGTGGCTTGCACCTGTAATCCCAGCTATTCGTGAGGCTGAGCTGAGGAGTTTGAGGCTGCAGTGAGCTATGATTGTGCCACTGCACTCTAGCTTAGGTGATAGATAGAATGAGACCCTGTCTCTAAAACATAAAAAATATAAAACTAAAAAAAAGAATATCAGTGTTACTGTAGTATAGTGGAGAAGAAGAGAATGTCGCAGGAGATGAGGTCTCAGAGGTAGGATTCAGATAGGGCAGTGCTTTTATAGAAGATGATAAGGAGTTTGAATTTCAGTCTCAGTATAAAGGGATGATATTATATTAAAGAGTTTTAAACATGAGAGTGACATAATTCAACTTATGTATAAAGATCAGTCTTACTGCTCTATGAGTAGAGTGAGTAAGAATAGAAATGAGGAGGCTTTTTTTTTTTAGGACTGTTAGTGATCATGATAACTTGGACCAGGTTGATTACAACAAAGATGGAAAGAATTGGATTGGGTATATATTTGGAGGTAAAAATGACATAATTTGTCAGTGAAGATTTAGAAGAAGTTATTAAGGAAGAGATAAAGAACCAAAGATAGCTTCTAGATTTCTGGTTGGAAGAACTAATTGGGTGGTGATATCATTAAATATGATCAAGAAGGGGAGAAGATGAACAGGTTTGGAGTAGAAACTAAACTTAAATTTTGAACTTTTTAGATTTAAGATGCCTATAAATTAGCCAACATAGAAAGACAAGCTAGAGATACCTTTTTGGGAGCTGGCAGTGAGGTACATAAAGGTAGAAAAATACATAAAATAACAGAGACAGAGTGTGTGATGAGGAGGAGATAAAGTCTATGATTGAGCCCTGAAGAATTCTCATACTGTCTGGGTCCTGGGAATCCTGAGATAAAAGAGCTATGGTTCCTGCTTTCAAATAGTTCACAGTCAAATGGGAAAAAAGATATGCTGATAGGCAATTAAAAACAATATTGTGAAGACTTCTGGGTTGCCCTTTGACATATAAAGGCTTGCAAGTTGTCACCATCATCCTTACAGCAAGAAAAAGGCTGAACGAACTGAAAATCAACAATTCATATTAGAGCTTTCAGAAAATCCATCAGAGAGAAGTCACAGGCAAATTAAGCCCTAAATAATGGAGAGAGAGGCAAATACAAAGAATCACACTTTGTATTTGGGAGCAGAAACCACTAGAACCAGGATCTGTTAGAAAAGCTTAAACTGTAATTGATGAACTGCTGGAAGCTGAGTGTGTACTAACTTAAAAGTTAAATATTCCTTAGGTCCAAGCCTTAGGGCAGCCCCCATAGTTTTGAGAGTTTTACTTCCAGGAGCCCCATCAGGTTTTCAAAGTGAAGATGAGAGAAAAATACCCTCATGCTTCCAGCAGGAGGAGGGGAAAGTAACCATTTTGAAATAATTCCAGAACTTTCTGTTCTCTATCTTCCTTCAAAAGAAATGACTTTACCAGAGCCTAACCAACATGAGAGAAGGAAAATACTTAACTCCAGTCTTCTCTAGACTTTCTGTCTCACCTAAGGGGGAAAAGAAGCTGGGAAGCACATGTAAGGTCACAGCTTGGGGCACAGGTCCACTAAAAGACTGAGACTCATGAGATTATAGGATGATTCTCTTCCAAGTGGCAACTCAGAGATTCAGTCTGTCACTGTATTAGTGGTAAGCCATCTGGAACACGATAGCTTCCAGGGGTGCTGTATTAGTAGAAGAGACAGAATGGAGAACTCACACTTATTCTTAAATGTATAAGGTAGAGTGATAAAGGTCACTTTAGCTCACAGTTTATTGCCTAAAATGTGTCAAAAGGCTCTTACTTAACTGCAAGGAAGCCTAGAATGTCTTCCCATGTGCTCAGAAAGAGAGTCAACCTCTATTTGATGAGTACTAGTCACATCTACTACAGTTAGTTTACATTTGATTCTCATTTATTGCAATGAGATGGAAATTTCAGGATGCCAAATGATAAAGATTTGGCAAAAGAATTGCTACTACAGCAAGAATAGCTGCAATATTAGTCCCTACCCCTGGTACTGTTGGTTCTACAGAAACTGTTGTAATGACTGAGATAAAGTTCTAATTTTAACAAGACAGACGGTTAGGGTTAATAACACGAAGATAATTCAAATACAGAAATGTCTTCAGGAAGGACATTTGCTTTTGTAGTGTTTTAAGGAATAGCTATTAAGCTTTGTCAGTGGGATTACAGAGAGATTTTTGCCTTCTTTTAGGTAACAAGGAAATACTAAAGGAAATTAAGAGTCTGGTTAACAGTGAAAATATGTGAAAGCATACTGAGAAAACTTTAGTTGATCACTAGGGACACCAAAGCACAGAAAACAAAAGAATTTTAGAAAAGAGATATCGGAAAATCAATCCTCTTCTCTTCTCCGGTAGAAGCCTTATACTTTGGTTTGTTATTTGCTTGATCCAGGAATCATTGGTTAGTTATTTTTTCCAAAGATCATCTACTTTTGGAGGAGTCATAAGACCCTACTCTTTAAGGTCTCCTGATGAAGCAGATGTCCATGCCCAGGGAAAATGGTGTATGTCTTTTTTGTTGTGAAACATGAATCCAAGAATCAACATTTTGGAGCTTTTTCTGAAGTGCTAATTGTTAGCATGATTTATTGCAGTCTTTTCATTCAGAGTCCAGGACAGTTTTTCTCTCATATATCTTCCAGAAGACTAAATCTGTAGGCTTCAGGTTATAGAGAGTTGCTTAAACGGGTGTTTTGGAAAGATTGCCTGTTGATGATAAGACTGAGTGTATCACATGATTCTTTTGTTCTGTTTACTCATGTTGGCTTGTAATAGAGCAGATTCTAGGATCAGAGGTAAAATTTTAAAATTCTTGTGGCAGCCTATTGTTAATTCATAAGGAGAGATCCGTTGGATCCCAAAAAGTTTTGATCTTTTTGTTTTGAAAGCTAATAGCAATGAAAATTAAAGTCCTTGAGAATATTTTTAATTTAACTTTAATTTTAAAAGTCCACTGCTTATTTCTACTTTTTCTAAAGAATGAGGATGATATGGACAAAAGATGTTTTTTTGTAGGTTTTTGGTGCTTGACTGGTCAAAGCAGTTGATACAAAGTTGTGAAATGGTGATGGCAGTTCCTGCACTTAGATGTGCTTACAAATACAACATAGATAGTATTTAATCTGAATAATCTAAAATTGACTGCATCTTTCACATACCTTAGAACCATGTTACATTCTCTGTGACTCAAGGCAGGAATGAATGAATGAATGAATGAATAAATAAATATTACAAATAAGAGATTGCCTGTTAGGAAAATGATATTTAGAAAATTGATAAAAGTAACAAAGTGCTTCTTGCTAAGGAAAGTTTTTATTAAAACATAATGTATATAATGAAAAGTGCACACATTGAAAGTATGCAGCTTATTGAATTGTCATACAGTGAACATACCTGGAACTAGCACTAGAGTCAAGAAGCAGAACATTACCAGCTCTCTAGGATCTCCTCATGCTCGCTTCCAGGGAATACTACCTCCAATCCCCAAGGGTAACTTTTATCCTGCCTTTTATCTAGCACCATTATTTACTACCTAGCGCCACCATTATTTTTGCCTTTTTAAATTTATACTTTACACAAATGGAATAATACAATATCTATTCTGTTGGGTCTGTTTGCTCTACATAATGTTTGTGAGATTCATCTATATAATTGCATTGCATTTATTCTCATTGCTGTATAGTATTCCAATATCTGAATATGCCACATTTAATTTATCTATTTTACTATTGATATGCATTTGGGTTTGTTTCCAATTTTTGGCCTTTATGAATAGCACTGCTGTATACATTCTACGGTATTATTTTTTCCCTGTTACTTTGGAGGAGAATTTTGTAGTTATTTGTGAAAGTAAGCTACTTCAGCTACTTAAAATATTTGAAAATATTAAAACTAGTTACCATGTCAGGGTATCTATGTCTCCGGTTTCCCATTTATTTATTTGGTAATGCTACAGGTGCTGTTTCTTGAGCATGCCTTATCATTTGATATTTTGTTGCCTCTGCATTTGGCCTAAAAAGCGAGAAAGTAAGTTTACAGTTAACTACATCAGCTGAGATTAACTACAATTAAGTTCACACAATTTTTAAAAAATGCAAATAATGTAGTCTTTTTATATTTTTTATATCCAGAGTCAGGAAAAGGGTATCTATATATTGAGGATGAATCATTCCCTAGTGTCAATAACAAGCTGTGCTTATACATTTACTTATTTTTAATCTCAGTCTCTAGCATCAAGATTGTTTTATTTTGCGAATGGAATAATAATTTCAATTCCAAGATTTTACATCTGATTATTATATATATGTGTTTTGATAAAATTGACTTTCTCAATTTAATTGTCTTTTGGATACAGTGTTTGTTATGGTGGCAATATAAAACAGAAGCAAAACCATATGTATTAAAGATATATATTAAAGGTAAAGGGTTAATATAGCTAGAGAACTTCATGTGACTTTTAATATACAGTCTTTCAGTGTGTTTCTTTTTTTTGGTAATAGTTCGAATATGGTTTTGATATATATTGTTAGCTTAAAAAGTATGAACCAAATATCTGATTTATTTGAGATAGTTTTATAATATTTTTCAGCATTGTCTTACTGATTTCTATAACATGTGATGTCAAAAACTAAGTTGGATATCAGATAATGTGAGAAATAATCCTTAGCATAGAATTCAAGGTATTCTCCTTCAGCTGCCTTTCCAGCTTCTTCTACTGTATTTCCCTTCCTCCTGTTCCCCTATGCATACTTTATTACAAATGAAAATACTTTCAACCTCTTGAATTCTCCATCTGCTTTCATGCTTTGCATATGAAATATTTCAGGCTGAAATGTATTCTTCACTTTACATCTATCACAGTTTTGTATGCCCTATGAGGCCAGAAGGTTTAAAAACTAAAAACGGCCCCTCTTCTATGAAGTTATGACAACACCATTCACAATTAATGCCTCTTTTCTTTGTGCTCCAGTACCATTTTTCCTTATATATTTATTTAGTATATGTTTCAATTGACTTAATTATAGTTTGTTTCTGTAACTGTCTCATATCTATACATGTCCATATATGTCTACTACAAGAACTGGGTCATATTCAACTTTGTATTTTCTCCATCACCTGTCAAATAGTATAATTTGAACATTCAGTAAATATTTATTGAGAACTTGGCTATGGGCCATGTATTATGCTAGTTACTGGGGTAAATGGAGAAACAGATAAGGCAGTCCTCATGGATTTTTAAATTAGAGATGTAGGGATTAATCAAATAATCACACACATGAACAAAAGGAGCAACTGCGGTTAATGCAGTATACTGTTGTGCTTTGAGAATATTTGATGGAGAGATTTGACCTAGTCAAGGACATTAAGTAATACCTTTTCAAGGAAATGGCTAATTTTCCTATATATTTTTAGTTGGCCAATTAATTTCTTTCTATTTTTTTTTAGTAGAGACAGGGTCTCGCTCTTGCTCAGGCTGGTCTCAAACTCCTGAGCTCAAAGGATCCGCCCACCTCAGCCTCCCAGAGTGCTAGGATTACAGGCGTGAGCCACCACTCTGGGAGGCTGAGGCAGGCGGATCCTTTGAGCTGAGTCTTACCACCTACAAACATGGTGAGTATCTCCATGTATTGCCAATCCTCAAAAAATAGCAACCACATGTACGACTTTATAGGTGATTTTTTAAATGTATTTGGGTAGGATTTTGAGCTCAAGGTTCTTTCTTGCCCCTTTTCCATGGGTAGAGGTTTTTTTCTTCAACCTTTTCGCTAACTGCAATGGATTTTTGTCTCTTCCCTGGGGATGACTGAATTTACTTTCTTTTTCAGTTTTTTAAAACTTTTGTTTTTTTAGGAGAAAAGGTCTGGGGATTGTGCCTGTGTCCCAGAAGCCACTAGTCACATTTTTTACACCTGCACATGTGCTCTTCCAGAACAAAAGGGGAGACTTTTTTTGCTTTCATGCCCTGCTCACAGTCTTCCTTATGAGCACCCAGTGGAGGCCTATGGAAAAGTCCTTATGAGTGAATATAAACTTCCTTTGAGTCTGGGTCCCTTAAGCTATTCAGACTGTCACGCTTGCCCACTCTTGGACTTTAACAATTTATTTAAATTTTGACTGTAGCCACCTCATTCTCCTGTATCCTGCCAAAGGTGAAACTGTTAGTGTATTCTGTTTTTCCCTGGAGAGGCTTATTACTCTTTGGAATTCAGATTGTTTGCCTTATAACCTCAAGTCTCTGATGAGTTCCAGAAAAGCTAAGATTTTTTAGATTATTCAGTCTTTTGTCATTGTTAGGATGGGAGGTATATTTGTGGTTTTCTAAACATAAGCTAAACTAATTATAGTTTTAAAAATTTTCCTTAAAAATAATAGAAAAGTTTTATCTCTATCTATCTATCTATGACTAGTCAAGAGCAGTAGTGAAAAGGTGGGAATGAATAGAACAAAGAGTTTGATCTATAATTGTGAAGCATCAACTGAGATAACTTCAGACCAACCATCAACATTTATTTTTAATTAGAGCAAATAATATACTTTTTCTAGGCGTCTTTTTTTCTTATTCTGATGTTTTATTTTTAAAATAAAACTTGGCTTTTTATTTGCACAACATCATTTGCTAGGCTGCTAATATTTCACAGTGTTTTTACAGCTAACTAATGTCCAGACTGTTGAACAGATTTAAATAATTAGTGAGAGCACTCATCCAGTGTTTTACCCTCTGTTTGGATTGTTGTATCAATCCAATTGAGACTGTATCTCAGTGATTTGAAATTATAGGCTTTGGTTTCACTGTGTAAGTCAAATTAGCTGTCTGTATTTCTAAAGCTGAATTGTAGAAAAATAATATTTGATAGCATATGATTGAAAATATATGGCAAATGGTAGATAGAAATTTAGAATTATAATTCAAAGAAATATCTCCATAAACATAAATCGCATCGATTGGTTCTTAAGTTGATATGTATATCAGAAAGTAGAACTATAATAGTTGTAACACTTTTATGATGTAATGTTTCATGCAAGATGTTAATCTGTCATCAGAAAATTAAATTTTACTTGTTTTATTCTCATCCCTAAGTATTTTTGGTTATAAAATTGTGCCTATAGACTATGGTATTTTTTTTTTAGATAACATCAGGAAACCAATTTTTTCTTATCTGTTTTCTCTGCAGAAAACTGCATCAGCAGTTTGAAATGTATAAGGAGCAGGTAAAGAAGATGGGGGAAGAATCACAACAGCAGCAAGAACAGAAGGGTGATGCCCCAACCTGTGGTATATGCCACAAAACAAAGTTTGCTGATGGATGTGGCCATAACTGTTCATATTGCCAAACAAAGTTCTGTGCTCGTTGTGGAGGTCGAGTGTCATTACGCTCAAACAAGGTACAGAAGTGAAAATTACACATGACAATTCTCTTATAATTAAGCTTATTGTGAATAAAATAAAGATAACTGAAATTGATATTCAGAATAACCAAAAACCTAAACCTTCTATATTGTCTTTATTTTAGATAAAAGTTGTTTTAAATTTTTCACTGAATTAAAAAGATATTTGTCTCATTATTTCGTGTCAGTTAGCTTATGATTTTGTTTAGAATCATAGTATCTTGTACTTTCAATTGGTCTCACTCTTTTATTTTATAGGTGCAAAAATCTCAGATCCAGAAAGACTAAAGTTTATTCTTAAAGCCACACAACTGATTAATGTCAGAGTTTTAATACAACTTTCCCTATACCACACATACTTTTACAAACTTTGTAGATCTGCTCTTCCTTTTGCCCATTTCCTGTCCTTTTGAAAGAGGCCCTTTCCAGGTTTAAGTTTCTGTTTCATAATTTTATAACTTTTGAAGCTACATTCCCCTTTGTTTTTAACATTAATGGAATAAGCATTTGACTATGGAATTTAAAGAGGAAATGTTAAGGATTTGTTTCATATTTATACGAGATTACCGTAGTTTCTCCATCCACTTTAGAGAGTGTATTAATGCTACTCAAAGAATGCTTTGTCGAAATTAGCAAAAGCAATATTTAAAAATGTTTGTCTCAGTAAGTTCTTTCAAATTTGCATTTATCTACTTATCGATATTTTATCACCTAGTTATTATCTTAGGTAGTTTTTAAATGGAAGCTGATATCTTTACATACATTACTTAAACATAATTGTGGGAATCAGTTCCCTGGTGCGATTTCATTTTTTCATTTTCTCATTTTTCCTCTTTTTTCATTGTTTTGTTTTGCCCCAAACTAATCACTTATTTCTTATCTTTCCCCCTGGCTTACCTGATTATATATATGTATTTTTTCTTCTTGAGTAAGTGCATTGGCTAGAAACTGCAGTATAATTTTGAATAAAAATGGTGAAAGCAGGCATCCTTGTATTGTTCGTAATCTTAGAGGGAAAGCATTCAGTCTTTCGCTGTTAAGTATAATGTTAGCTGTAAGCTTTTCATAGATGCCATCTATTCCTAATTTGCTGAGTTTTTTTGTTTTTTGTTTTTAGATCAGGAATAGATGTTGGATTTTGTAAAATGCTTTTTCTCTATTTGTTGAGATTAATTATGTTTTTTCTTTCTTTGTTCATATGGTAAAGTACATTGATTGACTTTTGAATAAACCAACTTTGTATTCCTTAGATAAATCCCATTTGTTCATGATGGATTATCCATTTTATGTTAATGAATTTGATTTGATATAAGAATAATAATTATTATTTTTAAGTGAAGAGGTCTTACCATGTTTCCCAGGCGGGACTTGAACTCTTGGGCTCTGGTGATCTTCCCACCTCAGCTTCCTGAGTAGCTCGGTGGAATTGCAGGCACTTACCAGCACACCCAGATGATTTGATAAAGTTTTGTTTAAAATTTTTTCTTCTATGTTCGTGAATCATAGTTCTGTAATTTTCATTTTTTGTAACATTTTTCCTTGGTTTTGGTTAGGAAAATCTGGTCTGATAAAATGAGTTGGGAAGTACGTCCTCCTCTTCAGTGTTTTGGGGGTTTATAAAGAACTGGTATTATTTTATCCTTTAATAATTTGGTGAAGTTGGGAATACTTCACCAGTGAAGCATGCAGTTTTATTTGTTGGGAAGGTTTTTAAGTAGAGTTTCAATTTCCTTAATAGATCTAGGGTTATTTGGGTTATCTATTTTTTTCTTGAATAAGGTTTCATAGTTATATCTTTCAAGGAATTTATACAATTCCTCATAAGTTGTTAAATTTATTGGCATAAAGTTGTTCATAGTATTCTGTTATTATTCTTTTAATGTCTGTGGAGTCTAGTGATGCCGCCTCTTTCATTCCTGATATTGGTAATTTGGGTCTTCTCTCTCTTTTTCCTTTTCAATCTGGCTAGATTTTTGTTAATTTTATTGATCTTCTCAAACAACCAACTTTTGGTTTTGTTAAATTTCTCATTGTTGATTTTTGCTTTGGTCTTTATTACTTCTTTTTCTTCTGCTTACATGGGTTTAAATTTCTATTTTTCTAATTTCTTAAGTTAGAAACTAAGGTCATTTCTTTGTGAGTTTTCCTCTTTTCTAATATGGGTTTCATCTGCTGTAAATTTTCCCTAAGTACTACTTTAGTGTCATCTCCCAAATTTTTATATGTTGTCTTTTCATTTCATAAGTTAAAAATACTTTCTAATTTTTCTTTTCTTCATTGAAAAATGAACAGTTTTAGAAGTATGTTATTTACTTTTCAAATATTAGGTGATTATCAGGACTCTTTCTGTTAATGATTTCTAATTTAATTCTGTGATAGTCCCAGAATATACTTTGCATACCTTGCCTCCTTTGAAATTTATTGATACTTATTTTATATCCCAGAATATAGTTTATTTTGGTAATGTTCCATGTCTACTTGAGAAGGATGTATATTCTTCTTCTTATACAAGAATATTTATATTTTGGCCAGAGTATTTTTAAATGCCCATTAGGCCAAGTTGATTGATAGAATTATTTAAATCTACCATATACTTATTGATTTTCTGCCTATTCTATCAATTATTAAGAGAAGGGTATTGAAGTATATAACAGAACTTGGGTTTGTCTATTTCTCCTTGAAGTTCCATTAGTTTTTATTTTATGTATTTTTAGGCACTGTTTTTAGATACATGAACATTAGGATTGCTATGTTCTCTTATTTAATTGACTCCTTCATCATAATTAAGTAACCTTCTTGATTCTTGGTAATATTCTTTGCTCTGAAATCCACTTTGTCTAATATTAATATAGCTAATACCATTAATATAGCTAATACCATTGGGTGGCATTAACATAGTATATGCTTTACTATTCTTTTACTTAAAACTTATTTGTGTCTTATATGTAAAGTACTTTCCTTATAGGCAGCATATAGTTGGGTCTTGCTTTATTATGCAATCTGACAATCTTTTAGTTGGGTGTTTATACAATTTACATTTCATGTGATTTTTTGACATATTTGGTTTGATTATATCATCTTGCTTTCTGTATTTTTTACTTGTCTCATCTTTTGTTTGTTTTTATATTTCTTTTTCAGCCTTCTTTGGGATTTATCAAGTATTTTTTATGATTCATATTTTCTCCTTTGTTGGCCCAGTAGCGATAATTCTGTATCGTTATTTTATTAATTGCTTCAGGATTTGTAGAATATATATTTAAATTATTATAGTCAGGCTTCAACTGATATTACACCATTTCATTTGTAATGAAGCTTACATTGTAAGAAGCTTACAATAGTGTACTTCCATATCTCCTTTTTGAATTCTATGTTATTGGTGTCATATTTTACTTTGACATATTTATTAACCCCATAATACATTGTTATATTTGTATAAAAAGTTTATCTTTAATGAGTTTAAATGATAAGAGAAAATGTATATTTACTCTTGTAGTTACCATTTCTGGTACCAGTCATTTCTTTGTGTAGATCTGTATTCATATCTGGTATTGTATTTTGTCCATCTGAAATTTTCTTCAATATTTCTTTTTCTGCAAGGATGTATGTGATGAATGCTTTCAAGTTTTATACTAAAAATTTTGCCTTCAGTTTTAAAAAATACATTTTTTCTGCATATAGGGCTCCAGTTTGACAGGGTTTTTTCTTAGTATTAAAAATTTTTTTATTTTTCATTTTTGTGCATACATAATAGTTGTACCTAATAATGTGGTACATATGATAATGATAAGCATGCATTGTATAATGATCAAATGTGGGTAATTGTGGTATCCATCACTTCAACCATTTATCATGTTTTTGTGTTGGGAGTATTCCAAATCTTCTAGTTATTTTGAAATATATAATAAATTATTGCTAACTACAGTCACCCTATTATACTGTTGAACACTAAAAATTTTTCCTTCTATGTAACTGTATTTTTGTACCCATTACTCAACCTCTCTTCACCCCTTCTTCCCTCTACCCTTGCCTGCCTCTGTTACCTACCATTCTATTCAATACCTGCGTGAGATCTTTTTTTTCAGATCCCACATAAGAGTGAGAATTTGCGATACTTGTCTTTCTATGCCTGGTTTGTTTCACTTAACATAGTGTTCTCCAGTTCCATCCATGTTGCTGTAAATGATAGGATTTTATTCTCCTTTATGGCTGATTAATATTCCATTGTTTATCTATAGCATATTTTCTTTCTGTGTTATCTGTTGATGGACACATAGGTTGATTCCATACCTTACCTATGGTGAATATGTTGCAATAAACATGGGGGTGCAGATATCTCTTAGATGTATTGATTGCCTTTCTTTTGGATATGTTCCCAGCATTGGAATTGCTGGATCATATGGTAGTTCTATTTTTGTTTTTTTGAGGAACCTCCATACTGTTGTCCATAGTGGCTGTACTAATTTACATTCCCATACATAGTGTATGAGTGTTCCTCTTTCTCCCCATTCTGACCAGCATTTATTTTGATAATTGTGATTTTAATTTAGATGAATTGATATCTCATTGTGGCTTTGATTTGCATTTCTCTGATGACGAATGATGCTGAACATTTTTTCATATAACTATTGGCCATTTGTATGTCTTCTTCTGAGAAATGTCTATTCAGATCTTTTGCCCATTTTTAAATCTATTTTTTTTTTAGTTGTTTGAGTTTCCTCTATTCTGGTTATTAATCATCCTTGTTTTGGATGGATAGTTTGGAAGTGTTTTCTCCCATTCTATGGGTTGCCTCTTCCTTTTGTTGATTGTTTCTTTTGCTGTGCAGAAGCTTTTTACCTGATGTAATACCACTTGTCAGTTTTTGCTTTGGTTGCTTGTGCTTTCGAGGTCTTATTCAAGAAATACGTGCCCAGAACAATGTTCTGAAACATTTCTCCAATATTTTTTCTTGTAGTAGTGTTATAGTTTCCAATGTTAGATTTAAGTCTTTAATCCCTTTTGGTTTGATTTTTGTATATGGTGAGAGATAGAGGTCCTGTTTTATTCTTCTATATTTAGATATCCAATTTTCCTAGCACCATTTATGGAAGAGACTGTCCTTTCTCTAATGTATATTCTTGGCACTTTTATCAAAAATAAGTTGGCTATAAATATGTGGATTTATTTCTGGGTTCTCTATTCTGTTCCCTGGGTCTATGTGTCTGTTTTTATGTCAGTGCTATGCCATTTTGGTTACTATAACTTTGTAGTCTATTTTGAAGTCAGGTAATGTGATGCCTCCAGCTTTGTTTTTTTGTTCAGAATTGCTTTGGCTATTCAGGGTGTTTGTGGTTCCATATGAATTTTAGGATTGCTTTTTATATATCTGTGAAGAATGTCATTCGTGTTTTGATAGGGATTGCATTGAATCTATAGATTGCTTTTGGTAGTATGGACATTTTAATAATATTAATTCTTTCAATCTATGTGATTGGGATATCTTTGGATCTTTTTGTATTCTCTTTGATTTCTTTTATCCATGTTTTATAGTTTTCATTGTAGAGATTTTTACTCTTTAGTTAAGTTTATTCCTATTTTATTTTATTTTATCAATTTTGTTTTTGAGACAGGGTCTCACTTTGTTGCTTGGGCTAGAGTGCAGTGGTGTCATCATAGTTCACTGTGACCTCAAATTCCTGGGCTCAAGTGATCCCTTTGCCTCAGCCTCCTGAGTAGCTAGGACTACTATAGGTGTGTGCCACCATGCCCGGAGGATTTTTTTGTTTTTTGTAGAGGAAAGGTCTCACTATGTCGCTCAGGCTCAAGTGATCATCCCACCTTGACTTTCCAAAGTGTTATGATTACAGGCGCGAGTCACCACACCTGGCCTATTTTATTTTATTAACTATTGTAAATGAGATTGCTTTCTTGATTTTTCCTCTTTTAGATTTTTTGCTGTTGGCATATAGAAGTGCTACTGACTTTTGCATGTTGATTTTGTATCCTGTAACTTTACTGAGTTCATTTATGAGTTTTTTACAGTTTTTGCTGGAGTCTTTAGGGTTTTCTATGTATCAGATCATTTCATCTGCAAACAAGAACAGTTTGACTTCTTACTTTCCAATTTGGATGTCCTTTCTTTCTCTTGTCTAATTGCTCATGCTAGAACTTCCAGTACTATCTTGAAAGAAAGTGGTGAAAGTGGGCTTCCTTGTCTTGTTCCAGATCTTAGAGGAAAGGCTTTCAATTTTTCCATGTTTGGTAACATGCTAGCTGTGGATTTGTCATATATGTCCTTATTATTTTGAAGTACATTCCTTCTGTATCTAATTTTTGGAGAGTTTTTTTTTTTTTATCATGCAGGGATGTTGAATTCTATCAAATGCTTTTTCAGCATACATTGAGATGATCGTATGGCTTTTGTTTTTGTTTCTATTACTGTGGTGTATCATGTGTATTGATTTGCATATTCCTTACATCCCTGAGATGAATCCCATTTGATCATGGTGAATGATCTTTTTAATCTGTTGTTCAATTCAGTTTTCTATTATTTTGTTGAGTATTTCTGTATCTTTCTTGATCAGTAACACTGGCCTGTAGTTTTATTTTTGTTGTTTTTGTGTTCTTGTTTGATTTTATCAGGGTAATACTGACCTCATAGAATGAGTTGAAAGTATTCTTCTCCTCTTCAAGTTTTTTTGAGGAGTTTGAGTAGAATTGGTATTATTAGTTCTTTAAATATTTGGTAGAATTCAGCAGTTAATCCATCAGGTCTTGGGATTCTCTTTTATGGGGAACACTTTATTACAGCTTTGATCTCATTACTCATTATTGGTCTGTTTGGGTTTTCTGTTTTTTCCATGGTTCAATCTTGGTAGGTTTTATGTGACTAGGAATTTATCCATTCTTTTTTATTTTCCAATATATTAGCATATAGTTGCCTATAATGATCCTTTGTATTTCTAAGGTATCTGTTGTAATATCTTCTTTTTTGCCTCTGATTTTATTTATTTGGGTTGTCTCTTTTTTTTCTTATTTAGTTTTGCTAAAAGTTTGTCGATTTTGTTTATCCTTTCAAAACAGCAACTTTTTGTTTTGTTGGTCTTTTGTATTTTTTCGTCTCAATTTTAATTATTTCTGCTCTGATCTTTATTATTTTTTCCTTTTACTAATTTTGGGTTAGGTTGGTTCTTGCTTTTCTAGTTCTTTAAAGTATATCATTATGTTATTGGAAGTATTTCTATTTTTTTGATTTAGGACTTTGTTGATATAAACTTCCATATTGTTTTTTTTTTTTTTTTTTTTTTTTTTTTTTTTTTTTTTTTTTTTTTTTTTTTTTTTTTTTTTTTTTTTTTGCTGTATAACATCAGTTTTGGTATGTTGTGTTTCCATTTACATTTGTTTCAAGAAATTTTTAAGTTTCCATCTTAATTTCTTCCTTGACCCATTGGTCATTCAGGAGCATGTTGTTTAATTTCCATGTATATGTATAGTTTTCCAAGTTTCTCTTGTTATTGATTTCTAGTTTTATTCCATTCTGGTCAGAAGAGATACTTGATATGATTTTTACTTTTTTGAATTTGAGACTTGTTTTGGGGCCTAAGATAGGGTCTATCTTGGAGAATGTTCCATATGTGATAAGAAAATTGTATATTCTGAAGCAGTTGGTTGAAATGTTCTGTCAATGTCAATTTGGTCCATTTGTTCTAGAGTCTAGTTTAATTTCATTGTTTCTTTGTTCATTTTGTCTGGATCATCTGTCCATTCCTGAACATGGGGTGTTGAAATACCCTGCTGTTTTTCTATTGCAGACTATCAGCCCTTTAGATCTAATGATATTTACTTTATGTGTTTGGTTGCTCTTTATATGCTGTTGGTTGCATGTATATTTCTTATTGTTATATCTCTTGTTGAATTGACCCCTTTTTCATTATATAATGACTTTTTTGTCTCTTTTTACAGTTTTTGACTTATCTGTTTTATTTTATATAAGTATAACTTCTCCTGTTGTTTTGATTTCAATTTTCATGGAATGTCTTTTTCCATCTTTTTACTTTCAGTCTATATGTGTCTTTATAGGTGAAGTGAGTTTCTTGTGAATATAGTTGGCTCTTACTTTTTTAACCATTCAGCCTTTTTGTCTTTTAATTTGAGAATTTAGTCCTTTTACATTCATTGTTATTATTGATAGGCAAGGACTTAAAACTACCATTTAAAAGATTTGTTTCCTGGTTGTTTTGTAAGTCCTCTCTTCCTTTCTTTCTTTTTTACTGTCTTCCTTTTTGGCTAAGTGATTTTTTTTTCTGATAGAATGTTTTAATTCCTTGCTTTTTATTTTTAGTGTATCTACTATGGGCTTTTCTTTGTGGTTATCATTAGCTTATAAAAACCTCTTATAGTTATAATAAGTTATTGTGAACTGCTGAATACTTAACTTTGATCACAAAGAAAAGAAACATTAACAAGCAAGGAAAAAACCAAAAACTTTATAACTCTTTACTGCCCTAGTTTTCGACTTTATTGTCTTGGTTTGTATCTTTTAATATTTCCCATCTCTTAACAAATTGTTGTAATTATTATTTCTGACAGATTTGTCTTTTAGTCTTCATATTCAAGATATGTGTGATACATACCACAATCACAATGTTAGTGTAGTCTGAATTTGTTTGCGTAGTTATTAATACTTTTACTAGTGAGTTTTATATCTTTAGATGATTTCTTGTACAATTGTGGTTTTGTTTTTTTTTTCCATTCTGAATAATCCCCTTTGACGTTTCTTGCAAGGCAGGTCTGGTGGTGATGAATTCCCTGAGGTTTTTTTTGTCTAGGAAAGTCTTTATTTATCCTTCATGTTTGAAGGATAGCTTTGTGTTAGGTACAATATTCCAAGTTTTATTCCTTCCTTTGAATATGTCATCTCACTTTCTCCTGACCTATAAAGTTTCTGCTGAGATATCTGTTGCCAGACATATTGGAGCTCCATTATATGTTAGTTGCTTTTATTCTCTTGGTGTTTTTAGCATCCTTGACTTCTGAAAGCTTCTTTGTCCTTGACTTTTGAGAGCTTGTTACTGCTGCCCAGCATTGCAAGACACTATCATACTGTATATCACTATCCTGGGAAGATACCAAAATTCAAAATTTGAAGTACAATTTCTACTGAATGTGTATTGCTTTTGCACTACTGTAAAGTCGAAAAATATTAAGTCTAACCGTTATAAATCAGGGGTTGTTTGTACTCTATATATGCTGATAATTTACAAACATGATTTCACCAGGAATATTATTCTGAATTCCAGATCCATCTATATAACTGCCTAGTGAAGATCTCTGCTTAAATGTATTATAGGCATTTATAAATTCAAATTTATCTTGTATATCTTAATTCATTATTTCCCCTAAACCTACTTATTTTTATTTTATCTTTCAAGTAATTGTTCTCTTATCTTTCCACTTGCCCAAATCAGACTCCAGGAGTTTCTTTTCCATTTTTTTCTATTTTTCCATCAAGTCTTATGGGGCCCTACTTCTCAGTACCTCCTAAATCAGTATTCTTCTTTCTATTCCTCATACTAGTAATATAGTTCTTACCACTCTCACATTTTTTCTTACCCAAAATATTGTAACAACTTCCTAATTGTTCTCCCTATTGCTAGACTTGCCTCCATCCAATTCAGTCTGTACATTGTAGCATAATGAACACTTAATTATAATAGCTAATAATATCTTATTTAGAAATCATATTGTAGATTTTATGATTTTTCTTTCTATTGAAAGACAATAAAGATATAGCAGTAATATTTCATGTATATATTATAGTTAAGTGTTTCATGTATTTGTTATAGCTAAAATGAAACTTGTTTTTTCTGTTAAGACTAGTTAACTTTCAGTAGACTCATTAATTATGACCTCATTTTCTTTCTTGTTTTTACTTTCTGCAGTGTGAGTTGTCTGGTGAAAGTGTTATGCTTCTGAGGTTTTGACAGATATTAATATAGTTATAACCATGGAGACATTAATTCAAACACATCAGTTATAATCTAGTAATTTCAGATTACTTGCAGTTCCAAATATGCCAGTCTTGTTTGTGTTTTTGCACTTTTTGCATATGCCGTGTTCTTTCCATGAAATACTCTTCCTCACTGGTCTTTCTGAGTTTCTATTCATTATTCTTTAAAACCCTGCTTGTATCTCAGAAACTTTCTTTTACTCCTTTCTCCAACTCCTATGATCTTTTATGTTTCCGTAGTGCTCTCTTATGCCCTTGCTTTCAGAACATCTCTCTGTTGTGCAATTTGTTTATTTCTCTCATATACATTTGGTTCATTTGGGGAGGAAACTGTCTTTACTCATTTTTATGTCTCAGACATCTAGTATAGTACCTGATATATATATGATGAGTGCTCTGTAAATGATTTTTGTTGATAAATGGTTGGCAATAGTTGTCCTTGATTGTGTACAATAGCTTTTATATCATCTTTAGCTTTAGCATTTACCAAAGGAAGTAGTCAAGAACACAGTGATGTAAACAATGTATTCCTATCCCATTTCTATAATATCCTATGTTTTAATAGGCTAGAATGTCAGATATAGAACTGTGTGTCAGGCACTGTACTGAGACCTGTTCATGTCATTTTATTTAATTCTTAAAAAAACCACTATAAAATAAGTATTAATTCTCTATTTGCAGATAGAAAGTAAAGCTCTCTAAGCTGAAGGAAATTGCACAAAATATACATCTAGAGATGTTGGTTAAAATTACATGATTTTAAGATAGGACTGTGTGATTGTCTTTCCTCTTAGTCATAAATGTTATACTACCACCATATTTCAAAGAAACAGCAATACCTCAAAAATATGATTTTGATTTTTAATTTATATAAATTCTCATAATATAGCAGGTCATTATTATTGTGTAATCACTATTATTATCAATATTTTATGTTAAAGAACAGAGAAATGCAGCAATTGAGTTTACTTTCAGTGTATCCAAATGTGTTCTTTTGACCAAATTATATATCTTACTATTTTTTCCACATTTATAATATTTTGAAACTATGACCCCAAATTACTAATTATAATCAATAATATCTTATCTTTAGTGACTTGTTCTAAAAAATTAAATTTTTTCTTTTTAGTAACAACATTTAAAAGACTTCTAAATTAATGGAACAGAAATAACTTTTAGAAGCAATGTGCATAATTCATGTAGAATTACATTTTGTCTACTTTTGATAGTATATGATGAAATTAAGATAAACAGTGATGCTATGTTTTATTGTCTTTGTATATAAAAGCTTTTTTACTAAGCATTTTTCAGTTTTTTTTCTTTGAGTTCCATGTTTAATTAGGATTTTATTTGTAGAAAGACCATTCTCCTTTAATTATTTTTATGAAAATTATTTATATATCTTAATATATTTTAATATGTAGCATAATCTTGCTTGAATTGAATGAAATGTATGGAAAAATTTTTTTCCTTAAAATTTTTAATTTAAAATCTAAAATTTTAAATTACAGTCAAAATGTAATTTAGACATTTTCAGAATTTTAATTTCACTAAAAAACTTTAAAAAGCTCTTATTGTTTTAAGAATGGAATTAATTATTTTTTTTGTTTTGTCTCTTCTGTCTTTTCTAACTTGCTTTCGTGGATATTCACCCCAGGAGGACAAAGTGGTTAGAGTCTTTTTTCTGTCTAATATTATTTTTTTCCTTATTGTTGTTATTGCCAATTTTAATTTTATAGCTGTATTTAATTAATACACTTTTAAGTGTTTTGTTACAGTTGTAGTGCATGATAATTGCTAAACATTATGGCATATTTAAGCATGTTATCTGATTTTACTGAAAAACTTGCATTAAATTATTTACATTTTATTGTATTATAGATAAAAATTGACCATTTGTTTTTTAAAGAGGCTTGCTTTTTTAGAATTTTCAAGGAGATCTCATAGCATTTCTTATTGTGACAAGAATTCCTTTAATCTTATGTTATTCTAAACTCATCATTGTACTAAGGTTTTAAAATCTTATCTTCCTTAAGTATAAAGATTAAATCTTTGTAATAATGAATTACAATAACACTGAACATGGATTTTCTGAAGTATATATTTTGCTGTTAATTATAAGTATTTAATGCACTTTTATTTTTCTTAACAATATGTCTTAGAAATTGGTAAAATGTCTATCTTATATCCTCATGTTGAATATTGGATGTAGTTATAATTTAAAAATACTCAGGTGGATAAGACTACATTATGGGCTAGGTTTTAATAATCTGCCAATGTCTGCTTTTAGTGGTCTGATTTCTATTTGGATCTGGTCTGGAGACTGGTGACTCCCTGCAAATACAGATAAAATCCTTCTGTTCTGATTCCTTTTGATGAGTTAGACTTAAACGTGTTTTTCAAGTTTTCCAATTTCCAATTGGCATAAAACCCAAAGATAATAGCTGAGATCTTCTAAACTGTGCCCCTCCCCGCCTTTTTTGATTAGTTGGAGCCTTTTTTTCCCCTTATAGTCTTCAGTTACTCAGTTTGGGATGATGTAGGTTGTGGCAAATATTGAATATGGATTTCGAATGAAATCTCTGACAGAATAAAGGATACTGTAATTTTCTTCATTTTTGTTTTAACCTATAGGAATCCTACCAGATTTTAGAGGCATTTTTGAAGATATACAGGTCAATTTCTGTAGACAGATCCCAGACTGTGCACCATTTTTAATCCAGTGAAGGTTCTCTAGAGAACCTATCAGCTTTCTACGAGTCTACCTTAGTAGCTGATTCACAAGTAGTACAATTCAATTTATAACCTTTAGAATCTCTAGTTCTGCTTTTGTGTCCAGAGTTAACATAGGAGGTACAATGGTCTAATTATTGTCTGTGCTTTCTGTGATGAATTTTGACATCTATCCCAGCAATGAGGCACTTGATGATTACTCAACTACAGAAATGACTTTGATGTACTGATCAGATTTCATAATTTAACAGTCTATGTTTTAGACTAAGAATTGACTAACAGATAAAAGTATCCTCATTTTGTGTGGATTTGGAAGATGGCAAATAAAATTCAACAGGTCTTTTTATGATACTCTTTAGCATTCTTCAATAGATGTTTCAGCAATAATGAAAATGTTTCATATTTCCACTATCCAGTACAGTAGGTTCTAGTCATATATAGCTATTGAGCACTTGAAAAGTTGCTAGTGTGACTGAGAAATTGAGTTTTTAATTTCATTTAATTTTAGTTGATTTAAATTTATTTAAATCATTTAGATATCTAAATTAATTTAAATTATTTAAAATTAAATAAATTATTTAAATTTAAATATTTAAATTATTTAAATTTATTTAAATTATTTAGCTATATGTGGCTAGTGGCCAAAGAAACCGTAAGTCTAGATAGCAAATATTCTATGACTATTTAACCACTAAGGCAATATACAAGCCTGTTTACTTATACTAGCAGTGTGATGTGTATACTAGCAGTGGATGTGAAAGCTATACAAGTTTCCAAGAAGGGTGTACTGCCAGTGTCAATCTCATATAAAGCCAAGGAAGATAATGGACAAGGGACATCTCCCAAAAGGTAGAACCAGGGGATATGAATGGCAATGGTCAAGGGAAAACATCCCAGATAGCTGTATCAGGGTCAGCCAAATAGGATAAACAAGGAAACTAGGCCATCATTCATATAAGGATTGTTATGTACCATGGAAAATTGCCACTGTATATTTCTCATTCTTCCTGTTTCTGATGAGAGTTTTTATTGCAGTTACCTGTTTTTTTCTCAGTCATTGTTGAGAGCAGATAATTGTCTTTAAGTATATAAGTTAGTGGTTCACAATGATCCACACTGGGCCATTTTGGAAAGATTGGTTTTTCCTCGGAAGTCCTGGACTCAGAGTTAGATTTTATAACTAGATGAGACTTTGGGATTACCTCCCTTTCGGTGGAGGTGAATGTGTTACACGTAAAATGTATGTACAGAATGTTGAGTAGTTAGTTGAAAGAGGTGACTGTTGTAGACCCTGCTTAATGTTTACACCAACAGACATTTTTAACTTTCTTCTCTCTTGCAATCCCCACTAGAGAGACTGGAAAAACATAAAACTTTCTGAGCTTCCTTGCAACTGGGAATGGCTGTGTGACACAGTTCTAGCAAATGAGATATAAGAAAATATCTGAGGGCTTCTGGGAAGTCATGATAAAAAAAAAAGATATAGCTGGCACAACCTTTTAATGCAAAAGTAATGTCTTGACTTCACCAGCCATTTGTGAAGGTGATAGAAAGGCCCAAGAGCATTGGAGTCACTAGTCTTGATGTCGTTGAGCCACTGATCAGATACCTTTCTCCAATGTGAGAAAAATGCCCCCTTCCCAAATTTGTTTCTGTCATGAATAGTCAAATTTTTTTGTTTCTTATACCTAAAATTACTCCTAATGGAAACACTAGTAGAGATGAAGTTTGCAGCAGGGAAGCCATACAAACATCTAGATTTGATTTTCCTCAGAAATATAGAAGTGGAATAAAAAAAAGTACGTATTGATCATTGCTCAGATACTTATCTATATGTTCTTGCCTCTATAAATGCTTTAAGAATTAGGACCATTTAACACATTTGCTCATTTATTACAAAAAAGTTACCTCGGGCTATTAATAATAAATTAATATGAAATGTTTGGTCTTAGAAATTGACTTTTTCTTAATTATGAACTTATTCTGTTTCACATAGAATCAAAGTAAAGGAAATTGAATTTTTTTAAGTAATTTTATGTTTCCCATACTTTTTAGGATGCATACAGCAAATAAATAAACTTAAGCTCTATGGTAAATTATTTGCCTATAGGCCAGAGCATATATCTGATTTTTCATCTATTAATAAATACTGATGTATGCATGTCTAGTGAGAGCATCATGAAAGTACAGTTCTGGGAACAAAATGATGCCACTGTTTAGAGACGTTATATCATTCATTCATTCATTTATATAAAGACTACTTTAATATGGGTCTTAAATTATTCCTTTTTCTCATTTTATAAAGGTTATTAGTTTTCTTAGAATATCAGTATTTCTTGAGACAATATAAATATAAATTGTACTTGTTATTAAAAGGTTATTAACCTTTATTGTAAAAAAATGTTACTAATAGTTACCGTTATTGAAATGAAGAGTACCAAAGGGTGATATGTGACCTGCAGTATTTGTTACATTTCAGAAGCATACAGGTTATCCGTTGGGTTGCAACTTCCTCTGTGATATTCAGAGGAAGGTGTTCTTTGTTTTCACTGCAATCTGGTACTTTTCTTAACTTAAGCACATTATTCATGCCTCTATACCCTATGTATTCTTCTAGCTGCTGATTATTCTCATTTGGAGTTGCAATTTAGCATATACTTAAGTGTTTTTCAAGTTATATTAGTTTTGATTATCCCATTTCATCTGGGCAATGGCTGTGAGGCGCTGCATTCCAGTAAATACTGACTTAACAGTAGTAGATTAATTTATTTGCTTCTGCATTTCTATTTATTAATACATTAACATGTATATGACCTTACCAAAGTTGTTCTAGATACTGAATATACCAGTTCTGTTATGACCAACTCTTCTAATAAAATCATAAGTTTAGATCTTATTACTACCATTCTGCTTATTATACTGTAAGCCTGATAAAGACCGGCATTCTTATATTGTTCAACAGAGAAACTAGACAAAAATCCAGAGTTTTTCATCAGCAATATAGAAGTATTTTGGACTGTATTATTTAGACAACATACCATTCAAAAAGAACATATAACAAAATGAATCTATTAATAGAAGGCTAGAAGAATTTGGAGTAAATTAAGAGACATACAGGGGCTACTGAATATTTGTTTGAATATATTATACATTCTAAGTTTAGAAAAATTGTATCATTTTATAGACCATTTACCTGATTGTTTGCATATTTAGAATAGATGGTCAAGTGAACTTTGAAAATCTGATTCAGGTCTCCTACAAAAAGGGATTAAAAACTCACGATGTGAAAATTCTGTGCAATAAAATATCTATGAAATAAAATATCTTACAGGTAAATAATAAAAAATGTTTATGACAACTGAAAATACTGGCAAAGAGAATATTTTGAGGTTTTAGGCCAGGCATGGTGGCTTACATCTGTAATCCTAGCACTCTGGGTGGCCAAGGCAGGAAGATCGTTTGAGGTCAGGGGTTCAAGACCAGCCTCAACAAGAGCGAGACCCCGTCTCTACTAAAAAAATAAAAAGAAATTAGCCAGACAACTAAAAGTAGAAAAAAAATTAGCCAGGCGTGGTGGCGCACACCTGTAGTCCCGGCTACTTGGGAGGCTGAGGTAGGAGGATCGCAGTACTCTAGCCTAGGCAATAGAGTGAGACTCTTTTTTTTTTTTTGAGACAAAGAGGTTTTATAGAAGTTGATGTTATTACTAAGTACTGATTTAAGTGACTTTCAATGTGGCTATGATAATGTTCACAAGAAGTTGCAGAGATGACAAAGAATATTTACAATTGCAGCGTAGCTAACTTCTTGTGAGTAGGCATAAGTCATACATTTTGATTATATATTTAGTACATTTCAATCTTTTAGATAACTTTTGCTTTGAGCAAGTTGTTCCAATTGGGACTGCCATTCCATCAGATCTATAAGTAGAAGTGAGATCCATTTCCTTATTCTGTATGGGATTCCTATAACTATAAAATGCCATAGGTGGGAGTTTATGGACTCCTGGAGTAGGAGAAAATGTCAGTGGCTATATAGGGTCCTGAATGTGAAAGCTGAGAGTTGAGAAGTTTGGTGGTTGGATAAAGAGGATAAAAAGATAGAGGAGTCAAGGATGACAACAAGATTTTTGCATTGAATGAAGATATTTGTGCTGAAGCCAGTGTTTGGATGATAGAGGATCCTATTTGGAGAAGTGGAGTAATACAATGATTTAATGGAGAAATTGAGTTTTAACTACTACCATTTAAGAATAAAATTTTTTATCTATCTGGCAATATAAGACATCTTTATATTTTTCTTTCAAAATTGTCATTTTTATTCATGGTCCTTACTTCTCTGAATTTTAGGGTTAGCTTGTTAAGTTTATTAGAAAACTCTGAAGTTTTGTTTGCACAAGCATTTGTCTTTTAGATTAATTTAAAGAGAAATATCATCTTTATGGTATTGAGTGTTCTTATCTGTATAAGTTATTTATTGCACAATAATGCCATACTGTTGTTGATTTTTTTTTGTCATGAAGCAGTGTTGAATTTTGTGTATTGTTTTTTCTTTATTTATTGATATCATCACATGATATTCTCCTTTAATCTGTTATTGTGGTAAATTAAATGCAGAAGCAGCTTTGCATCCTTGGGATAAAACCCACTTGGTTATGACATAGTATATGTCATAATATATTCTCTCTCTCTCTATATATATATATATATTTCTGAATGTGGTTTGCTAGTATTTTGTTAAATATTTCTTCATCTGTGTTCATGAAGGACATTGATCTGTAATTTTCCACTTTTCTGATGTTCTTTTCTGGTTTTGGTTTCAAGGTTATACTGACTTCAGAAAATGAGTGGTTTTATTCCTTCTTTATTTTTCTGAAAGGGTTTGTATTATTTCTTCCTTAAACATATAATAGAATTCACCACTGAGGCTATTTGGGTTGAGAGTTCTTTTTGTGGGAAGTTATAAAATTTTGTGTTCAAATTTTTAATCATATTTAGGGCCATATAGATTAGTCTTGTTGTGTTTTTTGGTATGTTATGTTTTGAATGAATTTTTCTATTTTATCTAAGTTGTCGAATTTATTGCCATAAGCTATTTGTCATATCCACTTATTAACCATTAATGTTGTTATGATCTACAGTGATGTCCCCTCTTTCTTGCTTGATACTGGTAATTTATGTTCTCTCTCTTTCTCTTTCTGCCTCTGTATATCTCTGTCTTTCTTCATGATCAGTCTTGGTAGGGGTGAAACAATTTCGGTTTTATTGTTTTCTCTTTTGTTTACTTTTTAGTTGGTTTTTATATTCTTATCTTCATTATCTCCTTCCTTCTACTTACTTTGAGTTTATTTTGTTTTTCTAGTATTTTGTAGTAGAAGCATACATTATTAGTTTTATACTGTTCTTTTCTAACACAGGAGTTTAAGGCTATAAATTTCCCACTAAGGACTGCTTTAGCTGTATCACATAAATTTTGACATATGTGCTTAAATTTTATCATCAAGTTTAACTATTTAAACATTTCCCTTATTGATTTTTAAAATTTGACCTATCATTATTTAAAAATGTGTTTTTTTACTTACAAATATTTGAGTATTTTCTGATATTGTATTGATTTCTAATTTAATGCCATTGCAGCCAGAGAACATACTCTGTGAGATTTTGATTCTTTGAAATGTATTGATATAGTGTGTGGTCTTTCTTGGTGAATATTCTATGTGTACTGGAGCATAATGTGATTTTTGATGTCGATTGTATTATTTCATATATGTTAATTAGATCAAGTTGGTGAATGGCATGGTTCAAGAGTTCTATATCCTTACTGAGTTTTTTGTGCACTTGTTTTATCAGTTACTTAGGAAGGGGTGTTAAAGTCTTCTAACTGTGGATTTGTCTACTTTTCTCTTTAATACTTTCAATTGCTTTTCTGTTTGAGAACTTTGTTATTAGATCACTCACATTTAAGATTTTTTGTTTTCTTAATGAGTTGACCTTTTTATTGTTATGAAGTACCTCTCTTTATCTTTGCTAATACTCTTAATTTTGACATCTACTTTGGCTTATATTAATATAGCACATCAGCTTTCTTATGCTTAGTGTTTTCATGGTAAATCTTTTTCCAGCCTTTTACTTTCAATCTGTTTTGGTTTTTTTTGAAAGTTTTAAAAGAAAAAGAATAGAATATGGGACACTACAGTGGCTTTAAATATCATCTGTATGCTGATGTTTTCTAAAGGTATATTCTAGTCCTTACCTGCACTATAGAAGTCATATTAATATATCCAACTCTCTACTTGACATCTTTCCTGGGATATATAATGTGCATCTCAAATTTAATATGCATCCTCAAAAAAGCATCATTGGATACGCTGTTCCTTGAACCTAAAACCTCTAGGCCCCTTTCCTTATTCAACAATTTGAATTTATGGTCAAGTTCTGTTGGCTTCTCTCTCCAAAACATATCTTTGCATTTCTGTTGCTATCACCCTAGTCTAAGTCACTATTATCTCTTAGTTGGACTCTTGCAATAACTTCCTAATTGGTTTTTCTGCTTCCTTCTCCAACCCTTCATACATCTGATAGGGTGAACTTTTTCAATATGTAACCAGATTGTGTCATTTCTCTGTTTAGTGCTTTTTCATGTAACTTCTTACTGGGCCCTAGAAGGAAGGCAAAACACAGTCTGGCTTCTGACTATCTCTCTAACATCATCTCATACAAATCTACTCCTCAGGCATATCTGTCCCTGATGCAACCAAGCCCTTTCCTACCTAAAGGCATTTACATATGTTGTTTCTTATACCAGGAATGCACTTCACCAGGTTTTTACATGGCAGACTCATTCTCATCTTTGGTATCAGTTCACGTGTCATTTACTTTACAGGGTCTTCTCTGACTACTCTCTGTAAGGTGTTACTCTCTTTCTACATCTCTTACTCTCATCATATCACTCTATGAGTTTTCTTCAAAGCATGCTTGTGTGATTATTTTGTTTATATATCTGTTTATTTGTTTATTGTTTATCTTCCCCGCTGGAAAGTAAGTCCTATGAAAACAAGAACTTGTCTGTCTTCTATAATACTCTAGTAAGTAGGATAAGGCTTGGCACATAGAAATATGTGTTTAATAACTATTTATGGATATGTAAATAATTGATTAAATGAAATAGATATTTCTCCTGATATCACCAATTTTATTCCCTGCCTTCAACCCAAAATGAGCAGGTAAAATAATAAAAAAAGACATGAAATGAGACCATTATTTTATTATTCCTAAAAAGTAACAGCATCATAAAATAAAAACTGAAGTGGAAAAATTTTATAATATTTTTTTTTGGAAAGATTTTAAATTTCAATCACTTTGATTTAAACTTCAATATTATTTAAAATTTAAAAAATTTTGTCAGGCATTTTAAAGGGACTTAGATATTAATGACACTGTGTCAGGTCAGGTGATATTTCCTCTGTTTACATTAGTTTTCTAACTTTTGATCCAGTCATTTGAAATTAAGAGAATTTTAAAAATAAAAGTGAATACTTCAATTGGATATTGTGACAATTGTTTCTTTATCATATATTCCCCATTCCTTAGTGTGCATTCCAAGGGATTTCTTTTTCTGTCTCAAGGTCCAATAATCTCTAGCAACAAAATATAGTACTTTCCTTAAGTCTAATAGAGTGCTCACTGTCTCAAAGTTTATTTCTTTGTGACATAGACTAGGTTTTTAAGCACCATCATCATATATCTTGGGATCTGTTCTACTTTTGAGGGTTGTTCTTATTATATTGGATGGTGGAACTAGATTAAAATGTGCATGGGGGAGAAAGATATGCTTTGGTCTGGAATCTTCCTAGTAGATATAAGTAAATTTGACCTGTAATAAGAATTCAGGTTCATTGCTTCCATACAACAGACTCTCTGGATCCAAACTATCTGAGAGCCCACTAGAGTGTAATCAACCTGGGAGCTGACCAAATTGGATCTCTAAGAATAGCTCTACATTAGCTCCAGCCATTCACAGGATAACTGGCCTGGGATTTCAGTGAATAGGTAGTGATTCCTCAGGGACTTGTGTCTGCTAGGGAGGATGTGCATTGGTAGCAGGCTTAACTTTTTGTCCAAAATTTATTTTTAAGTATTTATCACAACAGAAATTGCTGAGTTGTTTGTGTGCCTAATTGTTCTTCTTGGAATTGAAGGTAGTAAACTTATTTAGTAGAAGATGGTGCCAAATGAAGTTGGTGTTAACTTGACAACATAGTACTAGAATTTATTGTGATGTTGAAAAAACAGGGAAATGGCCAATTAAAAGTAAGATAATGCTTATTAGGGATGTACTGAAAGTAGCCCATACAAGAGCTAGACAGAGTCCATGAAAATCCAAGAATAATTGACTTAATTAAATATATTTGTTTTGAGGAGAGGACAGGGTAAAGAGAAAGCTATTATTTGCAATTGGGATTTGGTTACCCTGGCATATAGGGGATTTTTACCAAATTCTCTACCTCACTTCCTGCTGCTCTGCTTTTTAAATTTTAAAATTCAACATTTTTGAACTGCATCTTTTATCAAGGGGGACCCTATTCTCTTTAATGCTTCTGTGCCTTTTCATACATCATTTCCTCTGTCCACAGTTCCCTTCTCTATTTTGTCCATTTAACAAACTCACACAGATTCTCCCAAATCCATTCTAGATATTCCTTCCTTCAGAAACCCTAAGAGGCTCTGTCAACTCTTTCTTAGTATCTTCTATGTGCTGTTATTACTGTCCTTATCAGATTGTACTGTGATTTGTTTACTTATATGTCTTGAGTGTTGGTTTCCTGAGGACAGAAATTATATTTTATTAATTTATCATAAGCATCTAACATAAATACTAAAAGATAAGATATACTTACATGTTTGATATTCAAACTATTTAACAATCAACAGGTACCAACTAATCAGAATATATAACTGACTAATTATAATAGATATTGACTACTATTCCATACCTCATGTATTGGCTGTATATTAGTCCTGGGTGCGTAGTCAATGTTTGTAGACTGAATGAATGGTAAATGGGCAAGAGCTTTTTTTCCTTTTTTTTTTTGTAGTGATTATGTATGATTGTTGGTCCTCCTAAATGAGTATAAGATATTGTCCTTCTTCCTTAATATTGTTTTAAAATCAATAGAAGGGAATAAGCTAAGAGAAATAATATTTTTTACTTCAATGGAAAAAGTTTTATTTTAATTTCTTAATTCCTTCTTTTTCTGTTTACTTATTTCATAAATGATTATGTTCTATAGGAGCTGTAAGGAAAAGAGGTTTAATATTGCCATCCTTATTTTGACTTGACCATTAGTAAAGTCATCTTACACAATTAAAAAACAGAATAAGAGCCAGGTATGGTGGCTCATACCTGCAATCCCAGTGACTTGGGAGGCTGAGGCAGGAGGATCGCTTGAGCCCAGAAGTTTGAGGTTCCAGCCTGGGTAACAGAGCAAGACTGTGCCTCTAAAAGAACAAAAACAAATCAAAACAAAATAAACATATCACTGACTCATCATGCCATATATATATCCAACTTTGGGTATGAAAGTATGGCCCTATTTAGGTGTGAGTCCTTTCTGAGGAATGGGAGATGTTAAGCAAGAAAGCAGATGTAATGAAGCCAATTTATTTTCTAATTTATTCATAAACTTGTCAGATCGTCTCTGCATTAAATACCACTACCAAAATTCCTTTAAACTGAGTATAGTATTATACTATATGAATTTTTATGTATTTTTCACATTCTTACTTAATAAGGGCAATTTAGAATTAAGAAAAATGAAAATTTGTTTGAGTATTCCATATTTACTATATTAACATTATATTAATACCAAGATGTACTTTTTTCAAATTGCATAACATGAGTACTTCTGAAAAGATAAAAAAGGATATGCAGTCAGCCAAATTCTGCATCCACAGATTCAACCAACCGCAGATGGAAAATCTTTGGAAAAACAAAAAACAATACAAATAACATCACAACCATAAAAAATAATACAAATAAAAATACAGTATAACTATTTACATATAATTTATATTGTATAGGTAACCTAGAGATGATTTAAAGAATAAGGGGAATGTGCATAGGTTATATGCAAACACCATGCTATTTTATACTAATATAAGGAAGGCAAAATCTGTGGATTTTGGTATCCTTGATAGGTGCTGGAACCAATTCCCTATGGATACTGAAAGATGACCATATTCTTGAAAAACTATCTTCAAAGCAGAATTTGATATATCAAATCATTTTCTAGTGGTTTTTATTAAAAGCAGAAGATGTATGTTCATTTTTAGGGTTCCTAATAGTGTAGCTATTGTAATCAATACTACCACAGCCCTTATGCTTATATAACACACACACTGTTGCTGCTCTCACGGGCCAGTTGTTAAGCATTGATAGGTAAGAACATCAGAGAAACAAATTTTTGTAAACTGAGAACTTTATGCTATGTTTTAAAAATTTATCTTATCAATTTTAAATTCCCAAAGAATATGCAGATATTCTTCTATAGAAAACAATAAACATATTGAATGTACTTGTATTTAGAAATACCTAAACATATAATATATCAACAGCACTTATTTAGAAGCTACTAACTACCTGGTACTGTGTGCAGAGATTACAGAACTGAATGGGACAGTCTTTCTTCTTCAAGAAACTCAGTATCTTCATTTTATATATAGAAAACAGAGTCTCAAATATAACAGATTAAATAATTTGCCCAAAGTCCCACAGTTAATAAGAGTCAGATCTAGGATGATTTATCTCAGGAATTCCTTAATACTTATCCTTAGAAGGATTCTATCAGAATTACCTGGGGGAGATTTTTTTAAAAATTACGTATTTCCATGCACACTGGACTGAGTTAGAATATCTGAGGATGATGGACAAGAATCTTTATTTTTATATAGTTACTCAGATTATTCTAATGCATAGTCAGGTTTAGGTATCACTGTTTTCTCTGACTCTAAAGATCATTCCTTTTAAAACTTGAAGCATTGCCTTTCTCTCAGTGTTAACACTCTCATAAATCAACATGTAAGGAGTCCTAGATTTCCAGAGATAGAATATGCATGAAGAATAAAATTATGTGCAGTTAGTCATGGCTTAAACCTTTAGGCAAGAAATGATTCATAATTATCAACATTGTCCCCGGCCAGAGAGCATATCTACCCTTTGTACCTTAATTTAGAATGGATGGGAAATGATTGGTTTTGATAAATATTGTTTTATGTCAACATAGCAAGTTAATGTTCTGTTAGAGTTCAGGAATATGTAGATTTTTATCTTTTAGAATAGTTATTATTATTAAGATTGTGGGGAAGTGACGAGAAAAGAGGGGAAGAATATACATGTTTAACATGCCAAATTGGAGCTCTGAATGTATTTTCCCACAGAAATAATTTATAAGTGATGATTAAATAGAATATTAGTGGGTATTATTGCCTAAACCTTGCTGACTTAATCTAGATGCCTGCTGACTTCTTGGCAGTCAGTTAGTAGGGAAGAGAGAAAAAATGCCTCAGTAGGCAAGGCCTGACGTATAGGGCTTCTTGTAGAGGATGGAGAATTATAGTCTATATGACTCTGCTCAGAAAATATCGTACACATTAGCTTAATGTAAGATGGTTGTAGATTGGAGAACTTGCTTTGCCTGGGGGTTGAGGGTGGGGAGTCCAAATGTTACAAGCAGTAGCTGAGATGGCAGTTCATCCATTCATCTTGAAATGTGTTTATTTTGAACCACTAATTTAATTCTTAAAAACCTTTTACCTCCTCAAATATTTTAAAGATGATATCTAACATTTTCATCATATGTTTAAGTTGTTGCAAAGGGTACAAATTCTAGCATTTATCAAAACTGACATTTTACTGTAAAACTGTTATAGTCTCTTTAAAAATGTATTCAGTGGAATCTAATTAGCATAACAGTTTAATAACTTCCAATAGCCTTAAAAATCATACAAATGCACACACAATCTCTTTTTTTAACAGTTATAAATTTTCTTTCCTTTTTTTTCCTGAACAATGAATTTGTATTTATATTCTACCTCCCTCACAGGATTTTATCCACATGTAATATATTTTTTGCTAGAAATCTTTTAAAAAATCACCCTTTTAGACTCTATTTCAACAAAATGTGTATATAGATAGAAATTAAACATTTAAAAATTTTAATGACAATTGGGCTTAAAGTTTTGAAAAATTTCTACTGGAGTGAGTTTAATTATGATAATTATTAATACATAGTTGATTAAAATAACAATATAAATTTTGATTATAAATAATTAAATGTAAGATAAATTTATAGTAAAATAAAATTTTAAATAAAAATAAAAATTTAATTAATAAATAATTTATAAATAATAAATAATTTAATTAATTTTTAAATTAATAAAATTTAAAAATAAAATTTCACTATAAATTTCTTTTTTTAAATTTTTTTTAATTTCAGCATATTATGGGGGTACAAATATTACGGTTATGTATATTGCCCATGCCCCCCTTCCCCCTCGAGGCAGAGCCTCAAGCATGACCATCCCCCAAATGTTGCACATCTCACTCATTATGTTTGTATATACCCATCTCCTCCTTCCCCTCTTAATGAGATGGAAGAGACTGGTTTTTTTCAAAGTTGTTCATAAGTCCATGGATAAATATTACTTATTATAGATCCAGTTAGAATTCAGCATCAATTCTATTTCTACTTCTTTTGTTATTATTGTAGCAAGTGCTGAGGAAATATGTTCACATTAATGACTAAATATGATTAGAAAGAGTTTGGGTATAACAATTCACTCAATTCTTTGAACTCTTTTCAAGTTGTGTGTCAAAAAATATAGTAATCTATTATTGAAAATTATTTTTAATTATATCAGCTGACCACTAATTTAGATTTTGCTTCAATTTGTCAAAAACAAAGAATTGAAAACACAGGCTTGCAAAATTATTTGTTACCCAATTGATGATTTATTTTGTCAATTTTTGGGAGTTATACCAAAAAGTCTTTACTGAGACTTAATCAAATGACTATTTAAACTTATTACTCTTTCACTTAGAGGAATTTTGTTTAAGCCAAATACTAAAAAGAATTTGGAAAATGTTAATTTTAGTATCCCTGCCAATTACAATTTATACTGATAAAATTATTTTACCTTTTCACATGTTTAAATTATTTTTATAAGTATCTTAGAACTGCATATTTAGCTTTCAGTTTATAGAAAGTATGGAACATGTGAGCTAATAGGCAAAGCCAGTCCTGTTAGCAAAATAGTCAAATGAAATTTTCTGTCAGGGAATCTCACTTTACTTTTCAGTTTAAATAAATGTTAATATACATCCTTTGATAATCTTAATGTAATTTCTTAATGTGATCTTAAAGAGATTTCGTAAAGCGACAAAAGCTATGTATGATGGATCTCATTTACTCATGCATCACTTGAATAAATTAGTTATATATACTAATATTATATTAATAATAATTCCCATTTTAATGGTAGCATCTGCTACCCAGACAGGACTCAACTTTTTAAGTACAGTTTCTTTTTGAATATGAGTGTTTTCAGTGTAGGCTTTAAAGTATAGGTATTATCCTTAAGGCTATTTCTTGTGGTTACTTACTGAATCAGTTCCATCCTTGAGATGGATATAAGGATCTCGAAGATCCTTATGGCCAATTAAAACCAAAACAACGTGAATGTGAGTATTCAGTTTTGAAATTTCTTTACCAGTTGATTCCTTAGCAAATCTCTTGTATGTGCCACAGTTTCATCAGTGATGTCATTTTCCTTCTGATTGGGAGTAACCGGAAACATCTATAGATAATGAGTGTGTAAGTAATATCTTCTGTTTACCACAGTTTGTGCCACAATCTGAACAAGGCCTCCTGCAATTTTATAAACTCTATAAAATGTAGTGGTATCTATAAGGGTGTAATAAAGTTGCACTGGTGGACTTAGCCAACATTTTGTTTTTAGTTATTCACTTGTGGAGCAGGTATAATACCCTTTTTTTTATTGGTCATGTAAGATATCTAGCTTTAGCAGTGAGCAATATTAATTGATAAAAGTTTTCCAAAGCTTGTCTTGATTAACCGATTGTAGGTTGCTCATACCCTCAATTTTCTTCTTATAACATGAATAGCTTTCTTTAGGATCTGAGTGTTCTGCAAATAAATGCTTCAAGAAAGATGGTTTCTTACTGTTGTTTTGACAACAATGTCTCAAGAGCAGAGTCTCTCAGGGACTTTTTGGAGCAATGCATTCTTTCACAATTAGGAGTCACTTTCCTAGAAGAGTTATATGTCTGAGGACATTATCTTTCATAATCTCATAACTTCCTTCTTAACTCTGTAAGAATTTTAATAAGTTGCAAGTTATTAAATAGCATTAGTTTATTATAAGATAGCATGTCAGAAACAGGCTTTTTAAGGTGTGCTGTACTTTACTAACAATTAAGATATTTTTTATAAAGAACATCAGTTAAAAATGATATCTCAGCTGCTCCTTACTTTCAAATTATGATATTTTCCAGTATTAGTGCAATTAGAATTAGGTTCTTTCTATGCCTTTTTTCAAAATGTGTTTAGCCGCTGACTTGTTTTAGTCATAGGTGTAAAACTATAGCCTCCCTAATGTTCTTTGGACACAGAAGAAAACCCTCCACATTTAATATGCACGTATTGGTGTTACCTGTTGACACGGCTCCATTTATATCAATATCTCACCTACAAATCCATTGTAATTTCATGTATATAACCGGAAATAGCCACATATTTCTTTCTTCTCAAGACATTTGCCAATTGTCTACATTGAATACTTTACAGATGTATTGAGAAACTAAGAAAATTATGATTACTTGCAGAATGACTGCCAGGTAAATTTGTTTATCTAGTTTCTATTCCATCGACTTGATGGTATTGTCTGATTTGAAAATATTCTCTGAAAATTGGTAACTGGATTATTAGGATGAAAAAACCCACATTATAGTTTATATATAACTTACTCAGCTTTCAAGATCATTAACAGCATGACATAACTGAACTGAAGTCTCTTTTTTAATCTCCTATATACAATCATAATCTCTATTTCTTGATTATTTGTCTTAATGTTTTATTGATATCTCAGATTCTTCTGTTTACTTTTATCTTGTAAACATATACAACTTTTTGCTCTAAGGAAGTGTTTGAGAAAGCCTGGTTTTACTCTGTCAGGTATTATGCAAACTAAAAGGGAATGGATCTAAAGTTCCTCTATTAAGTATAATCTTTGCCGAGGTTTTTTGATATATAATCTTTACCAACCTAAGGGCATGTCCTTTTATTCCTACTTCTATTACCAAGCTAAAGAGATACTCTTGTATTCCTAGTTTCTAAGAGTTAATTTAACCCATAAATGGGTGTTGGACTTTATTAAATGCTTTTTCTTCATTGATTGAGATAATCCTATGACTTTTTTCTCCTTTAGTCTGTTAATATGTTGAATTACATAACTTGATTTTCTGATGTTGCACCATCCTTACTTTCATAGAGTTAAATGGTATTGATTGTGATATTACATGTTTTCTAGCTGTCTAGGATTTTGTTAATTAAGTTTCAGTGTATGTTTTGGCTCCAAATATATTGTGAGTGGAATTGGCCTGTGCAGTGCTTGTGGTATGTCAAAATTGTATTAGTTTCATAAAATGAGCTGTATAGATTTTATTATTTTGAAAATTTTAATTTTATGGAGTAATTTATATAAGATATGAATTAATGGTTCCTTAAAAATTTGGTAGGATTCACCTGTAAAACTGTAGCAATTGCTGTAGGCACCCTACTCATATGCCTTCAACAGACTCCAGATCAGGGGTCCTCAAACTTCTTAAACAGGGGGCCAGTTCACTGTCCCTCAGACCATTGGAGGGCCGGAGTATAGTTAAAAAAAAACCACAAAACTATGAACAAATTCCTATGCACACTGTACATATCTTATTTTGAAGTAAAAAAACAAAACGGGCAAAAACACCCGGCTGGCCGGATAAATGTCCTCGGCGGGCCGCAGTTTGAGGACGCCTGCTCCAGATGATACCTGCAAATGGTTCCTGAACATACCAGTAGCTTCCTGCCACTCTCTGCCTAAGGGTATTTTATTGCCAAGGGAATAGGCCTAACCTAAAGTGGAGAGAGTCAGGAGTGCCAATCAGCTAATAGATAAATACCCCAGCCTTCTTGATCCTTAGTGTAATGATTCTGAGAGGGTTCCACCTTGGCCAAACTCCATTTGCCCCCAGAAATAATCTACTCTTCAATGTCAATTAGAGCCAGTTGATTGGCTTTCCTACCTTTCATGTTTTGCTTCCCCACTCTTTCACTGTGCATTTTGGGATCATCTTTCAAATACACTTCTTTGCATCCTATTCTTGGGCTCAGGATCTGCTTGTAAAGAAGTCCAAAATAAGACAAAAACTATATGGGCCTGAGATTTTCCATAGGGGAGATATATTTTTAAAAATTTTTAAATTGAAGTGGTCATATAATAAAATTTGCCATTTTAAAGTATATAAGTTAGTGGTTTATAGTACATTAACAATGTGCAAGCATCACCACTGTCTAATTCCAGAACACTTCTGTCACTTCTGCAAAAAAGCCCTGTATCCATTAGTAGTCACTCCCATCTCCCTCCACACCCCAGCAACCACTAATCTACTTTCTTTTTTTAAAATTTTATCTATTTTTTAAAAAAAATTTATTTTTAATTATTATGGATACATAATAGCTGTATATATTTATGGGGTAATTATGATATAACATGATACAGTCATACATAACAAATTAGGGTAATTGGGATACCCATCCCCTCAGCATTTATCATTTCTTTGTGTTAGAAACATTCCAATTCCACTCTTTTAGTATTTAGAAATATACAATAAATTGTTATAATTAACTATAGTCACCCCATTGTGCTACTGACTACTAGATCTTATTCATTCTATCTAACTGTATTTTTGTACTCCTTAACCATATTCTCTTTATCCCCCATTCCCTCCCCACTACCTTTTTCAGCTGCTGGTAACCATCATTCTACTCTTTATCTCCATGAGTTCAACTTTTTTTTTTTTTTTTAGCTCTTACATATGAATGAGAACTTGTAATATTTGTCTTTCTGTGTCTGGCTTATTTCACTTAACATAATGTCCTCCAGTTCCATCTATGTTGTTGCAAATGCTAGGATTTTATTCTTTTTTATGGTTTTTTATGGCTGAATAATATTCCATCATGTGTATGTACCACATTGTCTTTACCCATTCATCCATTGAGGTACTTAGGTTGATTCCATTTTGGCTCTTGTGAATAGTGCTGCAATAAACATGACAGTGCAGATATATCTTTGATATATTGATTGCCTTTCTTTTGGATATATGCCCCCTAGTGAAATGGCTAGATCATATGACAGTTCTATTTTTAGTTTTTTGAGGAGCCTCCATCCAGTTTCCCATAGTGGCTGTACTAGTTTGCATTCCAACTAACAGTGTGTGAGGGTTTCCCTTTCTTCACATCCTTGCCAGCGTCTGTTATTCCTGTTAAAATGGATAAAAGCCATTTTAACTAAGGTAAGATGATATCTCATTGTGGTTTTTATTTGCATTTATCTTTTCAGTATACTAATTTCCTTTCTTTTGGATATATACCCAGCAGTGTGATTGCTGGATCATATGATAGTTCTATTTTTAGTTTTTTGAGGAACCTCCAAACTGTTCTCCATAGTGACTGAACTCATTTACATTCCCACCAACAGTGTATGAAGGTTCCCCTTTCTCCACATCTTTGCTAGCATTCCTTATTGCTTGTCTTTTGGATAAAAGCCATTTGAACTGGAATGAGATGATATCTCATTGTGGTTTTGATTTGCATTTCTCTGATGATTTGTGATGTTGAGCATTTTTCATATGCCTGTTGGTCATTTGTATGTCTTCTTTTGAGAAATGTCTATTGAGATCTTTTGCCTATTTTTAAATCAGATTATTGTTTTTATCCTGTTGGTTTGTTTGAGCTCCTTATATATTCTTGTTATTAATTCCTTGTCACATGAGTAGTTGGCAAATACTTTCTCCCATTCTGTGAGTTGTGTCTTCATTTTACTGATTGTTTCCTTTGCTGTGCAGTGTTTTTAGCTTGATGTGATCTCATTTGTCCTTTTTTGCTTTAATTGCCTGTGCTTTTGAAGTACTACTCAAGAAATCTCTGCTCAGACCAATATCTTGCAGAGTTTCCCCAGTGTTTTCTTCTAGTAGTTTTATAGTTTCAGCTCTTTGATTTATGTGCTTAATCCATTTTGATATGATTTTTGTATTTGGAGAGAGATAGGGTTTTAGTTTAATTCTTCTGTATATGGATATCTAGTTTTCTCAGCACCATGTGTTGAAGAGACTTTTTCCCAATATATGTTCTTGGCACCTTTGTTGAAAATGAGTTGACTGTAAATACTGGGGATGGGGGAGGGGTGGTATAGGCGATGCAAGACTGTCTTGCCTACTCTCTTCAATGCTTGTTTCCTTGCTGTTATGTTAAAACCAGGTACTCTGATTGCTCACTTGATTTTTTTTGGCTCTTATGCATATGTTTTCTTGCTGGTTAATAGTTCAGTTTGGTCTTGCTGTGGGGAGACAATTTCTGGAGTGTTCTATTTGGCCATCTTGCTCAGCCCTTCTCCCACTAATCTTTTTTTCTTTATGATTTTACTTATTCTGGACATTTAATATAAATGGATTTATATGATATGTGGCATTTTGTGTCTGGCTTCTTTACACTTAGCATTATGTTTTTAGGTCTCATATGTGTTGTAGCAAGAATTAGTACCTCATTCCTTCTCATGACTGAATTATATTCCATTGTATAGATATACCACATTTTATTTATTCATTCATCAATTGAAGGACATTTGGATTGTTTATACTTTTTGGCTATTGTGAATAATACTGCTATGAACCTTAATTTCCAAGTTGTTGTGTAAACATTCATTTCTCTTCTCTTGGGTATTACCTAAAAGTAGAATTGCTAGGCCATATTGTAATTCTATATTTAAGCTTTTGAGGAACTGCCAAACTGTTTTCCACAGTGACTATACAATTTGACATTCCTACCAACACTGTACAAAACTACAAGGGTTTCCACATCTTCATTAACACTTGTTATTTTTTTATAAATATATCCATCCCAATGGGTATAAAGAGGTGTCTCATTGTGGTTTTTGATTTGCATTTTCCAGTGACTGATGACATTTCTTCATGTGCTTGTTGGACATTTGCATATATTCTCTGGAGCAATATTCAAGTCCTTTGCCCATTTTAAAATTGGGCTGTCTTTTTATTGTTGAGTTGTCAGAATTCTTTTTTTTTT
>VBSM01001124.1:46349105-46364156 GCA_008086735.1 Cheirogaleus medius
GCTGTCTTTTCTGTAGAGACACTCTGTCTGGTGGTGTTTCTAGTCCACCATCTTAATCCGCCCTCTGTCAGAATTCTTTATATGCTATATATATCTCTCATACCAGACCCTTGTCAAATATATAATTTGCAAATATGGGTTATTGTTTCTTTCTTCTTCTTTTTCTTGTTTTTCTTAGAGACAGAGTCTTGCTATGTTGCCCAGGCTGATTTCAAACTCATGAGCTCAAGCTATCCTCCTGCCTCAGCCTCCTGAGTAGCTAAAACTGTTGTCATGCACCACTAGGCCTGGCTTGTCTTTTCATTTTCTTGAAAATTTCCTTTGTTGCATAAAAGTTTTTAATTTTGATGAAGTCTAATTTACATATTTTTTCTTTGGTTGCTTGTTCTTTTGGTGTCATATGTAGGAAACAGTAGCCTAAATCAAGGTCATGAAGTTTTATTCCTTTTTTTCCTTTAAGAATTTTATAGTTTTAGCTCTTAAATTGAGGACTTTGATTCATTTTGAGTTAATTTTTGTAGAAGGTGTTTGTTAGGGGTCCAGCTTCATTGTTTTGCATGCGGATATCCAGTTGTTCGAGAGTCATTTGTTGAAAAGACTATCCCCATTGAAAGGTTCCCTTTTTAAAGATCAGACCATAGATGTATGGGTTTTATTCTGGGCTTTCAATTCTATTTCATTGATCTATAAGTCTTTCCTTGTGCCAATAGCACACTACCAGTATCACACTGTGTTGATGACTGTAGCTTTGTAGTTAAGTTTGAAATGAAGAAGTGTGAGTTGTATAAGAGGTCTCTGATCATCATTTATATTTCAATAATATTTATTGATTTTATTAATATTTATTAAAAACTAGCCTATATTTACAGTCTTTGCCAGAAATGTAATCATATGTTATCAAGAGTATTATACATAGAAATGGATGTTTATACAGAATAAAATAAATAGGCTCCTCCGCCAATAAAAGAGTTGTAAGGTTCTAAAATAAGTTGGAATAAATCAAAATTGCACCTCAATTGAATAAATTTGGAAACCTCTGAGATAAGCTCTGCATATTATATTTTCAGTAAATATTTTATCAATTGTAACACACATAAAATAATCTTAAAATATATTCTTACTGCATTTTGAATTTTATTGTAGTATTTTTATTAGAAAAAATGTATTTCATAGTAATAGTTGCATTTGGACAGTTCTCACATGTTATTTTCTTTTTTTTCTTAAAGACGATTTCATGAAAGCACATAGTATGTGGATTGTTGAAATTTGCTAAGCAAACATATTTTAAAGTAATGCATACTTGTTATATACCTATAGTTAATGTATTAATTCACTCATTGATTGAACGCATCTTGGTGGTTTTTAGGAACTTGGGCGATCGTAGTGAACTAAAATACATGAACATTTCTTATCTTCCTGGAGAATATATTCTAATTAGGAGATGGAGACAACAAATGAGATAAATATTAGAAGGTGTAAATGCTTTGGAGAAAGTGAAAATCAAGATACTTAATTTTGGGTGATGTTGGAATTTTAATTTGGATGGCCATAAAAAGTGATAATTGAGGTTAAAGGGATGAGAGAGTTAGTGGTGTGTACAGTTAGAGAAAAAAGCAGTCCAGATTGAAGTAATATCAAGTACAAAGGTCCTATGGAAGGAGCATGCTGGACATGTTGGAAGAAGAACAATGAAGTCAGTGTGGTTAGGGCAGAGCAAGTCAGCATGGAACAGAGAAGCACAGAATGGTGAGAGATAGGGTTAGAGCGTGAGATTTCAGAAAACCTTTTGGATTATTGTAAGGACTTTGGTATTTATTTTGAGCAAAACAGGGGGTGCTAAAATGATCTGACCCGAAAAGTGACATGATCTTATTCACCTTTTAAAAGGCTTACTTTGACAATTTTGTTGAGATTGATTAATGGGGGTAGTGGGAACAGGATGGAAAGTGGGAGACTAGTTATGAGGTTATTACAATAATTTACGTGCAAGAGGATGGTGACTTAGGTAGGCTAGGGTAATTGTGGTGGAGGTGGTGAGATGTCATCTCTGTAGATATATTTTAAAAGTAGAACCAAAAAGATTTTCTGGTGGAACATATGTAGGGTATGAGAGTAAAAGATTATGCCAAGATTTTTACCCTGAGGCAAACTGAAAGTATGAAAGGTTACTATTAATTGCTATGGGTAAGACTGTGGATGGAGCAATTTTGGGGCGAAGAGCTGGAATTCAGTTTTGGACTTGTTAGTTTTGAGATGAATCAAAATACAAATGCACTGAAACTTAGATATAAGGCTGTGCTCTTAATTTGAACTATGATAGTGTTCTGATAAAGATAGTATATCTTTTTTAGCATAGTAAATCTCCTTTGGGTGGGCCAATATGGACTGGCCTTACATTTGGAGTAGGTCAGATGACTGTATGTGATTACTGTTGTTATTGCCTTTTTAGCAGTACAGGAGCAAGAAGCACACTTTGCAATGGGAAATCTTTATAGCAGTGCATGGCTTCTGGAAATTTATTTGCAAGAAACCATGGGGAATCCCATTAACCTTTACATTTTAAAGAATTATTAATGGGAATCTGAGAAACAGGTGACTGAATCTTTATACTTTCAACTTTTAAAATTTTCTTGTCCCCAAGAGCATTCTAGTGATTTCAGTATTACCATTTTTCTGTAATATTTCATTATCATTGTGCCTAGTTTTATATTTCCATTTTCTTCAATTTAGATAAAGCATCATCTTTTTTTTACTATCTGTTAACCTTCATATAATTATATATGGTCCCCTTCATTTTATAAGATTTACTCCTCAGAAATTTTCATGTTCTGGTCATCATTCTAAATGAAACCATCTATGTGAATATGCTTTGTATTTTAAAAAAAACTAAACTTCCTTTCTTTCCCCCATTGTAAACTATAAATTTACTTTGATATTATTGAAATGATTTATAATTTAAGCATTATAATTTCTAAGTTCTTCTAAGTGATGAAAAGGAAACTGTCAACTAAGTATGTTTTGTATTTACCCTATTGAATCTTTGAATCAGTCAATATTTAATAGAAAATAATTATTGTAATTAATATTACATTTTGTAATGTAGAGTAATAGTACTCTTTCAACTCATTTTGCTTTATTCTTTTTATTTTACTAAGTTACTGTATTTTTAATGGAAATGTAATTTATTTCTTAGGGGAAAAAGTAGGTTAACAATATTGTACCAATATACAGTGAAACCAGTTGGGCCAGATTTAACAAAGTGCTATAGCACAGACTAGTGGGAAAACTTATTAACTGCAGAAATGATCAGTTTCCTTAACTGTTTTAACAGTTGTTCTTTCTTTAAAAATTACGCAGAGAAATTTAAACTTAAATGCTCTTCTAAATTAAAATAAGATTTTAAGGTTGTATACTTATTATGAAGGCAGCAATGAGCTATTTTTATTATAATAAATATGCAATTAAATGCTTCTCAATGACTAATTTACTTTGGAAACCATACCCTAGTTTTTTGATAAAATTTCATTTAGACCAGAAAATGTATAAAGAGAATTGGTTATCTTTGATATAATTGTCTTACCCCTTTACTCCCACTACTCCTGAAAAAAAAAACCCTGAAAGTAAGCTATATTATATTTTAAAAATTATATTTGTGTGAACATTCAGTAATTAGTTCTCAATTAAGTAGATATTTATGTTAAATACATGTATATTTACCTCCAATGTGATTATATCAATACATATTTTCCTAGTCCAGTTGAGCTTTATTGTTTCCTGGTTTGACATTCCTAGTCATATATAGCTGTCTCCTCCCACTGTTTTTCTTTGTCCCTCTTTTTAAATTTTAAATATTTCAAACATGTCAAAAAGTTTAGAGAATTTAACATGCAATTATACAAATCTTAACATTTTGCTGTAGCATTTGTTTTACATTTTTTAGAGATATAGCAATTATTTTGATTACTTATTTCATGTATGTTTTTATGTGTATAGTTTATACTTATATATTGCTAAACCATATGTAATATTGTTTTGCAAGGTTTTTAACATTATATCATGGTATCATCATGTTTTTATTTTTCTGAAACTTGCTTTCTTTGTTTAACCCTATATTTTGAGAGTTATGTCAAAATTTAGATTCGTTTAAATCTAATTTTATTTATTTTGATTGTTAACTATAATTCTGTTGCATGGATATTCTACAGTTTATCCATTGTTGTGTTGATTTAGTTTATCTAAATTGTTTCCAATATTAACAGTGCTCAATGGACATCTCTCTTCATGGCTTCTTGTGCCTGCTTGAGATTTTCTCTAGGGTAGAAGTAAGATTTCTGGGTCATAGAGTATAGATATCCATTATTAGTTCACTAGATACTTCAGAATGGCTCTCCAAACTGATTGAAATGATTTACAATCTTGAGAGGAATGTATTGGTTGCTTTACCTCTTCTGTAGTGTTTGGAATTGTCAGACTTTTAAATGCTTCTGAAATGGTAACTCATTGTTTTAATTTTGCATTTTATGACTGATGAAGTTAAGCATCTGTTTAATGTCTCGTTGGGTTTCTCTATAGAATTGCATATATTACTGTGATGTTTTGTCTTTTTCTTATTAAACTCAGGGAGTTCTTTATTTATTATGAATGCATATCTTTTGTTAACTGTACACACTGCAATAAAATTTCTCCTGGACTGTGTTTTCTCTTTTTGCTTTGTTTATCTTATTTTACTATTCACAAGTGTTAAAAAATTCTTAATATAGTCAAATTTATCATTTTTTAATAGTTTGTGTTTTTTTTATCTGGGTCAAGAAATCTTTCGTTTTCCTTTTTAGTTTAATCAAGTCCCATTTATTTATTTTTGTTGTTGCTGTAATTGCCTTTGGGGGTCTTAGTTATAAATTATTTAGACCAATATCTGGAAGAGTTTTTCCTATATTTTCTTCTAGAATTGTTATTGTTTCATGCCTTAACATTTAAGTCTTTTATCCATCTTGAATTAATTTTTGTGAGTGGTAAGAGATAGGGGGTCCTGTTTCATTCTTCTGCATATGACTATCCAATTTTCCCAGCATCATTTATTGAATAGGGTTTCTTTTCCCCAGCGCGTGTTGTTGTCTGCTTTGTCAAAGATCAGTTGGTTGTAGGTAATTGGTTTCATAAAGTTTTTCTTGACATTTGTTCTAAAAGTTTTAAAGTTTGGCCTTTTACATTTTAGTGTTGAATCCATTCGGAATGGATTTTTTGTATATGGTGTGAGATGGGAATCTGACTTTTTTCCCTAAAATGTGACAATCAGTTGTTTCAGCTATATTAATTGAATAGTGCAACCGTCCTCCACTGATTTTTAAGATCAACATTGACATATGTGGGAGTCTGTTTCTAGAGCTTCTGTTACCCTCCATGTTCTAGTTAGCATCTCTCTACTAATGCCACGCTGTCTTAATTTCTATCACTTTATAATAAGTAGAATGAGTCTACCTTAAACTGTTATTTCTCTTCAGAATTATTTTGATTTTCCTTGTCTTTGGCTCTTCCACATGCATTTTAGATTCAGCTTGATAAAATTCATGGAAAGCATGATAGGAGTTTTGATTAAAATTGCACTGAACTTTATAGATTTAATTTGGGCAGACTTACATCCTTGTGGTCTTTGTTCTATTTATCCCAAAATAGTAAAACTCTCCACTTATGTAATTCCTCTTTTAGGTCTTTTAATGAAATTTTACATTTTTTAATGAGAGGGTCTTTCTCTTTTTTTAAAGGTTTATTGTCAGGACTCTTGTGTATCATTTTTTTTTGTAACAGGTATCTTTAAATTTTTATTTGATGTTTTATAATTGGTTATTGGCAGTATATAGGAATGCTGTTTATTTTGTTTATTCATCTTTGATCTAGGAAATTCATTGAGCTCTTTTACTAGTTTGGCTATAGATTTTTTTGAATTTTCTTTCATAATCAAATAATGTTCAAATAAGGACAGTTTTATTTAATCTTTTCTTGTGTGTGTTAGCACAAGTACACACGCATGAGAGAGGGAGAGGGAGAGAAAGAGATAGATAGATAGATATTGAGGTTGGTTTACTAGGCTAGTGCCTCCAGGACAGTGTTCAATAGAAGTGGTGATACTGGGGATCTGTAGCTCATTCCTGACTTTAAAGAGAAGGCTCTTACCTTTGATTCTTAAATATAAAATAGGATTTAGGGTTTTCATAATTATCCTTTATCAGGTTAAAGCATTGCTGCTTTCTTTTTTTGTTTGTTTGTTAGTTAGATTTTATATTATACAAATGAATCTTTCATTTTATGAATGCTGAATGATTTTTCTGTATCTATTGATATAACCATTTTTTCTATTTCATCTGTTAATGTGGTGAATTACATCAATATATTTTCTTAAACTATTCGTGCATTTTTGGTGTAATCCCCCTTTGTATTGATACAGTCTTCTTAGTTCATTTTTTTTCTATGTTCATTCATATATATTTGCTATATAAAATTTAGGATTTGGTTTGTTAAGAGATATGCATCCATTTTCACTTATGCTGTTGGCCTATAATTTTATTTTTATGTTGCTTTAGTAGGCTGAAATGGCCCTCAAAAAAAATCCATGTCCTAAATCCCTGAAACCTGTGAGTGTTACCTTATATGGCCTCCCAGCTCTCCTTGCTCCCACCCCCACAGATGTGATTCAGTAAGGATCTTGAGATGGGGAGATTATCCAGGGGGGCCCTAAATGCAATCACCTGTATCACCATAAGGTAGAGGCAGAGGGAGAAAGGCAATGTGAAGATGTAACAGAGTTTGATGATGATGATCTTGAATACTGGATTGATGTGGTCACAAACAAGGAATGCTGGTAGTCACTGGAAGCTGATTGCTAGAAGAAAAAAGGAACTGATTTTCCCTAGAGCCTTCTGAAACAGCATGGCCCTGTTGACATCTTGATTTTGGTCAGGTGATACTGAATTGGACATGTGGTTCCAGAACTGTGGGGGAATAAATTTCTGTTGTTTTAAGCCACCAGTTTGTTATAGTTTGTTACAGATAATTCAGGAAACTGATTCACTACCATTTTCTGATTTTGCCATTAAAAATTTTTCATAAATTGCACTAGGGAACTTTCCTTCTATCCCCCTCTATAATATTTTGAATAAGTTTGAGATACCTATTCCTTCAATGTGTGATAAGAGAGTCAAGTATAAAACCATCTAGGACCTCCCCTCTCTCTCCTTCTCTCCTGCTCTCTTCTTCCTTCCCCCTGAAGTTACTTACTTCTTCCTTATTAACAGTTTTATCATTGCTTTCATGAAGTCTCTGAGATCCCTAATCCAGAACCAGGTATTTATTAGTGAGCTGGGGTCTTGCCTCAATCTTGATATTTAGTGATACTATAAATTAATGTATTAGTGATATTTTAAATTAGTGATCTTGCAAATTCATATATACAAACCAAGTCTGTGGATGGCTTTGTTCAGTGTCAAAGTTACAAAACTGTCTCACTTGACTAAGCCCACAGCTCCATGGAAGCTGTAGATTGAGAAGCTTTCCACAGCATTTTTTTCAGACTCTTTTATTAATAAAGAAGGCCCCAGCCATCAAGAGTGAATCTAAATTCCAGTTTCTCATTTCACATGGAACACTTTTGGTTCTGTTATCCCACAACAGCTGTGCTCTCAGCAACTGGTACCTACTTTTGGCTAGGAGAACAGTAGGCCTGAGGCTTTAGCTCTGCTCATCTTTTCTTTCATTTCTGTTTTATTTATAAGCTATAGTTCTGTGTGTAGGAACAAAATCCTTTCTATTGAAAGCCACCTCTGTTTTCAGCAGAAAAATATTAAAAGTTCAGGTTTATAGTGTGGCATGAAACAAAATACTTTAGTGTTTAGAGATAAAAATATGGTTTGGGGAAAGTAGAGAGAGGGGTTAAAATTTAAGTGTAGGCAGAATGGTAGAGCTCACTATAATTTTTAATTCTTTATAATTTCTCTGAGGTTTTCAGTGTAAGTTAAATTTTGTGGGTTTTTTTGCAATTCTGTATTTTGTTTTGATAAATAGTATTGCAGATATCTAAAATTTTTAGTACTACTAACTAAATGGCAATATAATGTATGATTGTATTTTCAGCTTAATTGTCTTTTGTTTTTATTATCATTTCCTATCCTTTAATTACTATTTGGCATTTCTAATTGTCAAAACTTGGGAGATGGACCCCAAAGTCCATATAATTAAAAAACTTTTAATTATAAAGCTGTTGAGATTTCTACTTAATTATCTGGTTATCTCATTTCTCTAATTTAATTTGTTGAAGTCAGTTTTTGTTGTATTTGATATCCCTCTCTTTGGAGCATACTCACATAGTGAATGAATCCCTCAATAATTCTGATAGTACTGTGTTTTTTTCCTCAAAGGAAATAGCTTAATAGTAACTTGCTTTAAATAGCATATTAAAGTTAAACCATAGTGGCAGTTTCTTGTTTTCAGCTATCACACGCTTTGTTCCTATGGCTCACCAAACCATCTCTGTTCTCTAGTTTCTGATATTTACCTTAGACCCTACCTTTGAATCGTTGTGCTACTATTTTAGCAGTACTGAAGCATTACTGCCTTCAGTTAATTTTCCTACATTTAAAACTTGGCACTTTCAAAATCCTTTAAGTATTATCTCAGGATTTCCTTATATCCTCTTTAGCCTGCCTCTTCTCATCCCACAACTACTGTCCAAAGCTGATTTCCAAAATGGAAATCAACCATTTTATTAGAAACCAGCAGCTCCCAGGACTTTTCTCTCTGGTGGATGTGGTCCGTACTTGGTACTTAGGCAAATATTAATCTCTAAACATAGCTGACAATGTTCGAATCGCCATGCAATAGTTATATCTTAAGAGCCTTCCAGTTTAGATTGTTTTATCATTAAGCTGGCTTCTTTTTTCCTTTTTGCCATTAAGGCAATGAATGGCATAAGGGAAGCTATGAATGGATGATATAGGAAGACTGCAGCTCATTACTTCAAGCCTGAGGGCACTCAGGGAAAGTATTAGGTATACAGAAAAGAGGGGACAAGGAAAATCTTGTCCCTTCTGTCCTTGTATATTGTGATGGAGGAGAAAGAAGATAGAGGTAAGGGGATGCTCAGTGGTATGTTCCAATTTCTTCTTTTTGGGCTTTGACCCAGGAGGAGCATATGTTTTGGTTAAATTGAATGGCAGCTTTTACCCTTCTTAACATTTGAGGTTCTTGGAAGGGAATTTCCCCTTAGGATGCCCTGTGGGCAAAGGTAATTCAGCATGAACTTGCAGTGCATCATGATAAGAAAGGCCAAGAAAAGGCCATACTTAGCTTTGAGAACTATCCTTTGTTCCAGTGTGGCATGAAGGACATAAAAATAACTACATGTCCCTGCCATGACACCCACCTATAGTGAGGGATGAGGTGACTTTGTAGAAGAGCCTGCAGAATGGACAGCTTGTGCCATAGCTGAACAGAGGATTATTAAGAAACTAAGAGGAGTCAACAGTGCCTGTGGGAACTGAAGTGAAATCAAGTTAGTAGTGGAGCACAATCCTGTCTAAGTTGAGAAGAACCAGACTGAATTATATGAGTTGTAGTTTGTAGCAGCAGAAGCCCTACAGAACACCTAGATACTTTCTTGGAGAACAGCAAATAAAGGTGCAGAAATAGCAGAAATAGAGAATTTATCCAAAGGAGCTATTTATCAGACTGAAATTTAGTGAGTGTCAGAAAAATCTGGCAAGTGTACTGTTGAGGAAAATCAGATCAAAAATAGAGAAATAAACAAGGTACATTTGTTTGTGAGTAATTTTTCAAAGCCACAACAGTCAACAGAGAAGAGTTTGTAACAACTGAAACTTGGAAATGCTCAAGGTTAAAGCTTCTTCTGTACTGCTGTTACCTCCTGAGAGATTTATGGAAGATATCATCACACTTTTCTGTTTCATCCTACAAATGTGACTATAGTTAGAGATGCCATGTTTATAGTTCATGGAGAATCTTGGAAAGCCTTGCTTCTTGCCTCAGTGGTATCAAATGAGGGGTTGGGGCCACATGTGGCCTTCTGGATGCTTGAGTGTGGTCTTTTGACTGAATCCAAATTTTACAGAACAAATCCAGAACACAGCCTGGGCCACTGCATCAACTTTCCAAATCCAGCATGGCAGTGCTGGGGGAGGGGCTTGTAGGTTAGTAGCACAAACTGCCCTTGAAGTCTGCCTTTTGAGAAACAGAGACACCATGGACCTGATTATGCAAACACTTTAGGGTAATCTTGTGGTTGAGCCTCTCTGGATTTCTAGGCCTCTTGCAGATCTCCTCTGCATCCTTGTTTTATTCCAAATACAGCCTGGGCAGGAGGAGAAGGCATCAAGGGATCTATGGTGTGAATGCATTCCTTTTGTGGCATTTATCATAATTATAATATTAGTAATATTTGTGCAATTATTTGTTTGCTTATTGTCTCCCCTACTGTACTTTAAACTCTACAACAAAATTTATATCTGTTGAGCTTTATTCACCAGCTCTTAGCATAGTGTCTGGCATATACTAGTGAATATTGTCTGAATGAATCAATAATGAATGAATTAATATTAATATTTATTTGCCCATCTATAAATAAATTGAAATTTTATGGTCTGAATTAATTTTTATGCTAAATTACAGCTCCATCCAAGTTTATCTACTAATACTGAATGTAGTATTATCCTTTTAGTAGAATGTAGGGAATATATTATATTCAGTGGTGTGCTTGTAAATGCTAACAACCAGTTCTCTGTTAGAAAAAGCTCTGATTTGTGGCGTTTTACAATTTCCTCTGTCTCAGTACACCCACTGTGGCTGATTTAAAGCTAACCCACATTACTTCATGGAATGTGGAGTTAGGAAGAAGAGTGCAAAATTGGTGCAGTGAGTCAGTGAACAACACTGAAGTGTTTTAATATCCATGTTCTAGTAATGCATTGTTCTTCACATACAAAGATCGTGCTCATGATACACATTCAATAGCACATGTACTTTAAAAAATTGTGAATTACTAAAGGTAATGCTATCAACTATAAAAAATAAACTCAAAAAATCTTTGAAGCTCAACATAATAGAAATTTTTCACCTATGTGAAGTCTCCACTGGTGTAGCTGATCAGTTAATGGTTCTCCTCCAAAGAGCTCAGCTAGATTCCCAAACTCTTTTTTCTGTGTCTTCTTTATCTCCAAGGTCTTGAGTAAAGAGCATGAAATCTCTTTACTAAAAAAAAAAAAAAAAAAAAAAAAGAAGAGGGAGAGAGAGAGATTTAAAGGTCATGTAATTGGCATATATCTTTCTACTATAATCCAATGGATAGAATATAGTTGTATAGCCATAGCTGCACCTAATTATATGGGAAATGTAGTTTTTTAAGAGGAAAAGAAATGTTTGTTGAATAACTAACCAGAATCTTCCACAGTTTTCTAGTTATGTGCTAGTTATATTGATCAATTTACACTCTTTCACTTTATTTCCTCTCTGACAAATACATATATTTATAAGCTGGTTAACAATGGTTAGAGGTGGAGTCTAATAAATTCTCTTTTCTGTGCAGAGTTAGCTGGATCATATGAGCTTGGCCTGTGGTCTCATTAGCACCAGTCTGTAATCCTTTCTCTTCTTTGTATTACTCTATTATTTTTTTATCCCTGTTTAGAAGAAAATCACAGAATTTTGCAGATTTTTAGATCTATTTAAATTATTGTATGCATCTAACATAAGTTTTTTTTGCTTTCTTTGACTATTCAGTATAATTGTTGTGCTTATCATTTTTGTGATTTTAAAGAGATATTTGTATTTTCCTTATTTTTTTCCCTCTCTTTCAACCCCACAAGGATGGTTATGAAATGAAACATATGGTAATAATTGATAAAATTAGGTCATTAGAGCTTATTCCCTCTCTTCATATTGCTATATTACTTTAACAAATTTGGCATATTTAGGACAGAATGTAATAACACCTTATAATTTTGAATCCTATATGTCTTTGTATTCTCAGGGCCTAGATGTTTTTGCTAGTTGTGAGGATCAACAAAACTTATAATAGGCTCTAGCCATGGAGATTTATAGGGATACATATTTCTGAGATATTTTTAATAGTATTCATCACAAAATACAGTTGAGTGTTAACTTTATTGGTTAAAGGATTCCATTAGCAAATGTCCTGTGATTTTATTCCCAAATTAGTTATAGGCATTAATTATTTCATAGCCAATTAAAAAAAGTCATTTCACAGCATGTGTATGTATTTGTGAGAGGTAGTTCAGCGTCATTAAAAGTTAAGTTGCTATGTGTGTAAAGGGCTGCAAGTAAAAATGTCAGTTCTTCTATACTATAGTCATGCATAGCTTAATGATGGAGATACAGTCTGAGAAATGCATAATTAGGTGATTTCATCCTGCAAACATCATAGAGTGTATTTACACAAACCTCGATGGTACAGCCTGCTACACACCTAGGCTGTATGGTAAAGCCTATTCCTCCTAGGCTATGAACCTGTACAGTGTGTTACTGTACTGAATAGTGTAGGCAGTTGTAACACAATGGTAAGTATTTGTGTATCTACATATATCTAACCATAGAAAAGGTATAGTAAAAAAAGGTACTTTAATCTTAATGGGACCACTGTCATATATATAGTCTGTTGTTGACCAAATCGTCATCATGAAGTACATGACTGTACTTGATGTGAATGGATTTAGGATTCCTGAGATTTATAGATTAATAAATTATTAATCCAAGAGTGGAAAGAGATAGTGAAAAAAGAACAGAAAGGTAACTTGAGTTTAGAATATGAATATGTATATAGTAGGAGCTAGCAGTTTAGGAAGCAACAAATAATCTAGTCAGAAAAAGCACAACCAATGTGGCTAGTCCAGGAACTATGAGGAAAACAGAGGAGAACACGTGAGGAAAACAAAGCCCATAGTGCTTCCAAGCCTTTTACTCATTTTGAGCTACACAGAAATGATACTGTTTGTACAATCAATAGTTCACACAAAAGTAAACTGACAAGGCTGCTTTTCGTTGGACTCCTTTGGCCTTACCTAGCTACTCTGAGGAGCACAATTGTAACCCATTTAACATACTGATTTGGGAATCTTTGTGTTAGGCTAGCGGTTCTCAAACTTTAGCAAACATCAGAATTACCTGGAGTATTTGGCTTAAATAAATAAATAAATAAATCACAATTGCTGGGCCCTGTCCCAGAGTTTCTGATTCAGTAGGTCTGAGGTAGGACTTGGGAATTTGCACTTTTAGTGAGTTCTCAAGTGAAATTGATGCTACTGTCTCAGAGATATTCTTTGAGAATCTCTGCTCTCTAAAAGAGGTTAAGTAACCTGATTACCTTGTGACAAATAATGAAGCAGCAAATGATTGTTTCTGAGATGATACTGATTAGATAATTGTCTGTCTGACAAACTCCTTTCTATTTCATTGTTAATGACCAGGCTCAATAGGGTAATATTTTTGAATACTCTGTGACTTATTCTACATAGATTCATATCTTAGAAGCATCTAACATAGATTATCACTGGATTATGAATGGTAATTTGTTTAAAACAGAAAAATTGAAATTCAAACTTCATGTATTTGTGGTTCTATTATAGTGTGTGCCTTTCACTTTTAAAGGAGATCTGCAATACCTACATTTGTCACAAGATGGCATCAAAAGGCTGAAGATTTTGGTTGACATTTGCTTTTTGAGACTACTGTTGGGTTACATATATTTATATTTCATATCTATTCAAACCAATCATAGAAAAAGAAATTTGAACTATGAGGTATTTATTTTTACTAGATTTGAATGAGATGCTGTTTTTTTCATGTCAAAATACTTTCTTATTTACTTATAAAAATAGGCACTATATTGAAGTTATTGATGACTAATTCTTTTGGAAATTGATGAAACAAATATTGGTGTAATAATATCAAATATCTTATCATATTTTTCCCAGAAGAACTTCAAACAAATTCAATTTAGCAAACATTTAGGAGATCTTACTATTCTATGATCTATAAAGTCTGACTGTGCTAGTATAACATATAGTCCATGCCTTCAGTGAGTTTCACATTTAGTTGAGGAAAACAGAAATGTATATACAATTCAATGAGAGGACAAAATAATTAAAAAGTCATCAAGTACAATGTTGTGTTTGTGTGATAAGACCTATACAGACAATATGAACTGGAATGATGGAGAGTTAAAGAAAAAATTTAAATGGTATTTTACAAAAACATCCTGTATCAGTTGAAAACACATTGTTGAACCTTTTTTTTTTTACTGTGATTATGTATAGTGTTATAATTTATTTAAATGCGAGAAACTGTTTAGCAATCTAGAGGGCTGTGTAAAATTCATTGTTTGACATACAATTTCAGCAAATACTCTCGTAAAATATGAACTCACATTTTATTTCCTGACAATATGATTTTTGTCCTGATTAATTATAAAAGGTTTTTCAGAAGAGGATGAAGGGTTTTCTGGTTACAAAGACATTAATTATAATATACTTAGATTTCTGGAGTCTTAAAAACATGTCTATTAAAAAATCAAAAGTAGAATGGCCATTAACAGGGGCTATGGGAAGGGAAAAGGGCTTAATGGGTATACAGAGTTTCTGTTTTGCAGGAAAAGTTTTGGAGATGTTTCACAACAATGTGAATATGATTAACACTGCTGAAGTGTGTACTTAAAAATGGTTAAGATGGTAAATTTTGTGTTATATGTTTTGTACCACAATAAAAAAAATCAAATGTCTTACTACAAATTATGAACAATTAATAGGTTTTTATTGAGGATCAACAATGTTAAGTAGCCCTTAGGAACTACTTAAAAGAAATAAAAACCCCTTTAAACATGTAATATAAGATTAACCTAATATTAACAGCTAATTTGCTAGAAGTCTAATATATACCAAGTAATGCACTAGACATTTTATATAAATTATTTCTAATCTCCAGTCCTCAAAACAATACAGGAAAATAGGTATCATCATCTTTATTTCCTCCCCCCCC
>VBSM01001124.1:46364256-46376009 GCA_008086735.1 Cheirogaleus medius
GGCTCAAGTGATCCTCCTGCCTCAGCCTCCCGAGTAGCTGGGACTACAGGTGTTGCCATCACACCTGGCTAATTTTTCTATTTTTAGTAGAGATGGGGTCTTGCTCTTGCTCAGGCTGATCTTAAACTCCTGGCCTCAAACAATCCTCCTGCCTCAGCCTCCCAGAGTGCTAGGATTACAGGCGTGAGCCCTTGCACCCAGCCATTATTTCCCTATTTTATCATTAAGGAAACTAAGCTTTATAGATATGAAGGTTCAGTACCTTGTTGAAGATTGCAAAGTTTCTAATCTTGGTGTTGGTATTTAAAGCCAATTGTCTAGCTTCAAAATCCATTTTCTGTATATTGCACCATGCCTCTAATTTAAATAAAAAATAAAGAATACAAATGAGCAATCAGTAATTTGTCACTCTAGTTTGGTATTTCTGTCAGTAAATGTCTATTTCATTAGAATTATTCTGACAAAATTAAAGGAAAGGATAAATTATTTAATTTATGGCAATAGATAATTTGGATTACTTCAGAAGGATAACCATATAAATTTTTGTTGGCTTGAATTTTTGTCTTTTTGTTTGTTTTTAACTTTTGGGAGTACTAATTTCTTTTTCCTATGTCTTCATGTACAGGTTATGTGGGTATGTAATTTGTGCCGAAAACAACAAGAAATCCTCACTAAATCAGGAGCATGGTTTTATAATAGTGGATCTAATACACCACAGCAACCTGATCAAAAGGTTCTTCGAGGACTGAGAAATGAGGAGGCTCCTCAGGAGAAGAAAGCAAAACTACATGAGCAGGCCCAGTTCCAAAGACCCCCAGGTGACTTATGTGTACCTGCAGTGGAGAAAAGTCGATCTCATGGGCTTACAAGACAGGATTCTATTAAAAATGGGTCAGGCGTGAAGCACCAAATTGCCGGTGACATAGCTTCAGACAGGTAAACATTTTGTTTACTCTTTAGGTAAACATATTCTTTTTAATCTTCATTACAAACTGAAATAAAAATATGTGAAATGTTTAGGTAACAGTGAGTAGCCTAAATGTAATGTAAATTTTCATATGTTTTTTGTAAATGCCATATGTGATGTTCAGGATTTAGAGCTGTTATAGGTTTAAACTATTTTAAATTTGATGTGGGAATGTTAGGTTATCAGATAGATTTCCCAGAATAAACAAGTGAAATAAAACAGGGAACTTAGATAGGAGGTTATTGTCATAGGAAAGACAAACTGGGATAGGAGCACTGGAAATGAAGAAGGGTTGGTTTTAAGACACTTTATGTAGCTTGGATCGATGGGACTAACGGGAAGTGAGAGTTAAGAGAATGGGGAAGGTTAACAATACCTCCAAAGGTTCTATCTTGTGCTGAAGGGTAATGTGGATTTTGAAGCAAGTAAATGCATATCAAACAGCAGGTTTATAGTGAAGTTTTATGAGATGGTTATATCCATGGGCTAACTCTATTGTAACTATTTTGGCTCAGTTCTATGAGTTTGTGTATGTTTAAAGGGTAAGACTCTTAAAAACAGTATATAGAGTTCTTAATTTCTTCCTTTGGAAGGGGAGGAAAGGAATGATTTTCATGGGAAGATTATTTTTCAATACCTATTCCTCTGTTTGAATATAATATCTTTTAAAAATCTGATTTATACTATTTTTATTTCTCAGAAGTGGCAGGTGCATTTCTACGTGAATAAGTATAAAAGTCACAAATTTCTATAAAAACAAATATAAATTGTACTTACAGCATGGTGGTATCATTTATAACAAGTAAGACAATTGGTAATCACTTTAGATAGTGCCTGAAGTCATCACCTTGATGTGTTGCTATGTTTTGAGAGAATAATAAAATGATGGCTGCACCAGTTCTTTTGCAGAGTAGTAAAAGTAAAAGGGAACATTTAATCCCATCTTTGAAGAAAACAGTGGTGGTTTCATGGCTGGAATACTGTTTATACATCTCAGGAAAATATATCAGGAACTCAAGATTTTAAGGTTAGAGGACTGTCTTAAATTGAGATCCATCTTAAGCTGAAAACGATTTGAGTGCAGTTTTATCTTGAAGGCAATCCCAGGTACCACCTATAGGGGAAGGTTAAAACAATTCAGTTAATAGAAAACACAATACTGGGTGCATTCAAGAACTGGTTACCTTTTTGGCAATTGTCTTAATCTTAAGGAGGCTTCTGGAAAACAAGGTAGGAATGACTTCAGAGTTAACCCACATAATGGGCAAGGAAGCTAGAGTATTTATCCGTCAACTCTCCTTTAATATTGGTGCAGGAGTTGTTAATTCTCTGGGACTCACCAGCCATGTGTGTTCTTATGCCAGAGAAAGTACTTAGACACTGAGTGTCCATCACAAATGCTTATAGTAAGTAGACTGCTATATAGGAAATGGTGAACCATTCGGCAGTGTGGGTGGGATGGATGCTGGCAGTATTGGCTACTGGAAGTCCCTAAAATGACAACTATAATGGTCAAAGTACATGAAAAAAATGGAAAGGTAATTACCAGTGGAGATAGAATTTAAATAAATGAATGAATAAATGAATAAGTAAAATGGATAATGGGAACATAGACCCATTCTTTAAAAGCTAGGTAGCTGTAAGACATAGCTTTTTTGGAGCTTAGAGTGTCAGGTTTAGGAAGAAGAAAAGGAAATACTAAAATGTTAGGTCACATAATAGAATATTAATTTTTTAATGCATTTCTTCAGGAAGTTGTGCACATTAAAAGTAAATTCAGTAGAAAATGTCTGACTAGAGATGTCAGATGCCAGTTCTCTTCAGGAAGAAGAACCAAAGTTACAAGTGAATAATCATAACTTGAATAGAATATCAAGAGGAGAGTGCTAGAGCATAGCAGAGAATTCATGGGAAGAAACTGGGGCACAGAAAAAAGAAGAAAGCAAGAGGCTGGCAAGAGATCAGGTGGGAACCCTGGGGACTTGGTATTTTGTTGGAGTGTTTGGCTCTCCTTTCGCCCACGGTGGACTGCTGGTATCTGAACTGTTGGAGAACTCCTCTGCCCTCAAAAAATGCAAACTGGTGTGGGCAGCAATTTGGGGACATCTTGAGGGCATCGTACCAGACTGCAAACTTAGGCCGAGTGGCTCGAACTCCCCTTGGATTTGAGCATCGGCAGCAGGGCGCCATACTTGGGATGCAGCCATCAGGGGACTGTGTTCTGGCTAGGAAGCCTCAGCCCTTGTATGTCTACATTACAGGTGTCCCCGCTGATATTCTCCAGTGCCAGCACCTTTTGTTTATAAAGATTACTTTTAGTCAGAGAAGTTAGAATTTAATATCAGATTTGATAGTTATGCCTAGAAAATGAAAGTTGGTTATAATTTGTATAAACTTTAATTTGGGAAACACTTTCTCTTCCAAGAATAATTTAATTCTTCTTTTCATAAGCAAAAAAAGAGCATTTGTTTTAATTTTAAATACAGATTCTACAGTAATTTATTAGGCATGTGCCTATAGCCAATAATTCTGTCCCCTACAGCAAGGGGTCAGCAAACTATGCCCGTCAGCCAAATTTGGTTTGGCCCCCCCACTTTTTTTTTTTGTAAATCAAATTTTACTGGAACACAGCCACATCTGTTCATTTACTTATTGTCTGTGGTTGCTTTTGGCTGCAGTTCCATAGGTAAGTTGTTATAAGAGATCATATGGGCCTCAAAGCCCAAAATAGTCACTCTCTGACCTTTTAGAGAAAAAGTTTGCCAATCTCTGCCCTTAAGAATAGTTAGTTCTCTTTGTGCTGTGGAAATTTCTCCTTTCTTTGTCTGTCTTTTGTCACCATTTAAATTATTTCAGTTAAGCCTGTTTTCTTGTTCTCCTCTCTCCTACCTTCTCTGTCAGCTTCTAGTCTTTTTCTCCATCTCTCTCTCTTCTTTCATAGCAGAATGGGTCTTCTAGCAGTATTTGAATTGAATGGTGAAGTGGAGCTAATGATAAGAAATATAAGTTCAGTTTAAAGTATTAATAATTTGTTTCTTCAATGCCATTCAGAAATTGAAGGCCTCAAAAAGAAAACCTTCAGTTGAGTTAAATTTAAAACTCTATGGACCTAGAACTATATTTGATAAATAGAAAAGTATGTTACATGTTTCTTTCTTTTACGGAGCTTAAATCTATACGTACATGCTATAGTAGCTTTGATCTGTTATATGACTTGTTACTTCTCTTACAGGTCTTAGCACAGTGTTTTACAGATAGGCCCTTGTTGAATGAATGAATTTCAAATTGGCCCTAGATCTTAGCTTAGAGTAAGTGAATATTTACTTAATTAGTGTATAAAAATTTTAAATCCTTTATCAACTAAGATGCAAAATGTTGTTGAGTTTCAAATATATTTTTTATTTCAAAATAACTTGTGAAATACATTTTTAAAATTGTATTTTTTTGATAGAGAAAATAAAATAGTGAAAAACTAAAGTAAGATGTTTAGATGTTTAAAAACATTTAGTTGATGTTTCTTACATCTGAAATTATTTAACACTGGATGCTTCATAATATTCATAATTGAAAATTAGTGAAATTTAGGAAAGATTTTATGCAAAATTTTACTGTTTATTTATTTAGTACTTCATAGAACATTTGAAGAAGTTAATAAAAAATATCATGGCTAATTTGTATTCTGGAAGAGAAAGAAAGAACTGGAAATTAGAAGACCTAGCCCCTGTTCTCATCTCTTCTCCATACCGTTATCATTTGTAGATGTATATCTTTTCTCTGTCCCCCAGTTTTCTCATTTTTGACATAGGAAAGGTAGTTACAAGATCTTGCAAAGACTTTTAGTTCTAAAATTCTTTGTTATATTGTATTTTAAGGTCCTCGGCTATGGGATAGACTTAAAGGCATTTTCTTCCACTATTTTCTCCTCTCCTATATTTAGTAGTATTGTGTTAAATTAATGCAGGATTATCTTTATTTACATTGTAGTAATTGTTATAAGTCATTTATGCAACAGATATTTATTGAATTTCAATATAGTATTTGTTTTTACATTTCACTGCTTAAATTATGACACTTAATGAAAGTACTGAGAGTTATAAAAATATAAAATGATTGTCTTGGATCTAAACTATAAAGTTGTAAGACAGGCTAAGTATGATAAATATTTAGCAGTTTGATAAGGACCATCATTTCCTTATTGCCTGATAATTATGGCTTTCTGAGTCTCTTTGTGACATTTGATTATTTTAACATAAAAGTAATAATTAAAATATGTGCTTAATACTGTTGCTTCTAATACAGATGTAACAATAGTGCCTGGATTTACCCTTACTGGAATAAGGCATAAATAAATAACATAAAATAAAAGGCATCTAGATAGAAAAGAAAGAAATAATACTGTATTCACAGAGAACCTGATTGTTTATATAAAAATTAAAAGAATTTATAAAATTGTTATCAGAAGTAATAAGTGAGTTTAGCAAGGTTATAGGATATAGGGTCAATATCTGATAACCATTTGTATTTATAAATACTAGCAAGGAACAACCTGGAAATGGAAATTAACAAAAACATTTTTAAGAGCATTAAAAATACAAAATACATTTACACTAGCACCAAAAAGTGAAGTACTTAGGTATGAATCTAACATAATATGCACAGGATCTGTATACTGAAAACAGTGCAACACTGGTGAAAGAAATAAATGAGAGTTTGAATAAATGGAAAGATAAACTGTGTTCATGAATTACAGGACTCAATTTTGTTAATATGTCATTTCTCCCTAATTTGATCTATATGTACAGGTTCTAAAATTCACATAGAAATGTTTGAAATAACCAAAACAGTATGTAAAAAGAACAAAGTTAGAGGTCTAAAGCAACCTGATTTGAATACTTTTATCAGTCTGCAGTAATCAAAACAATATGATATTGGCATAAAGACAGACTAATAGATCAGTGAAACAGAATGGAGAGTCTATATATAGACCCATCCATATATTGACAACTAGTTTTTGGCAAAGGTGCAAAGGCAATTCAACACAGAAAGGATAGTGTTCTCAATGAATGGTACTGGAATAATTTAATATTAATATGAAAAAATAAGTTTGAAGCTTCCTTTTTTACCATATAAAAAGTTAACTGAAAATGGATCATAGACCTAAATATAAAACCTAAAAGTATAAAACTTCTTGAAGAAAATATAGGAGAGGCTGGGCGCCATGGCTCATGCCTGTAATCCTAGCACTTTGGGAGGCTGAGGCGGGAGGATCCCTTGAGCTCAGGAGTTTGAGACCAGCCTGAACAAGAGTGAGACCCTGTCTTTTTGAAAAAGCCATTTTAACTGGGGTGCTATGATATCTGCAGATGCTTTCTTTTTTTGCACATTACTATTTTTTTCTTTCAGATTGAAGAACTCCCATCTTGTAAGATGGGTCTGGTAATGGTGAATTCTCTCAGCTTTTGTCTGGGGAAAACTTTATTTCTCCTTCGTATTTGAAGGATAGCTTTGCTGGATACAGAATTTTGGGGGGCAGTTTTTTTCTTTCAGCACTTTGAAAATGTCATCTCACTCTCTCCTGGCCTATCTGGTTTCCGTTGAGAAGTCTGTTGCCAGACAAATTTGAGCTTCTTTTTATATTATTTGCGTCTTTTCTCTTGCTGCTTTTAGGATCCTTTCTTTGCCTTGACCTTTGAGAATTTGATTACTATTGCTTCAGTCATGATCAGGGTATAAATTAGCTGCGTCCTCTGCTCAGGGTCTGTCACCAGGCTGAAATCAAATTGTCATCTGATGCTCGGGGTCCTCTTCCAAGCTCACTGGGTGTTGGAAAATTCATTGCCTTGCAGTTGTATGACAGATCCTCAGCTCTTAGAGGCCACCCACTGTTACCTACCAAGTGGCCTTCTCCTTAGCATGGCCCTTTGTTTCTTTTTTTTTCTTTATTTATTTCAGGACATTATGGGAGTACAAACTTTTGGTTACATGTTATGACTTTGCCACACACCCAAACCATGATTTGAGACATGCCTTTCCCCCCTACAATGCTCACCACGTTCATTAGTTGTGAGTTTACCCACCTCCAACCCCCCAATCCCTGAAGAATATTACTACCATGTGAGCACCATAATGTTGATCAGTTAGTGCCAATTTGATGGTGAGTACATGTGGAGCCTATTCTTCCATTCTTGTGATACCTCACTTCGGAGGATGGGCTCAAGTTCTATCCAGGAAAATAGAAGAAGTGCTAGATCACTGTCATTTCTTATAATTGAGTAATATTCCATTGTATACATACACCAAATTTTATTAATCCACTCATGAATTGACGGGCACTTGGGTTATTTCCACATCCTTGCAATAGTGAATTGTGCTGCCATAAACATTCAGATGCAAATGTCTTTATTATAGAATATCTTTTGTTCTTTTGGGTAGATGCCTAATAGTGCTATTGCTGGATCAAATGATATTTCTATTTTTAGCTCTTTGAGGTATCTCCAAATTCTTTTCCACAGAGGTGGCACTAATTTGCAGTCCCACCAGCAGTGTAAGAGTGTTCCTATTTCTCCACATCCTCGCCAGCATCATTTCTTTAAAAGCCAGCAGGAGAGTGTCTGTGCTGCTTGGGATCTTTCTGACTTCTGTCTCTGACCTCTAAACTCTCTTTTAAGGGACTAACATGATTAATCAGGCCCACCCAGGATAATCTCCCTTTTGATTAATTTAAAGTCAACCAAGGAAGGACCTTAATCACATATCCAAAATTGCCTCACTTTTTGTCTTATAATGTAACCTAATCATGGGCAAGGTATCACATTATCTTACAGATCCTGCCTACAGTAAGGAGAAGGATGACACAAGGTATGTATACCAAGTGGTGGGAATTGTAGGAGCCAACTTAGAATTCTGCTTACATGATATTGCAAATACTTTCCCCCAACTTATTATCTTTTGACTTTGCTTATATTATTTTTTTTCAGTGCATAAACACAAACATGTCATGGTGGAATGTATTTTTTTTTGCTTCTATGGCTGTTGACTTGTTTTTTCTTTGTCAATGGAGATAGTCACTTCCCATAAAATTAATTAATAAAAGACATAAGTCAGTGGTTTTTAGCATATATTTAAATTTTTGCAGCCATCACCACTATCTAATTCCGGAATATTTCTTAAAAAGAAACTCTATGCCCATTAACAGTCACTCCTCACTCTCCTCTTCCATCATCCTCTGGCAACCACTAATCTACTTTATGTCACTACGAATTTGCCTATTCCTGACATTTCGTAGAAATAGTACACAATATGTGGCCTTTTGTTCTTGGCTTTTTTCACTTAGCATAATGTTTTCCAAGTTCATCTATTACATAGCATGATTCAGTAATTAATTCCTTTTTATTACTGAATAATATTTCATTATATGGATATACCACATTTTGTTTATTCATCACTTGTTGGCCATTTGAGTTGTTTCCACTTTTTGGCTATTATGAATACTGCTACTATTAATATAAACATTAGTGTGTAAGTTTTGTGTGGACATATGTTTTTAATTCTCTTGTCTATATTTTTTATTATAGTCATGCCAGTGAGTGTGAAGTGTTTTTGATTTGTATTTCTCTAATGACTAATGATGTTGAACATCTTTTCTTGTGCTCATTGGCCATTTATATATCTACTTTGGAGAAATTTCTGGTCAAATCCTTTGTTGGGATTATTTTTGAAAGGCCCTTTCTTCACTAAGATTAAAAAATATTCCTATGATTTCTTCTAATACTGTTACAATTTTACTTTTACATTGTAAAACACTAATCTATTTGAAATTTATTAGAGTATGGTGTTGGGTGGGATTATTGTATGTTAGGGTATATTTATAGATGCCCTGTTCTCTTCTATTGATCAATCTGTTCAAAGAATATATCTAGTTTAAATAAAAACCCATTTCTATTACTTAATCAATTTGAATTATTAGTTATTGAAAGCAAGAAACTTGGCAACATGAGCTTTATTAATGCATTTAAATTCATATATATTTAAATAGCTTTCTTGTAGTGCACATTGGATTATGCAATGAATGAATTATGAAGAAGTGGGAAGGTTATGTTTTTTCAATAATACTTTTTTCAGTTATATAATTTGAATATATTAGTAGCAAGAGTAGAAAGTGAGAAGAGAAATAGAAACTGTGAGATATGAAGAATGGAAGAGCCTTTCTCTGGAAAGTGGAATGGAAGTGCCTTGAAGGAAATGGCACTCATAAGCAGAAAGACAAAAAAGGGCTCATTTCAGCTTTTAAGAATAAGGCTGTATTTATCATTTCTCCCACCAGATGGCGAAGGTGCACCCTGAAAGCAAACAATTTACAATTCTTTTATTATTCCACCTGAATTAGTTGCAGAGATGGTTTAGACGTATAAGTGAATTAAGTTGACATTTTTTTCCTGCTTAATAGTTGTTTAGTGAATAGGTAAGTACAATCTGTTTTGCACATACATTGAAAAATCCAGAGAAGTTATATAAGCTGGACATAGGCTTTCTGGCTGACTTCATGGGTCCCACTGATGACTAGGAGTAAATCTTCATATCCATAGAAAACTGAAAAGTAGAAAATTATTGTGCATGTCCCTCTCGGATAGGAGGCTGGTTGGTTGAAGGAAGGAGGAGGGGGAGTTAAGTTGACATTTGTGATTGTGGAAAACAGGACTTCTTATGTATCATTGCCTTTCATATTCAAATATGACATTTATTCCCAATTGTTTATCTTTAGTTCTGAGATCTCTATGTATCAGACTTATATTTACAAATGCAAGCTTATCACTCTTACTTCTTGTTCCACAAGTACTCCAAAATCAAAATGTTCAGAATCGAAGTGTATAGTCCTTCCCAAATTAACACTTTCTTCGTCATTTGCTAGCCCAGCTGATTGCACCATCACTCATCCTCCTGCCCAAGTAAAGATACTTAGGTATCATTTTATAATCCTCTTCCTCTTGACTTTCTTATTATATTTATTTATATTTTTGGTCAATTTCATCCCTGCAATATATCTTGTATTCAGCCTTCCTTTCCAGTAGAAATATTGTCACTGCTCTTGTTTAGGCACTGATTTTGTTTTGCTTCCTTTTTGGCCTTCTGCTTCTCAGCTTTATTTACTTCTCTCCCATATTCTTCTGTTTCCTGAGCCATGATGTCAAAGTACAAATGTGTTGAAGTCATTCATTTGCTCACTTTTGATGCCTCCTCATTTTGTACTTGAGTTCAAATTTTTAGCTTTCTATATGAAGTGAATATTTATTGAGTACCTAAAATGGTTCTAGGCTTTGTGGGAAAAAAATTTAAGGTATTTGATTTTAATTTCCATAATGTAGAGGGTGGTATTTAAGATACTTTTTTATACTGAAATAATTTCTCAAGATCCCAAAATTAGAGGTAGAGTTTCAATTGAAAAGGGTTTTTCTGACCTAAAAGCTTGTCATTCCACTTTTTGAGGTTCACTATTGTCTGTGCTTTCTCACCTCATCTCCTACCACTTTTTTCCTTTTCCCCAAGCAACTTATAATCTAGCTGTAGCAGATAACTAATGAATTAAAAAATTTCATTCTTAAAATTTCAAGTATCTACTCCTACTGTTCCTCTTATCTAGAATTCTGTTCTAGCTATGCATGTATTCAACAAATATTTGTTGAGTGTTGATTGTGTGTCAGATAGATTTCTAGGTGCTGAGGGTACAGCAGTGGACAAAATCTCTCACATAAATTACTTTTTAGTTGAGAAAGGCAAAAAAAAAAAAAAAAGAAATAACTAATGTGTTGAATAGCGGTATAACTTTTCAGACCTGTGCATTTGGCTGTATAGAGTGTGCATAGCAGAACTCCAGGGGGCGCCATTCACTTAGATGTGAGTACCACGGCCTCGAGTTCTGTACTGAAGTCCTGGTGACAAGTGCTATGGAGGAACATACTAAGTCATGGGCAGAGGGAAAGAGATTTTTTTTGGGTGGGGGCAGTTGATTTTAAATAGGCACTTTGGGAAGGCCTTGCTTAACAATGAGTTTAGATTGAAAGAGATGAAGAAGTAAGACCTGTGGCTCTCTGAGAGAAGGGCGCTTCAGGCAGAGATATAACAAGCACCAAGATCCTTAAGTGAGAGTGTGACTTGGCACATCTGCCTGAATCTTAGTTTTTTCTTCAAAGCCAAGCTCAAGTGTCCCTAGTTACATGCACACTTCCTGTATTTTTTTTCAGCAAGAATTATATTTTTGCTTATAAAGAATACCTTTATTAAAGCACTTGCCACTGTCTGACCTTAGTACACGTATTGCCAATGTTTCTGGTTTTTCTTACTCAATTTTGAGCAACTTGAGGGCATACCATTTTTTACATCTTTGTGTTCATACATACCTAGTTCATATTCTAGAAATAGTAGGTACTCATGGAATGTTAATTGAATTGGAATGAATTGAAATAAATTGAATCACTGAAAAAACTAGTAATCAGTTGTATTTTTCATACCTGTTACCCATATACTGTGTTTAAAAAATTGAATTTTTTTAAAGATTTGGTAATTTTCTCTGCCTCTTACTCTTATTTTTCCCCTAATGTCTTCGTAAAATCCTGTTAACATGCATAATAGAATTAAACTACTGGTCGCTACATATAAGATTGATCTGTAGATCAGTCTTTTTTTTTTTTGCGGCAATATATATATTTTAATTCAAAGTGAATTGACAGTAATACATCATAAATTCTTATTTTGACACTCACCAAAATAGTCACCTGGAAAACCCGCTTTT
>VBSM01001124.1:46376109-46386705 GCA_008086735.1 Cheirogaleus medius
ATCAATATGCTAAATGTAGAATTTAGCAAAATTTTGAAATTTTTTACTTTTAAAAGTATGAGATGAGAGTGACATCTTTGCTTTGCTTCCTTCACAATCAAGTGTGATGTTAGCTGTAGGTTTTTCATAGATGTCCTTTATCAAATTAAGAAGATTCTTTTCTAATACTAGCTTGCTGAGAATTTTTTCATGAATGGTTGTGGAATTTTGTCAAGTGCTTTTTTTCTACCTCTATTGAGATTGATAACATGGTTTTTCTTTTTTAGTCTATTTATATGGTGAATTACACTGATTGTTTCCAAATGTTGTGCCAACCTTGCCTTCCTAGGATACCCCATGATAGTATTATTCTATTTATATATTGTGGGATTTGATTTACTAATATTTTGTTAGGAAATTTAAAAAATGTATCTTCATGAAGAAGAGTGGTATGTGGGTGTGTGTGTATATATGTGTGTGTATATATATATATATATATATAAAATTTCCTTTCCTTGTAACCTCCTTGGTTTTGTTATCAGAGGAATGCTGGCCTCATAAGATGAGTTAGGTAGAAATCTTCTATCTTCAGTTTTCTGGAAGTTTATATAGAGCTGTTATTATTTCTTCTTTAAATGTTTGTTAGAATTTGCCTGTGATGCCATTTGGGCCAGGAGTTTTCTTGTACCTAGGCTTTTAAAGACTATGAATTCATTTTCTTCAATAAGTGTAGAGCTATTCACTTATTCTTGAGTATATAGATGTTTATTTATTTATTTAGAGACAGAGTCTTACTCTGTTCCCCAGGCTAGATTGCAGTGGCACAATTGTAGCTCACAGCAACCTCAAGCAATCCACCTGCCTCAGCCTTCTTAGTAGCTGGGACTATGACAGGTGTGTGCCACCACACCTGGCTAACTTTTTTATACTTTGTAGAGATGGGGATCTTGTTATGTTGCTTAGGCTGGTCTGGAACTCCTGGCCTCAAGCAATTCTCTTGCCTGGGCCTGCCAAAGTGCTGGGATTATAGGTGTGAGCCACTGTGTCCAGCCCGAGCACAGGAATATTTTCACAGGCTAGTTTTGTAAGCCCTGATATCGATATTCATTCTGGGGATGTCTCACTAATCATTTGAAAACCATTTTTTCCCCCTTTTAAAATGATGGAGACAGAATAAGACATCTTGATAGAGTACTTCTTTTCAACTTAACCTTTTCTATGTTCCATACTGATCTATATCCTATACTTATATTTTATTCCAATTTCAACTCGTCTTTATATCTGCCAGTACCTTTGGGATAATTTCAGTGATCTTCCCTCTATGTCTCTGGCTGGAGTTGGTGTCTTTTTACTTTTCATCCAAAGACATTCAATCATAGTTATTTTCTTATGCCTTAGAGAAGCCTTGCCTTTTAGTCTACTGTTCACTTGTTTTGTTCTTCTTATTAAAAGTCAAGGGAACATTATCTACTTTCTTTAGAGTATGACTTGACCAGATTGTTCACTTTTGAAGTAGTTGCTTTTAGTCGTACTTCAACTACCATAAACCAATATCCATTCTCCAAATCAGTGATATTTAACTAACTGAGATACTACTTATTACTTGCTATTTCTTGACAGTGTCTATAAATTCATTTTTAACAACTTTTATTGAGTGTTATGTATTCACTTGTAATACATAGTTTTGGTATTGATAATAGTGTCAAGGAAAATGCTTTAGTAGTGAAATGAGAAGCAAAGGAAAGGAAAGCTAGAAAAACATTAAAGTGGTGGTAATATTTTAGCCAATGGTGGTGGTTTTGTTAGCCAGCAGCACTCTTTTTGAAGCTGTTGCTGAGAAAATTGTAGGTTAACACCAAAATGGCCATTTTTGAGACTCTTTATTCCAACATTAATGTGTATCTTAGATTACTCATCTCTCATGCATTAAAATACAAAATTTAGTAAATTACTATTAGTTCTTAACTTATATTTGCATATATCCTTATATAATCCTTTTTCAAAAATATTTGACAGATATATTGGCAGTAGAAGTGTAAATATGAGTCTGCACAATGGACTGTGGGAGTATATTGCTTCTATTTGGGCTTTTATGGCAATATGAATGCTATATACTGACTTCTAGGGTATCTCAGCCCACCTCTTTCCTTGCCTTTTGGCTCTCCCAATACACACCAGTGAAGTAGTTCTGATATTGGTCAAGGGTATAATGGATAATGGCTACAAAATTGGTCTGTCATACTGAGGTGAAGCAAGAAAATGAGCTGGTGATTGTAGAAGTGTTTATTTGGATCTTTTAGTAAAGTGAATAAAGTGGTAATAAATGAAACTGGTTTAAAGTAAATTCCTTCTTTCATTTGCTTCACTGGATACTTTCCTTTCTTATAGCCAATGTGCTAAGACAGGCCTGGGACGAACCAGTTGGGAAATATCCTTTGGAGGATCAAAGGGGAAGAAGGGTGAGACTAAGGAGCCAGCCACTAGATTTGTATTGTCTAGTACTGAAGCTTAAGGAGCAAGAAAAGATTTTTCAAGGCTCATATAAGGTCTAGCCACCTCACTAGAGTTAAAAAAAAAAAAAAGAAAGTTGGAGTCAAAGCTTTTAATGAAGATAAAGATACATTTTCCTATTGCCTATCTTAAATTGTTCAAGGATTCAGACATTTAAATTTATCAATTCATAATATCATGAATTCGGCATCATGGTGGAGCCTTTGAATTTTTTTATACTCATTTATACTGAAGCATCTGTCCTCATATTCTCTGCCTTCCTGCTTGTTACTATAGATAAACATCCCTGCTCTAACTGTATGTGGAACCTACCCTATTTTTGTCTACTCAACGACACATCTCCTACAATTCTCTGAAATAAACTATAAAACTGGGTGGGGAATGTTTAAACATTTACAAAAATAATTATCATAGTTCAAATTTTTATGCTAAGTGATATGAAAAGCCAAATAATTTGAATAATTTCATTTTATACTGGGGGCTTAACTAACAGTTTTAAAACAAATAAGCAGTAGTAATACTACTTGGAGAAAGTAGTATTTCTTATCTTTTATCACGTATCAAGTGTAAGAAATAGCATAGATTAGAGTGGTGTTTCTCAAACATTTTGGGTCTTGGGGCCTTGTCATTATCTTAAAAATGAGTACTTCAGGGACCTTTTGTTTATGTGGATTATATTTATCAATATTTACTATATTAGAAATATGAGAAAAAAATTTTAAATATATTTATGAATTAATTTAAAAATAATAGTGAACTCACTGCATGATAACTAACCATATGTAGTAGACAGAATTCTAAGTTGACTTGCAATGACCTACCCTTCCTTCGGGTATGTACAAAACCTATGACTTGCTTCTAGTTAGTAGAGTATGACAAAGATGATGGGATAGGCAATTAATGTGATTACATTATATTATATTAGACAATTATCTTAAATTGGAGCAAGAGATTCTTCTGCTGGCTTTGTGAGAGGGCCATGTGGCAGAAATCTGTGGGGGGCCCCTAGAAGCTGAGTAGCAGGTAGCTGACAGCCAGCAAGAAAGTGGGGACCTCAATCCCAGAGCCACAAGGAACTGAATTCTGCCAACAATCACATAAGCTTGGAAAAGGAGGCTGAGCTCTAGAAAGAAGCACGGTCTAGCTAACACCTTGATTGTAGCCTTGTGAGACCCTGAGCAGAGAACCCATTTAAACCGTAATTGCACTCCTTACCTATGGAAACTGTAAGATAATAAATGTACGCTTTTTTAAAGTCACTAAATATATGGTGATTTGTTTTGCAGCAATGGAAAACTAAGAAAGGATAGTTCAAAGGAAAAAAAGGAGGAAAAGAAAGGAAAAATATAGTGAGAAAAGTGGATTATTTTACATTTTGGGGAAATTACTTTAATAACAGTTTCTGTATTCAGTATATTGATATATCACACATGATTTAGCCTCTGGAAAACTCCACTATTATACATCCATGAAAGAATGAGAGTCAAAAAGACAAATAACATTTTAGTACTATAAATATAGCTTTGACCCTTCCGATCCTCTGAAAGGGGTTTGGAGACCCCACTGAGGTCAATATATTATACTTTTGAGAACTGCTAGATTTGATATTTGAGTTTTCAGCAGTTTCCTTTTCCATCACCAGTAGAGTATTTAATTATATATGGACAGGATTATGTAAGGTATCCTAAACTACATGGAAGTCTTTGCCTATTTGTAAGTTTTGTTTTAATTTTGTGTGATCTTTTTTATCCCTAGGAATCCTGAACAATGAGTTAATCCCATTTATCTCAAGGTAGATCAATACCTAATAAATTTGCTATTGTCCTAAGATTTGGTATGCAGTTTATTGTTATGAACATTAATATATAATGTGGATTGCTTCTTTAGTAATCTGTGGCTACTCTAGTTTTTTCAGATAACTAAGTCAGCAGAAATAAACAGTGTAGTGAATCAAAATTATTGTTACCCATAATCAACTATTTTTATTTTTGTGATATATACCTGAGGGTTGCTTGTATATATTATTTGACACAGTTAGAAGTTTTGAGGTCTGATTTGGAACTCTTTATCTGCAAAGAAGGTCTTTCAAGGTTGGTTTGAAGGTTGTTGGTAGAACAGTTCTTACTGTGCTTACCTAATTACACAGTGCTTGAACTGGAAAATTAAACTTTAGGTTTACATCCCCATCCCTACTAATGCATCTCCCTTCCACTTTTTCTTTTCGTTTCTTCTTTCTCTTATTATATTTCCACCTGAACATTTTTTCTTTGTCAGTTTCTTAGATGTCAGCTTTTACCTTATTTTTCTTCCTTAATGTTTTCAAATTTTTATTGAATTTTCTATTTATCCAATCTCTTTAACCACTTTAGTCTTCCTTTTCTCTTCCTAAAACTTAATGTGTGTTGATAGAGCAGGATTAACAAATTTTACTTATATCTCTCAGAAAAAGCTTATAATATTTTTCATACAACCCAGATGGCAAGACTATAGAGTGCAGAGAATCAAAATTGCTGTGAAGCAAAATATCTGTTTTTCACTTTTGTAATATATATCTGAAACTCACATAAGTTGTTTGACATAATTGAAAGTTTTGAGTTATGATTTAAAACCCTTATTTGGAAGGTGGTAAGAAAAGTGTTTCTTCTATTTGACTTTCCTTAATAAGAATTAGAGTCATGAGAGTGGGGAAGATTGTGAAAATTTGATTTTTGTTTTTGTAATTATTTCCCTTTTCTGCTTAAACATATTTTGATCTATGCTTTAGTGTTTCATTCTTTCAGAAAATATGAGATTTGAGAGTTATGTTTATGCCCAAGGCTTAATTTGGTCTTTTTATTTGTAGTTTTACTTCATCTTTTCTTTTTTAAATACACAGGACACTTATAAACTATAACATTAACTTATATTTTAACTGAGAGCATCCATAAGAAGTTGCTGGTAGTACTTAGTAGTACTATGTAAGGACTACTGAGCTGTGAGTCAGGAGATCCAAATACTAGTTTTAACTTTACCACAAACCATTTGGAGATTGAAAAAACCTTGGATGAAACAATACATTTCACCTCCTTCTGTAAAATGGAGGGGTTTAGAGTCTATTTTAAAAGTGGTAGGATATCATTGTAGGATTTAAGCATTATATTATTTATGCTATTTTGTATGGTCAATCTTTCTGTGGAGATTAGGTTGTAGAGGACAAGACTGATGCAGAGAGAAGTTAGGAGACCATTGAAGGAGTCCATGAGGGAGATTTTAGCACATCAGGGGCTGAGCGGCAGGCAAGTGAGCTCCAGTGAGCGTGTGAGGGAACCTTCATCTGTATTAATAGCCATTCCCCATTGCTTGCCATCTCTCCCTCCACACCCTGTCCCTGGCCCCTTGTGTCTGGGGAAAAATTGTCTTCCATGAAACCGTCCCTGTTGTCAAAAGGTTGGAGACTGCTGGTGTTAGTAGCTTGAACTAGAATTGTTAGTAGTGAGATGGAAAATGTTGATGGATTTGTGTTGTTTTAAAGATAAAGTTGATGGAACCTACTGATAGATATGTGCAGTGGAGTGTGAAAGAAAAAGAGGTATCAAGAATAACTCCTAGGTAAATCATGGTGTTGTTCTAAAATAGGAAAAACTGGGGAGCAACATGTTTAATTAAGGAAATCAGGAATTATGTTTGGGCCTGTTATGTTTTAAATGCTCTTTTCACTTCAATTTGGGGATTCCAAATTGACAGGTGATTAAATGAATCTAGAGTTTTCAGGGAACATAAGGGCAAAGATATAACATACACAAGATATATAAAGCTATGGGACCTAAGTCATTTAGGGAGAGCCTGTAGATAAAAGAACAGAAGGGGCCCACAATATAGCAACAACAGAGCCTTGGATATTTCCAACATTTAAAGATCTAAGAAAAGAGTGAGAGCCAGCAAAAGACACTAAGAAAAATTTGTCACTGAGCAAGAAGAAAATCAGGAGAAGTTTTCTTAGGACTGAAGAGGAAAAGTGGTTAATAGTCATGGATAGCATAGCATTAGTGTTAAATACTACAGGGAAGTCATGTTAAGAAAAGAACAGAGAATTGTCTGTTGTATTTAGCAACATGGAAGTCATTGGTGAGAGCAATCTCAATAGACTATTAAGTATTGGAAACTTGATTACGATAGATTGAAAAGAGAATGTGAAATGAGAAAATGAACATAGCAACTACAGACAACTTTTTAAAGAAATTTTGCTGTGAAGAGGAGCAGAAAAATGGGGTAGTACCTAGAAGGGAATGTGGGGGTCAAGAAAGATTCTTTTAAGACAGGAAATAATATAGTAACAAAATCACTGCACACATAAAATAAATGATTTTAATTTTTTTTTGAGACAGAGTCTCACTCTGTTGCCCTGGGTAGAGTGCAGTAGTGTCATCATAGCTCACAGCTCAAACTCCTAGCCTCAATCCATCCTCTCACCTCAGCCTCCCAAGTAGCTAGGACTATAGGCGTGAGCCACAATGCCCCTATGCCCGGCTAATTTTTAAAAATTTTTTTGTATGGATGGGGTCTCACTATTGATCAGGCTGATCTTGAACTCCTGACCTGAAGTGATCCTCCCACCTCGGATAAATCTTATTTATTTGTTATAACAAGTATTGTCAGAACCAAGGGACTTCTAAAGTAGATTCAATAGCAAATAAATTAGTTATTTTAGGAAGGAGCTGGTAAGAAGAATAGTAAGCTAGATGGACAATTGATAGAATAGGTCTTGTTTACATTATATTTTTCTATTTTTAAATTTGGTGCTTAATCACCTTCAACTATAAGTAGCGAGGATCTCGGATTAATTCTGATATTTGTCAATTTCTAAGAGTCAGCCAAATTATATTTTTTAAATTGATAGGATTGGGTTGAAATTCATGTAGATTTGCATACATTTATTTACATAAAATGTTCTGTTTTGGCTGAACAAAGACTAAAAATTTGGGCTGGGTATGGTGGCTCACGCCTGTAATCCTAGCACTCTGGGAGGCTGAGGCCAGAGGATTGCTTGAGATCAGGAGTTGGAGACCAGCCTGAGTAAGAGCAAGACCCTGTCTGTAGTAAAAATAGAAAAAATTAGCTGGGCATCGTGGTGCACACCTCACATGTAGTCCCAGCTACTGGGGAGGCTGAGGCAGGAGGATTGCTTGATCCCAAGAGCTTGAGGTTGTAGTGAGCTATGATGACGCCAATGCACTTCAGCATAGACAACAGAGTGAAACTCTGCCTTAAAAAAAAAAAAAAGACAACATATTTTATTTGCTTACTTTTCACCAAGGGAGGAGAAGGGGGGGTTGATGAAAGAAGCTAAGAAGATGTCTGTTCCCAGACCATTTTCACAGGCTAGATCTGAGTGAGTGATCTCAGGCCAAAAGAGCTATTTTCAGGAGAATTGTTTTGAAGCACAGGGTAACAAGCAGCAATTCTTCAAATTCCAGATGGCAGAATATATAACACACAGTTGATCATACTATTCTTCTTCTTAAAGCACTTGTTTTTTATTGGCTTCTAGGCCACCACACTCTCCTGGTTTTTCTCCTGCCTCTGTGGCTGCTTCTCATGTTTCCTTCACTTTCTTTTCCTTCATTACCTGACAACTCAATGGGGAACTTAGTTCTTTGGTGCTCTGTCTTAGACCTCTTGTCTTTTTTCATTTTGAATTTTCTCTCAGGGTGATCTCATCCACTTTGCTTGGTTGAAATTATTACTAACATGCTGATGCTTCCTGAAGTTATATCTTCAGCTGAGAACTCTCTTCTGAACTCCAGAGTGACATATCCAGTTGTTTACTTACCTGTCTTTTTAGCTATCTTGCATGCATTTCAAATTCAACAAATCATCATTTTCCCCTTCCTTCTATCTCAGCCTGTTCCTCCTTTAGCTCTCTGTCTCAGTAAATTTTAAGACTATCTGCTTGGTTACTTAAGAGAGAAATCTGAGTTATTTTTGACTCCTCTCTTGACCTTCATACACCATCTCCCATCCCGTTGGTCAGTCAACCACTAAGTCTTGTTTGAACATTTACCTTTTTTAGTCTATTCTTTTTTCTCAATCTTATTATGATCACTTTAATCCAAGCCAATTAAAGTCATGCCTGAACTATCACATTAGCTTTCTAATTGATTTCCCTGCATCCACATGTAGTGGGGTAATATTTTGGTGCGTTTATCATTGTATTTTCTCCTATGTGTTTCTTGTTAACTCCTGAACCTTCTCCATTCTAACACTAAGACTTGATGTATCTATTGACTCAAAGAGGGTTGTTACAGCAAAACACAGAATTATTCATGGATTTGATTAAAAATCAAAATACTCAACAGTTTTTAATGCCCTGTAGGATGTGGTTCCTGTTTCTTCTCCAGCTACTTGATTCTTCCCTGAATTGGCCTCTTCTGGTTCTTTAATTATGCCATAATCGGTGTCATCTCTTGACCTTTGCATAATGCTGTACTCCACATCTGGAATACTGTTGTTTCTCACTCTTGACTTAGCTAACACTTATCACTCCATGGTTTTCATCTTGAATGGTACTTTTTCCAGGAGAAGTTCCTCTGAAGCCTCTGAATTCTAAGACTACTTCAAGGCTACCTGTTATAAGTTCTTTTCACATTTTAATCATAATTTTTAATAATGCATATAATTACTTATTTAGTATCTATCGTCCCTGCTAGACTATTGATCAAAACTCCCATTAGGGCTGGGAGGATGTCCTCCCTACCTCCCTTACTTCTTCCCTCCTTCCCTTTCCCTTTCCACCCCCCTTTCCTCCCCCCCCATCTCTTATTTTTTTTCTTTCCTGTACACGCTTTAGCACTTAACTACCTATTAGACTTTAGTCTGCACTTAATACTTCTGGAATGAATTAATGAATTTGAACAGTGATTCATTCTCCCAATGCTTGCATAAAACAAAGCACCTTGAATCATTGCAGCCTTGAGATTCACCACCTATAAATCTACCTGGGAACTGGAATTCAGATTGAGGGCACCACAAGTGGCGAGGCTTCATCCTCAGGTGACTTTATAATCAACACACACCACTGAAGAGGATGTGTGGATGAGTTAGAGGACAGGGGAGGCATATTTGATATGCCTGGGTAAACATACATAGGAGGTCTTTTGGCAGGAAGCTAAAGTCCTACTAAAATACAGATGGGGGCAAAGATCCAGGGAGATTTGAAATTATTAGTCTTGATGTAATCCCTTTTGTAACTATAGCATGAGGGAGCAGAAGGCATTTGGGATTCAGCATAAAATTTTGAAGGAACTTTACAAGTCAACTAATCTTATGCATAATTCAGTCTTCCTTTACACAAATCCTTTATTTCCTCTGCTTGAATGCTTTTAAGGACAGCAAGGTGGAACTTACAGCAGTTGCTTAATCCTTCGTCACAGGACTAATTCTAACCAGTTCACTCTTGAGTAGCTCTCCAAATACTTCTGCCTATATTGAAATCAGAAAAGAAAAACAAAAACAAAAAACCAAAACTTTGGAATCAACATTAATATTCCCTGTAAGCTGACTCTCTTTAGAGGCAGTGATAGTAGTTCTGTAGTGGCTTCGGGCTATGTTGACAGATGAAGAAAGTGGACAGGGAAAGATAAAAAGAAGGCAAGGCGAAGGTAGCCAATGAAAAAGAGTTAAATAAGTTCCAACTCACTGTTTCCCATTTACACCAGTCAGTGGCAAGCAGCTGGTTACTACATGCTGCATATTTAATTGAATGGATTATATAGCTGGCAAGGACACAATATATTCTAGTTTATGAGAAGTGTTCTGTAATGTACAAGTTCTAGTGAAAACAAATTACTTTAAACTTTATTGTTATACTTTTATGTGGATAATTTTCTTCAGTATTGAACCTAAATAATGTTCTTTTAAAAAAATTTTTATTGTATATAATTAAGGTCTACAACACAATGCCTTGATATACACATAGATAGTGAAAAGGTTACTATAGTCAATCAAATAAAGATATCCTGATGTTCTTAAAGCTTTTAAGGTGCTTTTTGGGCCTGGCGCGGTGGCTCACGCCTCTAATCCTAGCACTCTGGGAGGCCGAGACGGGAGGATCGCTCAAGGTCAGGAGTT
>VBSM01001124.1:46386879-46458514 GCA_008086735.1 Cheirogaleus medius
AAAAAAAAAAAAAAAAAAAAAAAAGCTTTTAAGGTGCTTTTTGACAGCTATTGTCAAAACTGAAGCAAATATTTGTATTTATGGAATAAGTAGCCTTTGGGAGAAAAGACTTCCTCTCCCCTTTTTCATAATATAATGAGTAGAGTGGAGTTGTATGAAACAAAGGAATTACAAAGGGAAACTCCTGGAAGCCAATATTTCTGCATAGTATTTCATTGTTCCCACATTTTGCCTAAACATGCTTATAGTTGTGCCAGTGATTACTTCTAATATTTTTTATATAATAAAAATGTGCAGTAGTAGTTATTTCTTGAAGAATCTAGGTGTATTTGGAAGTTACAAGGTAGCAGAGGTGCCTTGTGGAGGCAGTTTGCAAGCTTTAATGTGAGTCCTTGAAGCCCCAAGGCTATAAACATCTGTTATATTGTGGCTCCTGATGAATGTAGCTATTAGAGATAGAGTTGAATTTTATTCATGTTAATATAGCTTCCTGAAATTGTAGTGTAGCTTCCAGTGGTTCTCTTGGTAGTTATCATGGGAATATATACTTGGAACTAGCAGTCCTAATATTGACTTACCAAATTCTTTTCAGAGACATTGGCTCTCTTTCTTCTAATTGGTAGAATCTCTAGGTGTCACTCCTGACATTCTCGTTCTGGAGCTTAAATCCAGGTTTGGTGCTCTGTGTCTAACTCTTGCATCCAATGAGGAAGAGATTTCTGCTGTTGCCAGTTTTTAGGTATGGAAATTAAACTCGCAAGAGCTGCTCTGGCACTGGACTATTGAAGCAACCTAGCAATACTTCTCAGAATAATGTGACTTGAGCCAAAGCACAGTAGGATTAGCCCTTATATTTATTTCTGGCCTAGAAAGAAGAGTGAGAGATGATAATGATGGTGGAACTTCACACGTCTGCAGTGGCTTTCACTGTGCTTTCCCTTTCCTTTCTGAATTAGATGGTAGAAACTGCTTGTGCGATGAGTCTGTTCTATAGCAGTGGTCAGAACTAGGGACAATCTAAGAAATAGTATAATTTTTTTTTATATCGGAAAATAACTGGACATCAACAAGTATTTAAAAACTTATTATGAAAACTGATGTAAGGATTTTGAAGTGTTTTCTGATTTTTGTCTGAAATTTTCTGAGTAGAAATGTACTAGTCATTTTTAGATTGATAATGTGCTTATTTAGGTCTGGGCTATTCTTCCTCTCTTCTATCTCTGAATATGTATTATGGTTCATCCTAAATTGAAGCATAGGCCAAATTACCTTTTCTGAATGCCTTCTTTTTCCTCCTTTTGTTAAGAATTCCATCATCTGTCTTTTGTTTCTTTACTTATTTTTTACCCCTGACATGAATGGTTCTATGATCCTTGTGCCTCAGGGAAATATTTCCTGCAGAAGACTTTAATTTGCAAAACATATGAAGACACCATTTTTCAAAATGTTTGTTCTCTGGACCATCTTTATTTTAACTCTTAGGTTTTTATCAGTCAGATGTATCAGATAGTCAAGGGAATAAGAATAATGCAACGGATGAGATGATGCAGTTGTTTCACTTATATAAATAGGACTACAGATATACATTTTCAGAAAATGAAAAATTCCTTTAGCATGTCAGGAATTTTTTGTAATGGATTATTTATATTGTAGATCATATGATTTTAATAATTCATTAGCTATGTTTAGATATATGTTTAGTTATTTTCGTGTATGTTGCACTTTAACAGAAACACTTAGGTACTCTTTAAAACTAAACCCAGGCGTCTTCAAAACTATACACTTTAAATATTAATCTATCATGAGTGAACATATCTTATCAGGTAAGAAGCTTGTGTTGTTATTAATTTAGAAGAGCATAATTTTCCAATTTTGATTTTTTCATTTAATTTTTTAGTTTGCGTTACTTTTTTAAAGACATTTAGCTTAACAGCTTGTAGGCACTTGCAAACAAAGACTCTTAAATAATTTTAATTTAAGAGCTTGTACTTCAGCATTTTTGTGGCTAGTGTATCAAAAGTATAATAGAAAAAAGATCTGTGATGTTTCTCACCCAGAGATAATCAATCTTAACATTTTGCTGTATATTTTTCTAGTGTTCTCTCAGATTTTGAACATTTAAAAAAATATTTTTAGACATATTACTAAACATTTCTCCAAAAGGTTTTACCAATGTACAATCCTACCTATAAATACGATATGGCTGACCATTTTTGATCCTCTGGCCAATATTTCATCAATTTAATAGGCAAAGGTATATTATCTTATTACTTTTATATGAATTTTGTTGGTTAACTTTTTAGATATCCTCTTTAATTGCTTTTGCTTCTTCTGTTAGTACTCTTATTAGCACTGTAATTTATAGTGAAATGATAAAGATTCTAATAGAACATCCATAGAGAAACCAATTGCTACCATCTATACCATTTGTGAAAGTTAATCCCTCTCTGTTGGACTCAATGTAAATATGGAGCTAATCTTACCCAAGTCATTCTTAGTATATCTAATTTTCTAGAAAAGTATAATCATAAGCATTACATCCCATCAGCATCCAATAGATAAAGGGGTAGAGACTTGTGCAAAGAAACTATAAATATGTGATATATTAATTAATAAATATGATAAATTAATAAATATGATAAATTAATAAATATGATAAATAAAAGATACCTGAACATAATTATTAGAATTCACGTACCAGTAATTTGATTCAAATAGTTCATAGTAAGATTACTTCCAAACACAATGTACTTTACAGTTTATAAAATGGATTTATACATATTATATTTGATACAATAATTTGATACATACTTACATATGAGGTAAGTGATATTCCTAATTTTCCACTTGAAGAAACCATAGCTCAGATATATAAAGTGAGCATCCTGAGGTAATATAACTAGTTAGGGTTGGAGTCAGTACTTAAACCCAAGCCATTTGACTCAAAGTACCATATTCTTTCTGTTCTCATACAAGTCTCCAATATTTGTGTTACTCATGAGCTTGCACTATATAGAAAATTTAAAGCAAATATTATCTGTAAACATTCTTTATAATTCTCAGGATATTCATAACAAATTACAAAGCCCATCCAAAACACAATGTTTTTGATTGCAAATATTGGTGGCTCTTATATTTATGAACCTTATAACATGATGTAACAGGCTAAAAATAAACAAACAGGCAAAAAATCTGTAGAAACTAGGAACCAAATGAAGCCTTGAGGTGGTTTCTAATCTATCTATGGATGTGACTAAAATTAATTAACTTTTTGATAAAATTTATGCACTCATTTATTCAACAAATGTTTATTGAATACCTGCTTTGTACTAGGCACTGTGGTAAGTGAATAAGATAGAACTTAACCTTATGGAACTGAGGGTGAAAGATATTAAACATTTTTTTCAAGTAGATATATAGTTAACACTTACATCAAATTATGTGAAGAACAAGTGCAGGGTATAATGAAAGTGCACAAGAGGGGACCTTAAGGGGTCAGGGAAAGTCTACCTAAGAGAATGATGGGTGAGCCCTTAATGATGAGTAGGAACAAGTGAAGGTGCTAATGGGGAAGGAAGGTAGAATAAATCACCTCGGGAGTAGTGAGGGAACCAAGAGGAAGCTGGTCAGTAGTGTGAGTGTTGTATAGTGAGAGTTGGAAAATAAGTCTCTGAGGAAGGCAGTCGATATATTGACTCTTTCAAAGGAGCCATTTTTAAGGCTCATTCCGAACACTTTTGAAACTCTTTCTATGACTTTGCTTTCATATCTAATTTTTAAATACAAAAGAAAAACATTTTTTAACAACAAAGAGTGTGTGGCAATATAATTACCTTCTTATTTAGGTGATTTGCTTCTAAAGGACTTTTGATTATTTATAAAAATTAAATGTACCCACAAGGGGCAAATTTACATTTTTCATCATAAATAATATAAGCTATGCAATTTACTTGGTAATATGAATTTTAAAAATGTTTATGTTTATACTTGTAGAAACAGACCTTTCATAGATTTGAAAAAAATCAACTTACGATCAGAAGCTTAAAAATTTAAAGCTCATCAAGTTGTTTCTGTTTGAGGTAAATGGAAGAAATCCATTTAAAGTTACTTGTGAGTGAAAACATTTGAGATGTTTGCTCTAACTGAAATATCCTTAATTAGGACACTGGCAGGTAGTTTTCCTATTGATCTATAGAAATTGGCCTATTTATAATACTGGGTAGGTATACATTTGTGTGTGTGTGTGCACATGCACATGTGTGCATATATGCAGAAAATAGACTGATAGAGAAGGAGCATAGGAAATGGAGTCCAAAGCAAAGAACTTCATTCCAAATATTCTTTCTGTCATTTACAAAATGTGACCTTTAATCCACTGAAGACTCAGTTTCTTTTCATCTATAAAATGATGGTAGCATTAACACATACAAAATTTTCTGGCTATTAAAAAAGTAAATATAGAAGTGTTTTTTAAACTAAAAATACTTTATGATTTTTGTGTGTGGGCTTGACAAATAGATTGATGTGCACCCACAAAAATCTGAAATTATAAATAATAGTCAAAATGGGGCACTCTTACTTGAGGGCCAACCTGTAATTGAACAATTTATTAATAGTTTAAAAAGAAATTTGTTGTTTAAAATTTTATATTATTACTTGTTTATTTTGTATTGTTCTTATGTGACATAGTATCTATGTCAAAAATTCACTAGTTTTGAAAAACTTAGTGTATTTAAGTGCCTATTTATTAATAGTATTAATAATAAGTATGTGGAAGAGGATAAAGAGGGTTAGGACTAAGAGTTGAGGAAAAAAGGGCTAAAAGGGCTAAAAGGGCTGGATCTATTAAAGAAACATCAAGAATTAGGAGCAATTAAAGATCAATAAAAATATGAAACATCTCTATAAATGAGTTGATATTTAAAATTTGGCATATACGCTACTCTCAGAGATTTTTTAAAGAAAGACGGATGCACCTGGAAATAGAATAACCTAAAATTTTATCTGAAACAGAATTATTCACTGAGAATGAATGATGATGTGGAGGATTCTCTAAGACTGTAGGAGCCTTCAGAAAACATTCATTCTCTTCTTAAATGCTATGACCCACCACTATTGAAATAAATTAATGTTAGTTGATAAAGTGTCTCTGGCCTTGGTTGTAGTATTTTTTTGGATTTATGGAAAGATTTTATTTCATGTGTGCTGCTTAGGTGAATTTTAATTGATAGAGTATAGTTCTTTTCAAAAATTACATGAATAATCATGTAGTCAATTTGTATAGCCTTTAGAAAGAGACCAGATTGAACATTATGCACTTTTCTTTAAAATTAAATAAATGAAGACATTTTTAAATTAAAGAGGAAATTAAGACAACTAAGTACATGTTTTCCAAATGTACTTCTCTTCAGAAGTATGGCATTATAAATGCAGGCAATAAAAAATCTATTTTAGTCTGTCATATTTTTGCTTCATGACATCAAAAGAAGGATATACCACTTATTTTTAGAGTGTTCTGGTCCTATGCAGCAGCTTGCACATTGAAGAGATATACTCTATTGCTGGAGTACTGGTTTTTCAGGAAAAGAGAAAAGGGTTGGGGGAATGCATAATTTCTCTTACTCTTACCCAGTAGTAACATTGAGAAGATACCTTGCCCCCATTTTTATTACTTCTGAGATTTTATTGCTGGCAGCCAGATGTGCTGAAACTCCTGACGACAGCATCTATTCATTGCGTGTTTTTAATAGGCTTAGAGAAATATGAGTAGAGTACATGAAAGCAGCTCAGCTTCACACTTCAGCTGGGAATGCCCAAAAAGCTTACTGCTGTTTAGAATTCTTGCTACAGTCAGGAGAAAGCCGAAAGCTGCACGGGTACTGAATCTTCTACGACTGAATTAGAAGAATAATGACTGTACAATTAACTATCAACCTCTGCTCATTTAAGCACAGTTTTTACAGAGATCAAGAGAAATATGGAACTTGATTGGCATGTTTTTATTTGATGGTGTCAGCAAATAGATGATTTTAAAGACAGGTGGTAAGGAAAAATAAGAGAAGGAAAAAAAAAAAAAAAGAAAGAAAATGCAATTTGAGACATTGCGCCAGGTCTGCAATTCTGTTTTATCTCATTTTCATGGGGTTTTTTCATCCCCACCAAATATTTTACAAAATGAGCTTTTTGGACAAACGCTGAACAATGCAAGGTGAGTAGAGCTAAACTATATATTTTTTTATTATTGTTATTTTTAGAATAGTAATCTTATATGTCTGTAAAACTTGTTTTATATTTGTGTTAGTATAATAAGGGTGTTTTCTTTTTACCATAAATATAAAATTTTATGTAGTATTCTTCTTAATTTGATTTTAAGAAGGAAAATAAGCTTATTTCAAAGCACAGTAAGCATCTTAAATTTAACTAGCTTGACCTCTGAAACATAATACAGATACAAGACAGTTTCATTATTTTGTTTCCTAATAAATAAAATGATTAACTTAAAATGTCTAATAGATGTTTTCTTTGTGATCATGTCAGTGATTACATTGTATATATAGGGATGGGGCTATATATTCATATGTGATTTGTTGGAAAATGTGAATTAGCAATCATGCATGCTGTTGTAAAACATGTGGAAGATGTTTTCTAGGTCTAAGACATTTCTCTATGCAGGGTAGATCAATAATCACTTTTAAATAAGCTGTATTTGTGGAACTGCTAATAATGCTTTGTATTAGGTTGGCTAGGTTGGCAGGATTCTTTGTTATAAATTCTTATTGCTTTCAACATGATCATTTTTTTGTAATGAAGATTGTTAAATTATGAACATATGTTTTAGATGGTTTCTCTGGCTTACATTAAAAGAGATAGTCTATTAAAGAATGCTTTTAAAATGCAGTTTTATCACCCAGTTCTTCCCTCATTTAAGCTGTTTGGCTTTTGAGAATTTTTCATGTTATATACCTTGTATAAAAAGCTCCCATTTTAACTAAATGTATCTGGAGAAAGACTGAGAAAGAAATTTTGTGAACATAATAATACACTGAAACCTTCTGGAAACCAATGGGAAACTAATAGTGCATAAAATATTGAATGGTATTGCTGGTCTCTTCCTTTTAGGATCTCTGAACAATGTGAGGCAACCTATTTTAGTGATTAAAAAAATACCTGTTATACAATATGTATCTTAATTTAGCAAATGAAAAGGAGGCTTTTAAAATTTGTTGACATTTAAAATATTTACTGATGATAAATATATTTATGACCTTTTCTTTGAAAATGGAATCACACATCTATTTCTTATAAAATTTTACTTTTTTTCTCAATGTAGTTCTATTCAATAAACTAATTTGATTTTTTTCATATTTTATTTTCACACTGATTGAAAATATATGACAGTATATGAAATATTAAGATATTCTATAATAGGCTATCTATATTTTAAGGTATTTTTTCTTTTTATTTAGTAATATATTACGTTAGTGTTTGTAATTTATGATAATATGTATTGCATGTTATATTTAAATTAAAGATGCAGGTTTCAAAAAATTTCCATGACCTGAAGCTATCAGAATTTCTGGATTTGCACTAATCCTTTATAAATCTTTTCCTTGTTTTATTCCATCTTTTTTTTTAATGCCAAAAATTTATGTGCTTAAAAGTACTAATATTAGGGTTGGGTGTATATTCACTATAGGAATTATGCTATTAACAACATAGTAAGGAATTGGTTTTAAAGTATATTAGTTTGAAAATATGAGAATATCTATTTTTTGAAGGAATTGTGTGCATCCCTATCATTATATGCATTTGCTTTTGCTTCAAGTTGCTTTTGTTGTTGGCACGCCTATAATTTTAATGCTCTCATTAAAATTTGGAATTTAATGTGACTGCAATTCAACATTAAAAGGTGAAGTTTTTAATGCTCATAAGAACAATCTTGTTTAACTTATTTTGATTCTTATCTAAAATTATCCGGAACTACCATTTAATCAATAAATAATTTATCCTGCCTTGGGAAAAAAAATCCCTGCCTTTATATGTTTTTAACTGCTTAGTCTTTAAAAAACATGTAACATTATTTCACAAATAGATCTACCGATCGTCACCATCAACTATTTGATTTACTTTTAATATCAATAAAACCAGTTACATAGTTATTATTTTAGAAGTATGAAGAGTGAAAAATAAGTACATGAGTTCGTAATTAATGCTTACACATATTTTAATTTTTTGGTTAGTTTTTGTGTTCAGATTAGATTCAAGGGTCTTTCAGAGTTTTTATTCTACTTAGATTCTTTAAAAAGATACAAATGTTTAGGCATTAACATTTCAGTTAACAGTGAAGCAGAAAGTAAAGATATAGAGTGAAAAACCATTCTTGAAGGAAAAAATCATGGAAGAAGAATGACCTGAGTATGCCATCAGAAGAGGTGATCTTAGGAGAACTTAAATTTTTTTTTGCAAAATGATGGGTCTTTCAACTTTATGGACTGGGCATTAATGGTCTTGAGATTTTAAGCATCAATTTTATAACTATCACCTCTGGAAAGAACAGTTTTGAATAATAATCATTTAATCGTTTGGACTAGTTGACATGGAATATTCAGTGTTTGTATTGTGACATTAACTATTATCATTAAACTGATGGAAAAAGAACATCATAGACTTGGACAATTGTATTGTATTTTATTTTGAATTGCTTTTAGTAGGAATTACTAAAATAGTACTATGTATCAGTTGTAGAGACTATATTATTAAAAGGGGACCCTTTCTAGTAATTTTTAAACTAAGACTTTTCTTAGGTAACTAATCTTTTCTTAGGTAACTAATCTTATCCCTAAATCTGCAATTCAACTTTCATCAGGTTTTTAGATGGTGGCCAGTTGACTTTTATGACATATTATCAATAAAAGGTTAAAGAATGAAAATCTCCCATAATACTTGCTCAAGAAACATTTCCAAATTCAACTTGTCAAAAGAGGAAAGATTTTAAATACAGCATTAATACTGTATGTAACATAAATTACTAAACTGGAGATTAATATAGACTGTTAAACTATTTTATTACATTATGAATAATTGAAATTTATATATGAATAAAAATAATTAGAATATTTTAGACTAACTTTTTGTTGGAAACCATATAGCTTGACTCTTTTGTTTCAGACTGAAAGTTCTTACCTTATTCTCTTACCGTTTTGGTTCTTGTATACCATTTTAGGGCATAAAGGAAGTGGAAGGATCCTCTGTTCTTTTATAGCTGAAATGAAACAACTGAAGGTCCAGCAAGGAAAAAAAAATGTGTCTATATCTTACATAAATTCATTTGATAGGTTTTGATGAAATGCATTTTAATTTAAATTTTTGTTATCGAGTCTTCTCACTATAAACTCATTTTTACCAAATTAAATTATTTAATCAGGACATAAACATAATTGCTTTTGTCCTCAGTAAAGAAAGTCCTCAAGTACTGAATTCATTATGAAATCTAATTTTTGTGATCTTGTCTTTGGAAGCAAATATAAATATTGGGATGCTAGAAGATATATTTTTTAGCAGAGTTCACTGCATTGAGTTATCAATTTCTTTGGACAGTATTCAAATAAATATGCTAATGATGACTATCTTTTATGATAAAATTTATAGAAAAATGCACTTAAGTGTCCTCTAAATTTTCCCATATTCTGATTTTTAGCCATCTTTATTATACAATGAGATCTGTATTTTCCTCTAGATATAATTTTTTCCCTGTCACTAAACGTGTGACAGTGAATTTGTTGTGCCGTCTGGCCACACGGGGCATAATGGAACTAGCATTTATTCAGAATAGATATTAAAAACAGTCTTTCTCTCCTTTCCATATATGTATATATGAGATATGCAGATTTTCATATTTAAAAGTAAGATTAAGAAAAAATTTAGTAAATGAAAGAATATTTGAATTTGTTGGTGTTTTCAATTACAAGTAACTGTATGATTTAGTTTGTCTGGGGTAGTCTCAGTTTGTTTATGCCTGCTGTCCTCCAGTGATTGTTATTCATACCACTTTTCTCTCTCGAAAGTGTTGTGATTTGACAGTAAATTTACAGGGCTACTCTAATTATAAAAATGGAATGTAATGCTCAAATTCAGCTAGTGTAAATGGATTTTATTCCATTGAAACATTACCATAGTTCTAAACATTGAGATTTTAAATAAAATCTGATTTTGCAAAATAAATGTCTATTTAGTCTGGTAGTATTTTTGGTCAGAAGTACTTGTCATTTACATAGCATTTACTATTGCTTTGGTTTATAGTGAAACCATTAATTTGTGTCCAGGAATTTTGGCACAGACACTTGTTATTCATCATGGCACATAAGTGCCTACTTTGATATTGAAAGAACAGCATGCTTACTTTTCATAGCACTGAAGGTGCAATCTGCACAGTGTGCATTGTTTGGACTTGGTATGATCCTAGCACAACTGATTTCTCACATTGCCTGAAAAGTCTATATTATGAGGTATAAAGCACCGAAGAGTCTGATATATATTTATGTACATGTATAAATGTTATTAAATATCTACTTATTATTATAAAATGACTATAAATTATTATTTGATATAGGCATAAGACCTTAACACAATTGTGTTTAGATTTCTAATCAAAATGACTTTTGATTTAGATATGTTTATCATTAATATTTTTACCAGAATATTTACTATTGATGCTAGCCATATTCCACAATTATTAGTATAGATCCTTAATCTGATACTGATCTGCAGTCTTTAAGTATTTTCTTTATTGAAAGAACTTTTATAAAGCCACTGATTTTTGGTGATGACAGAAATGACAGGTTAATGTTAACTATACTTTTTTGTTGTCAACTTATATGTGATCATAAAGGATCTTAGAAAAGTTAAAGAAGATAATTGCTAGTAAACCTCTTTAATTTCGGCACTATTCACTGAATAGTAAAATGAATTCATTTCATAAATGCTATGGTGCTGTGGGCTATGTTTACATTAATTTGTGAATTACTCAAAAATTCATGGTCCCAACAAAATAATTACTAGGACTAAAACCTACAATTTTAGTTTAGCTTCTAAATCTGATAAATTTTAAGTATCTCAGAAATGTGTGTGAACATTTCTTACAAGGCAAAATGAAAAAAACCATTGCACATTAATATTGTATTATCTTAAAATGTGAGCACAGTTTATTTTGCCTCATGTTTTTCAAATTATACTCTTTGTTTGTTTTACATTTGTTTCAAATTATAGCTCAATATGTAAAGTATATAGAAGTGGAGCAGCTCTGGTTTAGAAAGTGGGATGTGGGTCCCATGTTGGGTTCTAAGAAACACAATTTGAAGACTTCTCTATTCTACCACTGTCATTTTACTCTTGAACAAACTAAGTCCAGCTGCTTACTTTAATCAAACTCAGGGCTTACATTCACGTATACTTCTTTTCATCTTACTGTGTGTCCTTTTAAATGTCAGAGATAGAGATAATGGAAAATGGCAAAGAGAACTGCCGTGTTTAAGTAAGGATTAATTTACGCCTTTTACTATATATTGTAACCTCATGTTGCTTAGTGTTGAACATAGGAGTTGAGTTCATATCTAGGGGCTGCTGCTTACTTGGCTATATGTTATGGTTAAAGTCACTATACTATGAGTTCCTTGAGTTAGGGACTATATATTTATTAATCTCTGAATTTCCACATTATATCCTTCACACTACTTCCTAGTAAATATCCATTCCCCTCAGCCTTCAGAACCAAATATTGTACTGCTCTTTTTTTTTTTTTTTTTCCTGAAACAGAGTCTCACTCTATTGCCTGGGCTAGAGTGCCGTGGCGTCAGCCTAGCTCACAGCAACCTCCAACTCCTGGGCTCAAGCAATCCATCTGCCTCAGCCTCCCGAGTAGCTGGGACTACAGGCATGTGCCACCATACCTGGCTAATTTTTTTCTGTATATTTTTAGTTGTCCAATTAATTTCTTTCTATTTTTAGTACAGATGGGGTCTTGCTCTTGCTTAAGCTTGTCTCGAACTCCTGAGCTCAAGCAATCCTCCCGCCTCGGCCTCCCAAAGTGCTAGGATTACAGGCGTGAGCCACCGCACCCGGCCTCTACTGCTCTTTAAGTTTCCTAGTATAGAATAGCTTTGCCTGTTCTGTATCTTCATATATTTGAAATCACATAGAATGTACTCTCTTTGTAAAGCTTTTTATTCTGCATAATTAAAAAAATACATGTTGTTGCATGTATGAGATTTTTTTCTTTTCATTGCTGAATGATATTTCATTTTATGAATATACCACACTCATATAAATATTTTTGTGGACATATATTTTTATTTTTATTGGGTGAATATCTAGAAGAGGAATTTATGGATCATAGAGTAGGTGTATATTAGTTTTATAATGCCAGATCATTTAAAAAGGTGGTTGTTACATTTAATCTTCTGCTGACCATGTTTGAGAGTTTCGTTGGTTCCACATACTTTGCATCATTTGAGATGTAAGTCTTTTTAATTTTTGTCAGCCTGGTTAGTTTATAATGGCATCTTCTTGTGATATAGTTTTGTGTTTGCCTGATGACTAACAGTATCAAACACTTTTCATATGTTGGTCATTTGTGTATCTTCCTTTGTGAAGTGTCTAAGTTTTTAAACATTAGGTTGTTTGTGTTTTTATTAATAAGTTGTAGACATTCTTTAAGTCAGTCCGTTGTGAGACATGTTTTGGGTATATTTTCTCCCATTCTGTGGTTTGCCTGTTCATTTTCTTAACAATGTCTTTTGATGAGCAGGAGTTTTAATTCTGATGAAATCTAACTTATCAATTTTTTCCTCTTATAGTTTTTGTTTTCTGTGTGCAATCTGAAAATCCTTCACCAACCCCCAAGTCATGAAACTATTTTTCTATATATCTTCCAGAATCTTGAGTTTTAGCTTTTTGGTTTAGGTATACGATCTATCACAAATTCATTTCTGTGTCTGTAGTGTGAGGTAGGGGTCAAGATTCATATTTTTCCAGATGGATATCCAGTTGTTCCATTACCATTTGCTGAAAAGACTTAGAGGCTTTTTTTACTCCCTGTTGGATTGCTTTGTCACCTTTGTAGTAAATTGAATAATTTTATAAGTGTGGTTTTATTTCTGGGCTGTCTACTTGATTGATCTATTTATCTATCCTTATGCAACACCTCAGTCTTACTTTATAGTAATCTTGAAGTCTGGTAGTGTAAATCCTCCACGTTTGTTCTTCTTTTTTCAGTAGGTTGAATAGTCTAGGTCTTTTGTGTTTTCATATATGTTTTGTAATCACTTTGTTAATTTTAATTTGAAAAGTTTGCTGGGATTAATTTTGGTACTACTTCATATTTTTGTAGATTGATTTGGGGAAAATTAACATCTTAACATTGAGTCTTCTAGTGTTATAGCTCTTCATTTATTTAGGTCATCTTCAATTTATCTAAGCAGTGCTTTGCAGTTTTTAGGATAGAAGCCTTGAATGACTTTTGTGAAATTTTTTTCATAAGCATTTTAAGTTTTTGATCCCATTACAAGTGGAATTCTTTTAAAAATTTCAGTGTCCAGTTGTTTGCTGTTAGTATATAAAAATCTAATTTATTTTTAATATTAACTTTGTATCTTTTGACCTTGCTGAATTCATTTACTAGTTCTAATAGTTGTTTTGTAGATTTGTTATGATATTCTAGCTAAACAGAAATAGTTTGCTTCTTTTTCAATACTTATACTTTTTATTTATTTTTTCTTTTCTTATAATGTTTAGGACTGTGTCCCAAGTACAATGTCAAACACAAGTTGTGAGAGTCTCCTAGTTTAGTAATAGTTTTTTTAAAAAAATCATGAATGGGCATTTGCATTTTGTGAAGTGCTTTTTCTGCAGTTATTGAAATTATATAATTCTTCCCTCTTATTCTGTTAATATTGCTAATTATATTAATTTAGTTTTCAATATCAAACTAAGTTTGCATTGGTTTAACTGGCTAAATCACATTTAGTCATGGGATATTATCATTTTACATATTGCTGATTTAGATTTTCTCTGATTTTGATTAGCTTTCTTTGCACCTGTGTTTATGAGAGATATTGTCTAGTTTCCTTTTATTGAACTGTCCTTGACAGGTTTTGGCATTAGGGTTATTCTGACCTCATAAAATGAATTTGGTATTTACGTCTCTTCTATTTTGTGAACAGTTGGTGTAAGATTGGTGTTATTTCTCTCTAAAAATTTGATAGAATTCACCAGCAAAACCATCTGGTTTTCTTTTGTGGCAGTTTTGAAGAAGAATTCAATTTCTTTAAAATAAATAGAGCTATTTAGATTTTCTGTTTAATCTTTCTCAGTGCATTTTTCAAGTTGTGTTTTTCAAGAATTTTTTTATTTTATCTCAGCTGACTAATTTGTTGTTAAAATTTCATTACATTTCTTTATTATCCTTTTACTGTCTAGGGAATCAATAGTGATAACCCTTCTTTTGTTCTGATATTGGTATTTTGTGATTTGTGATTTTTCTCTAATTTGCTTATCAGTTTACCTAGGATTATATTATCCTTTTTTCTTTTTATTTTGATAATTTACTCTTGTTTATTTACTATTTCACTGATTACTGTTCCTGTCTTAATTATTCCCTTTTTTTGACTTACTGTGGTTTTAATTTCCTCTACTTTTTCAAGTTTCCTAAGGTAGAACCTTATGTTTTTTCTGATACCTAATTTATTTAAAATGTGTTCATTTCTAAACATCTTATTAAAATATCTTATTTATTTTTTATGATGTAATTTTATTCTGTCTCTGTAATGATTTTTATCCTATTTTTCTCTCAATTGCTTAGAGAAAAGTGTTAAAAATTTTAAGTATGATTATAGACCTTATTGTTTCTTTTTAAAATTTTGTTAATTTTTGCTCTATGTGTCTTAAAGCTCTGTTACTGTACCTACAGATTTATGTTAATGTTTTCTTGGTTAATTGGCTTAAAAAATCATTGTGAATTGTCTATCTTTTCCTTGGTAACTCTCTGTCTACAAGTTTCTCTCTCTCTCTTTCTTTTTTTATGGTTAGTTTTTCCATGTTTATGCTTTGTTTACAACATTTACCCCCACCTCATACTTCCAAAAATAAATATACAATGGTTTTTAAAAAGACCTATATAATTGTCAATGTAAAGAGAAAAAGAGTGAGAAGCCTCATCTTTGAACTGAAAGAGGGCATTTCTTTTCCTTCTGCATGGATAATAACACACAGTGTCAGGGGACAGACACTCACTGGTGAACAGCCCTAATCTCCACGTGACTCAGGCCCATAGTGACTCAAGAGGTCAACCCTCCTCTCCAGTTGAATAACTCTGGACAGTCCAGCCAGCCGCCAGCCTTTACTGAGCACTGACCTCAGCCCATTGGACACAGAAGGGCTCCAAAGGAGTCCCACACCCTGCTTTGTTTCCTTTGCTTTTTGCTTTCATTGTGGGTTTTTTTTCTAGTAATTTACTTTCAATATGTCTGTGGCTTTATATAAAGTATATCTTTTATAAGTAGTGGATAGTTAAGTCTTACTTTTTAAAATCCATTTTGATAATTTTCCTCTTTTACTTGGAGTATTTAGTTTATTAACATTTAATATAATTATTGATATATTTGGATTTAGGTATTTGTTTTATGGATTTTGTTCCACTTTCATTTTGCTTTCCTGTCCTTTTTTTGGATATATGTAAATATACTTTATAATCCAATTTTAATTTATCTGTTTGCTTATTTGCTATATGTATTTTTTACCATTAATTTTTATAATCTGTTAACAATGTATTTAGTGCTTATAGTGTACCATTTTATATAAAATGTTTTAAACAGTCTTACATATTCTAAACAGATTAAGAAGAACAAGTAGTCTTTTATATTTAATCACCTATTCCCCATTTTAATAATTTCTCTTTCTGAAGACCCAGGTTTCCATTTGATAGATTTTCTCTTTAGCCTGGAGAAATTCCTTTAGTATTTCTTGAAGTGTAGATATTGATGTCTCCATTTGCTCTTATCTGAAAAAAATCTATTTAGTCTTCATTCGTTGTGAATGTTTTTCTGGAATATAGAATTCTGTTGACAGTATTTTTATAAAAAATTTAAATTTCTGCAGTTTAAAGTGGCCTCCATCATTTCTGATAAGAAGTCAGTAGTTCATGATGACAAGTCATTGGCACTTTAAATCATTTTTTGTATTTAATGTGTTTTCTCTGGTTGATTTTAAATTTTTTCTTTATCTTTTGCTTGTATCAGTTTTATTATAATGTGCTTACAAATAGTTTTTATTGTATTTATTTTGCTTCAGTCTTCTGTGCCTTGTAAATTTGTAAATGTATGTCCTTTACCTAATTTGAATCTTTTCACCTAATTTGAATAATTTTTTGGCCATTGTTTTTAACAATTTTTTCTACCACATTTTCTCTCTATTTTCTTTCTGATTCTTTAGTTATTGTATTTTAGACCTTTTATAGATTATCCCCTGGGTTCCTGTAATATTTTCAACTTTTTTCTCTGTTCCTCAGATTGAGTAATTTTCAATTTCATTGATTATTTTTCTTTCATAACCTTCTCTGATGATGAAAAGCTCATCTTGTGACTTTTTAATTTCAGGTATTTTAGTTTTTGTTCTAAAATTTCAATTTGGTTCTTTTTTATAGTCACTATTTCTCTGTTGAAATATCCTATCTTTTTACCCATTTTGAGCATGCTACCTTTATTTCTTTGAACGTAGTTATTAATATTATAGTGGTTTTAAAATCCTCTGCTGCTAATTTAAACATCCAGGTTATCTGTGAGTCTCCATTAATTGCTTTTTCTCTTGAGTATGGTCATGTTATTCTATTTCTTATAATATTAGGTAATTTTGAATGTAATTTGGACATGATTAACAATGCTTTATAGAGACTGAAATTTTTCCCTCTAAAGAGTGCTGATTATTTTGAAAACAGGAAGTTAATTTGGTTTAGCTTTAGCTACAAACTTAGTTTTCCTTGAGGTAATCTTAATTTAATTTAATTAATTTTCTCTGAGCTTCTTGAAGTCTTCTTGTTCATGCATGAGATTTTGGCACCATTTCTTATACACAGAATTTTATTTTTTCTTTACTCAAGAGAAAAAGAAAAAAGGTAATTTTCTGTTTCTTTTTTGTCATATCCATCTTACCTCCAACCCCTTCCTCTGTTTTTTCAAGCCAATAAGACTCTTGAGTTTTCTAATATATTAGCCTCCAGGCATTGATTGTATTTGGTTAAAAGTCATAAAATTGGGAAATTCACTTAGTATCATCTTCTTCCAAGAATCAGTTGCTCCCTAGTATCTTTCTTCTATTTGATACTCTCTAGGGCTTTCAAATAGCTGTTCATATTTTGCCCAGAATTAATACTTGTTATCTGTGGGAAGGTTAGCTTGAAAGTAGCTACTTGGCTCTTCATTATCAGAGGATAAATCTGTTCACTTAAAATCATATTGGCTAAACACTATATTGGGAGGAATTACGTATGTAGCTTCTTTTATAATCCTCAACTTCATTGTTTGTAATTTATTGTGCTTTTCCAAATATCACTGGGTAGCCCATTGTCCAGTGGCTGATTGAGAACCTTGTGTCCTAGTTAAATTATCATTGTGTATCATCAGAATATATAGAGAATACATCACTTTTTTAAACAAAAACAAAACAGGGTCTTACTCTGTCACCCAGGCTGGAGTGCAGTGGCTAATCACAGCTCCCTGTAACCTCAAACCCTGGGCTCAGGCAATCCTCCTGCCTCAGCCTCCTAAGTAGCTGGGGCTACAGGCCTGAGCCATAGTGCCAGCTGAGAATATATAACTTTTAAGTAGTCTTTCTTCGTTAACTCTACTTCATCTAAATTCTAATGACTATTGCTAATGGCAAAACATGAGCGAAATGTGCAGAGGCTTTCTTCACAGTAAACACAAGATTGGTATGACTGATTTAATTTTAAGAGAAAATGTCTGATCAGGTACAATTAAGAGATAAAAGTCATCATACTTTGTCTTCTAATTGGATGGACATCCATTTCAAAGATAATTTCCACAAGGAATTTTTAAAGGAAATTTGATGATGTTTGTAATGAGAATAAATATGCTAAAGATGAAATTAGGCTTTGTTAGAGTAGTCACCAATTGATTCTTCAATTGGTGTTAATCACAGTACAAGAAATGAAAAGTGTGTGCTGCAAATTTGATGATAATTATTTGTAATCATGGCCAATCTTTTAAATGAATAAATTTTCCAAGGCCATAATGTCTTTTTGCAGATTTCTTAACATAATTTTTTCCGTACTTTTGAGTTATATCATAATTTTGAAACAAAACATGACCAACATAAAAATAGGACACACTACCTTTTCTGGAGAAATTGAACAGCTTGTTATAAAAACTATTTGCACAAAATGTAAATCTGATGATGAAAATATACTTAGAGCAATATGTGCTTTAAAGAATATTACCATATTTCTTATGAAGCACACATAGCTAAGGAAATGCTTTTTTATATTCTTTACTGTTGGCATTACAACAAATGTATAGATGAGCAGTTTTAATGAAAAGCAGTATGACAATATGATAATACAGTCCAAAAATTATATGGAATTCTTCACCTGTATGAGCATTTGAATATTTTAATTCTCTCTTTCTGTGTTTTTTAAATGTTGTTTAATGCAAAGAAGATTCATTACTTTATAAAACCATTAATACAAATGCATGATGTATGAATTTTCTATTGTTATATAAGGGATTAACATAAGCTTAGTGTGTTAAAATAAGACCTCTTTATTATCTTGCAGTTCTGTTGGTCAAAAGTCCAGGTATGTTTGGCTGAATTCTCTGCTTAGGGTCCTACAATGCTGAGATCAAGATGTTGACTCTTATTTGAAATCTCTTGGGAAGAATCCACTTTCAGCTTCATTCAGATTGTTGGTAGAATCCAGTTCTTTGAGGTTGTGGACTGAGGTCTCTGTTTCCTTGCTGGCTGTCAGCTGGGGGCTGCTGTCAGCTTTTAGAGGCCTTTTGCATTACCTGCTTCATGGTCTCCTCCATTTTCAAAGCCAGCAATGGCATGTCAAATCCTTCTCCTGCTTAGAATCTTTCTTACTTCCTTTTCTGCTACCAGCAAGAAAACATTCTCTGCTTTTAAAGGGCTCATGGGATTAGATTGGACCTACCCAGATTATTTTTCATTTGATTAACCTAAAGTCAACTAATTAATAGCTTTAATGCATCTATTAAAAAATCCCCTTTTAGCAAGTAACATAATGTAATCACAGGTATAATATATTCATGGATGGGAAATCTTGGGAAGGATAAGGGAGGCAAGACATTTTTATAACTTTACATATCAAACATTAGAAGAAAAATTTAAAAGTTGATTCAAATACAGTGGAAAACCACACCAAAAATAAATATAAATTAGATGCTGAGACTAACAGAAGATTACAGTAATTATCTGTAATCCTGAATGTTTGTGTCCAAAAAAACAGCTTATTATTAATTGGTAATTAATAATAATTATCTTTTAGAAATTGATCACTTTATCCCTCAAAGTTAATCCCTTATCTCCCAAATTATATGAAGTGCTACTTTTGTCTATACATCTGTCATAAAATTTTACCTCCATGAAGCCTTTTCATTCAATCAAAAAAGAATGCCAATACTTTAGCCCCATATGCTACTATTGTCAATCAGAATTAAATTTTAAGAATTGATAATGATACTTAAATACATATTTCTTTACCAACATTTCTAAGTATAGTCTACCTTAAATTGTGAATTTAAAATTAGCAAACTTCATTTTTACATATTCATTTTTAACAGAAATAGAGCAGCTTATTTGAAAGCTATCCAATTATTCATGTTTGTTTTGATTAGAATCTTGTAGGGCTTATGATATATTTCTATTAAATAAATTTGTGATTAAAAAAATTCTCCCTCTCCCCTGATATACATTACCTAGACCACTGTAGTAATTTACATTTGGATGAGTTTAGACAGTACATTTTTCTCAGAATTTGTCCATTTTAATTCCACATATATGTATATATTGCATATTATATAATATGTATGATGTTATATAATGCATAGAGGTTTAATTACCTTACTAAGCAAAAGCTGTTAGTTAAAATTTATACAAGTGTTTGCCTGAGGCACCAGTCCTATACCATTATAGCAAAAAGGGAAGCCAAAGAAAATAGGCCCAATTTTAAAGCAATATTTCCTGCCTATCAGCATTATGTGTTTTCTATATTGATTTCAACAGGGCTAGACTCTCTATTAGGAATATTTTGTTGCCTTAATTATGTGATTTGTAAAAACAGTTATCAGTCTCCCATACCAAGACATCTCTTTCTGTATCACCTAACAATGGCACAATGTCTGCCATTCTAGTATGTACCAAAAATTACGTATATTTTGGACAAGCAGAGGTATAGGAGAAGATACCTTAGATTTTATTCCATTCTACTGCTAATCATGTGCAATGTTTTCTACATTTCTGTTATTGCATGTTTCAGTTCTATAATTGCCATTTTTAAAGCTTTCATTAATCTGCTGAAATTCTCCCATCTGTTTCCCTACTGTATCCACCTTTCCACGGATTCCTTTTACATATTCACTGTAGTGATTTTAAAGTTCTTTTCTGCCAGTTGCAATATCCTGGTCATCTGTAGGATGGTTTCTAATGTTTCTATTGACTTTTGTTCTTATGGTTATGGATTCATTTTCTTGCCTCTTTGCATGTCTTGTAACATTTCATTGTAGGCTGAACACTGCAAATGATGTAGAAATTCTATATTATGTTTCCTTCTTAAGAATGATGATCTGTATTATGTCTGGCAGTTAAATTAAGGAGGATCACCTTGATCTTGTCAGAGTTTGGTTTTAGGCTTTATTTGGACAGTACTTTTTCCTTTTTTCATTTGTCATAGGGCACAGTCCTTACTTCTAGAGTGTGGGTTTTTTTTTATTCTTAATGCATGACCTTTGTGAGGTCTCAACTGAATGCTCTGGGATTTTCACAAATATCTCGCCAAGCTTGCTTGATCAGAGAGTTTCATAGTACAATGTGACTTCTGAAATGTCTCTTCAACTTTGAGCCCTCAGCAGGTGTAGTCTATCAGGCTCGAGATAGCCTGTCTATGTACTGCTTAGGATTTTGGCAGAAGCCTAAGTAAAAACTTCTGTGCCTATTTTGGAAGCTTATTCACTTAGGGTCTCTTCTGTCTATTATCCTGGAACAAAAATTTTAGTTACGTAAGGCAGCCTGAAGTCTAATCTTTGTTTTTAACATTGGATTATGTTTCTTATGCTCAGTAAAACCAAAGCTTTCCATTTGAGCTCCAATTCCTCATGCTATAGTTGGGAAATTGTTTCCAGGCAGAAAGCTATTGTGAAGCTCACCCCTTTCTCTAGAATCTCAGCTTTGTGTTATGTTTCGTCCAGTGCCTTAAAGTGGTTGTTTTATATATTCTGCCCAATTTTATAGTTGTTTAAGCCAAGAAGGGAAACCTAATACTAGTTACTCAGGAAATTGTTAATTATTTTATAATACTGGAATAAATATCCATGAACCTATCATCCCAAATAAGAACTAGAACTTTGGAAATCGTTTACATCTAATCATTTGTTTACCTCATTTCATTTCCTTGACTCCTCCAGTTTGTCTCTATAATTCTATTGAGCCAAAAGTTTATCATTCCTTTGTTTTTCCTTTTATATAGATTGCTTATATATGTATTCCTAAAAAGCATCAGTAGTTTCATCTTTATAAAAAGGTATTGGTCTATTTTTCCCACTTAATTTTTTTACATTGCATCCATATTGTATGGGTTATGGTAATTAATTTATTTTTATTGCTGTATAATATTTTATAGTATGACTATATCACAGTTTTTAATCCACTTTCCTGCTGATGGGCTTTTAGATTGTTTCCATACTTTTGCTATTGTGAAAGTGCTGCTGTTAACACTTTTGTGTATGTCTCTTGGATATATTCCATGCATATGTTCGACATCAGGAAATAATGCCAAGGTATTTTCCAACTAGTTTCTTAAGCAATGACAGTTTAGTATACTCACTTTACACAGTGGGAATGAAGTGGTTCAAGAGCAAAACCTTAATGAAAAAGCTGATAATTTAAACTAGAGCTGCTATGGAAGGTACACTTGTTAACTTGACAAAAATACAGCGATAGAATAAATGTATTTTTATTTTTTATTTTTTTGTAGAGATGGGGGTCTTACTTTGTCACCCAGATGGGAGTGCAATGGTGTGATCATAGCTCACTGCAACTTCAAACTTCTGGGCTAAAGTGATCCTCTTGCCTCAGCCTCCTAAGTAGCTAGAACTACAGGAATGGGCCCCTGTGCTCAGCCAATTTTTGAAATTATTTTGTAGAAACGAGTTATCACCATGTTGCTAGGCTGGTCTTGAACTCCTGGCTTCCATTGATCCTCTCACCCCAGCCTCCCAAAGTGGGATAGCTGTCTTCAAATGAATTTGCTCATACCAGAAATTTTCTTTCTTTTCTTTTTTTTTTAAATACAAAAACAATGTATAAAACCTTCCACATCAGTGTAGGAAGAGCTTTGAGATATGTAGGAATGGTAGGCGTAGTTTTTAAGAGCAGGGCTTAAAGAACGCAGGGTCTAGCATTTTCATGTATAACATCTCCGGATTTCTATTACCAGAGAAAACCTTGTTTTCTATAGTGAAAACAGGCTCTCTGAGCTCATCTGGGTATTTAATGCTGCTATTTGGGAATTCTTTTACTTATTTATTTACTTATTTATTCTTTTACTTAATTAATTGCTATACTTCTTCCCTCCCCGTACACACAACTGTATCAGAAAATTAATTCCTTTTTGACTTTATCTCCAGAAATAATAAATGCTAAATCTCCAAAATTTGTTTCAACATCTGAAACTGTTGCTTGCTTTCTTAGTATTAATAGCTTAGAAGAATGAGTTTCCATACTTCTCTCTTTCTCTCATCTTTATTGTTAAATATTGAAAAATCTAGACTTGATGATTTCCTTTCTTGGTGTAAATCTCCATTATCAGCAAGATACAAACAAGCAAGTGAATCATAGTAAGATTTTCAGTTTTTACAGCCTGTTGGTGCTCTGCCTAATCTGCCTGTAACTACAGAAATGCAGGAGAGCCTTGTTAACCCAATCAGCTCGACATCTTTCTCCATAAATCTTACAGATGGTTCTGATGTTTCAGGAGTCTCTTAGCATCTGTTTAAAATTCTCAAACTGCTTCTACCAAATTTGTTTGAATCCTATTTGTGGTGACACTTGATTACACATCTGTAGACATTTGAGGATTGGCATTAAGAAATAGCTTTATGTCTTATACTTATCCAGTACTAACATTACTTTTAGTGCAACTATAATTGAAATGAAAAATAAACAAAAACATAACCAAATATGTATGAGATTAGTGTATTCAGAAGAATAGAGCTTAACCTCACTTTGTATGTGTTCATAAAATCTTGCACCTAAAGCAAAATCCTAGTTTTCTATTGACTTCCATTATACTTTCAGTTATTTGATATTAGAATAATGCTTTTTGACTTCCTTCATCTATGTCAAGTGAAAAAGAATGTAGAGAGATGTGGTTTCTGATTTTGTTTTAAAAATAAGAAAAAGCATAGAAGAAAAGAATTGAAAAAATTATGCCAAAATATTAACAAATGCTTTGGGTTTTTATAATTTTTAGTATAGCTAAAAAATAAAATAGTGTGGCAGAATTTTATGAAGATTAAATTAGTTAAAATATGTAAAGCATTTAGAACATGGCTTGGCAAATAAGAAACAATGAGTAAATAATAATAACATTATTATTAAATTATTATTTTTGCTTTTATTGATTGTACCTTTTCTTCTATTCAGGATTCACTCTGAAAGATTTCCTGATATCCAATTAGTAGGTCAAAAATATATCAACTTTTCTAAGATTTCTCTTATTGCCAAATTGTTTTCCCAAAAAGTAAACTAATTACATTTCCACTGTGAACACATAAAACTGCTTTTCATCATTGGCATTATTGCTTTCATATTGTCCTATTTTTAAATTAATTGGTTGTTATATAAGTTTTTAAAAATTTTAGAAGAGTTTATTCATCTGTATTAGTTTGCTAGGGCTGCCATAACAAAGTATCATAAACTGGGTGGCATAAACAACAGAAATTTGTTGCTTACAATTCTGGAGGCTAGAAGTCCAAGATCAAAGTGTTAGAAGGTTTGGTTTCTTCTGAGGCCTCTCTCCTTGGCTTGCAAATGGTCTCCTTCTTGCTGTATCTTCACATGGTCTTTCTTCTGTGTACACAATTCCTAGTGTCTCTCTGTGTGTCCAAATTTCCCCTTATAATGATACCAGTCAGATTGGATGAAGGCCCAGCCTTATGATCTTTTAATTAATCACCTCTTTAAATGTCCAATCTCCAAATACAGTCACATTCCAGGATATTGTGAGTTTTGGCTTTAATATATGAATTTTGGGTGGATACAATTCAGCTCATAATATCATTTAATTATCAATCAAGGGTAAATCAATACATGTTATTCTTTTCATGAGAATTTGATGCTTTTATTTCTGGCCTGCTTTCTATAGTTCTTAATCACAATAATTTCACTGTTCTTGATTTCTTTCTTTCTGTCTCCTATGTTGTCCAGGCTGGATTTGAATTCCTGAGATCAGGCAATCCTCCTGCTTCAGCCTCCCCAGTAGCTGGGACTATAGGCCTGCAACAGTGAATGCGTTCAGTAATTTTTAAAGGAAGGATATTGGTGAAATAGTGCATATTGCCTATCTATAATAGCTTATCATGATTATGGTAAAGCCTACCTTATTTCTCTTGCAGCAATGAGTTATACCATATGCTACTGTGGCATGTCTGTTAATAATCATTTGTCTTATTTTGTAATTTTATAAAATCATATGACAATTTGATTGTTACAAGTAAAATAACTATTTTGGCATGATTTGAATTCTCATTCCTTTTATGACATCCTTGTTTGTGTGTCTTTGGTTACTTTCATCAGTTTTTGTAAAGTATGTCTATAAGTATGATTTTTTTTAGTATGCCTAGCAGCCTCTTATTTTGAAAAGGAAAAGAGGAAAATATCGCAGTCAGTTTAGTCTTTTTCTGTTTTCTTATTTTATTAGAGGTTTTGAGAGATTAACTTCAGCTATCTTCAAATTGAACTGCCAGTCCCAGATATGGTTCATCACTCTTAAAGCTTGTGGTTCTTTTCTTGAACTGTATTTAGTTTACAAATCCTCCCCTTTTAAAATATTCCTAAGTTTTATCCCAAGCTGGCTTCTCTTTGACTCTTGAAGTCATCATATAAAAATAAAGCTTCTTTGTTAGTAATTTTTCTTTGTAGTTTTTGTAAATTTATTTATTTATTTATTTTTTATTTCAGCATATTATGGGTGTACAAGTGGTTTAGGTTACATATATTGCCTTTGCCCCACCTGAGTCAGAGCTTCAAGCATGTCCATCCCCCAGACGGCAGACAGTGCACACTGCACCCATATACCCATCCCCTCCTCCCTGCTGCCACCTGCTTGACACCTGATGAATGTTACTACTATATGTACATATAAGTGTTGTCAATTAATACCAATTTGATGGTGAGTATATGTGGTGCTTGTTTTTCCATTCTTGTGATACTTCAATTAGTAGAATGGGCTCAGCTCTATCCAGGATAATACAAGAGGTGCTAGATCACCATTGTTTTTTGTGGCTGAGTAGTACTCCATGGTATACATACACCACATTTTATTAATTCACTAATGTATTGATGGGCACTTGGGTTGTTTCCACATCTTTGCAATTGTGAATTGTGCTGCTATAAACATTCTAGTGCAGATGTCTTTTTTATAGAATGTCTTTTTTTCCTTTGGGTAGATGCCCAGTAATGGAATTCGTAGATCAAATGGTGGTTCTACTTGTAGCTCTTTGAGGTATCTCCATATTACTTTCCACAGAGATTGTGCTAATTTGCAGTCCCACCAGCAGTGTATGAGTGTTCCTATCTCTCTGCATACATGCTAACATTTGTTGTTTTGGGACTTTTTGATAAAAGCCATTCTCACTGGAGTTAAGTGATATCTCTTTGTGGTTTTATTTGCATTTCCCTGATGATTAGAGATGTTGAGCATTTTTACATACGTTTGTTGGCCATTAGTCTGTCTTCTTTTGAAAAGTTTCTGTTCATGTCCTTTGCCCACTTTTTAATGGGGTTGTTTGATTTTTTCTTGCTGATTTTCCTGAGTTCTGTATGGATTCTAGTTATCAGCTCTTTATTGGTTGTGTAAGACGTGAATATTTTCTCCCATTCTGTAGGTTATCTGTTTGCTCGTGATAGGTTCCTTGGCTGTGCAGAAGCTTTTTAATTTGATAAGGTTCCATCATTTTTGTTGATGCTGTGATTGCTTTTTGGGTCTTCTTCATTTATTTATTTTGTTCCTCAAAAATGATAAACCTGCCAGTACTTTCATTTTTTAAAAGCATTTTGCAGTGCTTTTTTTGGTAAAAAAAGAGAAAGAGAAAAAGACATTATTCTCCAATCTTTGTTTCACTCCTTTATAGACTAAAATAATCTACCTTCTTATTTTGTTTTTTTCTACCTCTTCCTTTTACCTTTTCCTTCTACCTTGGCTATTTTTTCTCTTTGCCAAAGACTCAGTATACATAGTCCAGTTTTTAAAGAGAATTTTGCTTTAGCTCTTCACTAGGTTGCTTTTGTAAAATTCCATTCAACACACTTCAACATTTAATCATTTTCTAGCTCTTAATAGATTTCTGACTTCATGATTTCTCTTCTTTTACTTTTTATTTTTTTTAAGAGACAGTGTCTTGCTATGTTGCCCAAGCTGGCATTGAACTCCTGGGCTCAAGCAATCCTCCTGCCTCATTTTTCCAAGTAGGTAGGATTATAGACATATTTCAATACATTTTTTATACATCCAGAATCTTTCATCTGTATGTCACATTTTTATATCAACATTGTGCTAGTCTCCTTTTTTCGTGGATATACTTGATTTCCATAGCCAGTGGTGGTAGGAAAACCACAAGAAAGATTCTGGAAACTAGATCTCTAATACTGTTGTTATTAGGAAACTGCCACTATTATTACTAGTGCTACCTAATATTTCTATTGAAAATGATTTGAAAACAATAAAAGAGGCTGGGTGTGGTGGCTCATGCATGTAATCCCAGCATTTTGAGAGTGGGAAGATCACTTGAGGCCAGGAGTTTGGGACCAGCCTGGCCAACATAATGAGACCCCCATCTCAAAAAACAAAACAAAGATAACAAGGGGAATGGTTGCTAATATTTACATGATACTTTACAATTAATCAATACTTTCACTTATCTTACTTGATCATTACTGTGTTTCTAAATATATATATATATTTTGAGACAGAGTCTCACTCTGTTGCCCGGGCTAGAGTGCCGTGGCGTCAGTCTAGCTCACAGCAACCTCATACTCCTGGGCTCAAGCAATCCTCCTGCCTCAGCCTCCCGAGTAGCTGGAACTACAGGCATGCACCACCAGGTCCGGCTAATTTTATTATATATATATATATATATATTTTTTTTTTTTAGTTGTCCAGCTTATTTCTTTCTGTTTTTTTTTTTTTTAGTAGAGATGGGGTCTTGTTCTTGCTTAGGCTGGTCTCGAACTCCTGAGTTCAAACTATCCGCCTGCCTCGGCCTTCCAGAGTGCTAGGATTATAGGCGTGAGCCACCACACCCGGCCTGTCTTTCTAAATCATGTAGTATTAATATAGCATCCTCATTTTACAGATTTTGGAAATTGCATTCATATAGATAACATGCCCATGATTTCACAACTGGCAGAAACTAGGACTGAAACCCTGGTGCTCTGACTTACATTGCCTAATTTTGAAAAAGCTGGATAGATCATTACTGCATGTCAGATATATTTTTAGCTGGGTATAGGAAAAAGTTCTTGAAAGTCCCTGCCCTCTAGGAACTTAGCACATACAGGGTGAAGATTGGGAAGAATAGCAGCCTAAAACAGCATATCTTTAGTTTGTGATAGTAGTTCATACTTAAGTAGGATAGGAAGATCATGGGTTCCACAGGTCTTAATACCAAATGACATAATGGGTTACCTTATTATGGCCGATCCTTCGCTGAGATAAACAGGTGAAGAAGAATTGTATTTGTTGAGCATCTTTGACTTTCCATGCAATTTTGCTGATCACTTAGCTTCATATTAAAGAGGTAGTATATTATATAAGTTAAGAGCATGAAATTTGATATTAGAGAGATACCTGGATTTTTTTAAATAGCGTATTGAGGTATAATTGACATACAGTAAACTGCACATATTTAAAGTGCGTAAGTATTAATATACACACGTATGCATCTGTGAAACCATCACTACAATAAATATAACATAACATCAATACGACCACCCAAAGTTTCTTTGAACCCATGGTAATCCCTGCTTCCCATCCATCTTGCCCTGCCCTGTACCTGAGCAACCACTGATCTGTTTTGTGTCATAATAGATTAGTATGAGTTTCATAGAATTTTATATAAAAGAAATTATACAGTATACACTCTTTTTAAAGTTAGACTGCTTTCACTTGGCATGATGATTTTGGAATTCATCCATGTTGTCATGTGTAATTCATTCCTCTTTCATTCCATTTAAAATCCAGTACTCAGTAGTACTCCATTGTATGGATATATCAAAATTTATATATCTGTATACCTGTTGATGGGTATCTGGATGTTTTCTACATTTTTGGCTGTTACAAATAAAGTTGCTATGAATATTTTCTTACAAATATTTATATAGACATAGGCTTTTTGCCATCGAGATGGGGAAGTGACAATTTCTTTCAAGAACTTTACTTTTTGTAAGGGCCGCATCATTCTTTTATAATTTGATTTCCTTTCTTTCATATATCAAATCCCTTGTCATATATAATCATAGGTGGAATTTTTAGCTTTTGTGTTTCCTTGTTATTTTGTATTTATTAAACAAGAATTTCCCTCTGACATAAATTCCTCATATTCATAGTTTATTAGCTCTGAACCACACCTGGTGAGGGAATGGTAGTGCTACTTTCCTGTGGAGGTGACTTCTATTAGTAGAGGAAAGCAGTTTGCTGGAGAGGGGAAAATGTCTACCATTATAGCAGCCAGCTAGCACTCACAGCAACTGGAGGAGGGATTCATAAGCCTGTTAAGAGTTATCTGGGAAGAACACTAACAGTGTCTGCCATGAGGAGAAACAAAAATATTATGTTTATTTTCTTGGAATAAAGAGACTTAGGAACTATCTACAGATTTCAGTGTTTTACCATATCATAAGAACCAGCTTTTTTGTCTAGGAGGGGAAGAATGGATATTATTGCATAGAGTAGTTTATGAGGAAAAATGTTGAGAAGAAAAATGATCTTGATGTGAATATTTACCTATAACTTTGTTAAAGAGGATGGATGTAGTAAAAGATGATTATCAAATGAATTCTATAACATAGAATTCCATGACATGGAAAGATAACAATATTTTAATATTGGGAAATTTGCCAATATCGTTTCTTTTCACTCACTTTTTCTTCACTCCAGAAATTGTCCTTTATATTATTATAGTTGAAGATAACATTCTTGATTTAGTGCTTACTGTTTAAATATAGTTTTTGAACTACGTATGACTATATATTACATACATGGAAAAATTTCTAAGATTTGTATCTATAACTTCTGTTTATAGAACAAAAGAATGAGATACTATTCCATCCTAAAAAAACATTATTTTTATGAAATGGGTATTCAGCTTTAAAATGGAATATATACTTGGTATTGGCAATAAATTGCCAAACAAAATTCTTACTCCATCACACCTCAGGATCCTTAAGTCATTGACAGCTCAGTAGATTTCCTCTGGTGCTTGTGCTATTTGGAGTCCTGTTTCAGAGGCTTCTAAGTACGCTATCTTGGAGGAAGGATCATCTTCCAGTGTAGCTCCCTGTTGCCTATTTAGTTCTCCAGTGAATGCCAGAGACCAAATGCTCTGGTTTTTGGTTAAGGGTGAAGAAACTGGAGGCATCCTAGTTCAGATCTTCCTATCTTTTGTGTCCACATATTCTTTTTGCATAACTATGGCTTTCTACTTTTACCTTGTACTTGTATTTCTGGGTAACAACTCTACGGAACAGAACTAAGAAATAGACTTGGGGTTTAGTAGGTAAGTCATATATTTTTAATGTGAGTGATTGAAATGTACTGGGTCTGTTCTGTTGGACATGATCTTCCTTATCTGAAAGTATACTTAGAATCCTATATTTTTCCTTATCCAATATGCACTACTGGGTAAGACAACTAATTGTTGAGTATAAGGTGTATTATATATATGTTTTCCTGTATTAAATCTGTGATGTCTTTGAGTGGGCAGAGCTTTTTGTAACTTTTAGATAAATTTAAGGAACATTCTCATTATTTATTCACTTTATCAGAGTTTTGGAAAACTAGCTTTAAAACTCATAATTTATAGTTTTACATTATAAATTATTTTCTGTCACATCTGACATGAATTTTTACATTCAGGCATAATGGGAAAGAGGCTTAGAGAATAACTTTTAATATTCACTTAAACTTTATGAAGTGATATGGAAGATCAGAAGGGAAATGAAAAGTGACTAGTCATAGTCAAATAGTTACATATCAGTTTTCTTTTTAATAATTTTTAGAGCCAGGGAACTGGTTTTAAAATGGTTGTGAATTTTCTATTAGTATGTGTAATATATTTGTAATAAGGATTATAGGCTATTTGTTTTTATGTGTTTTGCTAGTTATTTATAAAGTTGCCTTTTAATTTTAATATTTCAGAAATATTTATAATATTGATAAAATGGGAAAAAATCTGATAATGTGGGGATGATTCCTTAAAATAAGAATAGAATAATCTAAGAAAAATAATTCAAATGTAAAAATTATATTCTCTATAGTTAGAACAATGAGCTTTCATATATGTGACAAAGAGTATAGTGTATTTTCTTTTATGTTCCAAAATAGTTTGATGTCAATGTTCTCACAATTGCTAGCTGTAGTTATATCTATATAAGTGTGTATGCTTGTATATGTATACATATATATGCACACACAACATATACGAAGGCAATTCAAAAGTTTAAAATTAAAAGGATGTCATACTTTTGCACTTAAATAAATAAAACCAAACAAATTATGTGCAGTAATATGTAAAATGGGATTCTGTTCATGTTATGATTTCATTTCATGTTTATATTATGGATTGTACTACAAGGATATATACAACATGAAAATGTAATTGCACTTTTAGGAAAATCGTTAATTATTTCATGATTCAGCACTGCAAAGAATAACAACAACAAAATCAGAGATACCTAAGTTGCACCTCCCTAAATCTCTCCTGTGTAGATGCTGCAAATGATATTTAGGCAGATGGGCATTTAGACCAATCCTCCACTGCAGTTTCTATATCTTGCCCTTACTCCAAGATAAGGGAGATACTATAATAATGACTTTTTTCCCCCAAAACATTATCTTAGAGAGTGAAAAGGCTATTTTGACAGTAGGTCTGTGGTTGCAACTTCCAGCAAGATTGGATCTTATTGTTTCCCTTATGTCATGGTAACTGGTTTTCCTCAGGGGAATCTGCACTAATAGAACTAAGAAACAAGCAAGTAGCAAACAGAATGTAGCATGGATATAATAATAATAGACTCATACAGGGACTTGGGAGCTAATTTTAACAGTTCAATCTTCAACGAATTAAATACATTTTAAAAATGATCTCCTTTATTTGAATTTTGAAAGTAAGGTCATAGGTAATATTATATTAGTAATTAAACTTTTCAGTTTACAAAGCACTTTTAAGTTTTAACTACTAACATGGCACATAGACTATGACTTTTATACTGAAAGGGCATCACAAAACATTTTTATTCAGAAGAAGCTTTCATGTTTGCTATACTAAATTGATTTTTCATTTCTAATTAATTAATTTGTTAAGAACAAGTTCACATAGCAATCTAAAAAGAAGAGATTAAAAAGGAGATAAGAAAAGAGGAAAGTTGAAGACCTTTCACAGTTTATCCAGATATACCTAAAACTATTCATTTTTTTAAACTACAAAAGCACTTATTCTACTTGTGATAAATATGACATATATCTAATACTAGCTATTAAATATTAATTTAATAAGAATTAAATATTTTAATTAATAATTTATTTGATTTATCGCTTTTAAGTCCTGGTGGGATAGTATAGATAACTTGGTTATTTTAAAAAGCTTTCCAAAGAAGTTTAGGCTAAGTTTTATTTTTCTTTCAGACATTCGTGTATTGGCAGAGACATTCAGTATCATTACACTAAACTTCTGAGTTTTTTTCCCTCCAAATTTGCAGTATCTCTTCTTAAATTTTGGTAATAGCTGAGAGAGTATATACTGTTGTATAAGTTTTTTTTAAAATTCAGGATGTTATAGGAGTACAAACATTTTTGGGGTTACATGTAATGCATTTGCCTTGCCCAGGCTAGTGCTACATTCTTTCTTTCTTTCTAAGTGAAAGAGAATCATTCTGACTTTTTTAAAACAAGCACCACATGTACTCATCAGCAAATTGGTATTAACGGATCAACACCTAAGTGGACATATAGGAATAACATTTATCAGGCATCGGGCAGGTGGGAGGGGGGAGGAGGGAATGAGTATATACAAACATAATGAGTGAGATATGCAACGTTTGGGGGATGGTCACGCTTGAAGTTCTGCCTCGAGGGGGGAGGAGGGGCATGGGCAATATATGTAACCGTAATATTTGTACTCCCATAATATGCTGAAATAAAAAAAAAAAAAGAAGTTTTGAAGGGACAAAAAAACTTTCCTTCCTTGACCAGGAATCAAACCCAGACTGTGTGGATGACAGTGCCAAATCCTAACCATTAGACCACCAGGGAGGACCCTGTGTTATGTCAAGTTTTACTCAGAGAGATTCATGAGTTACCAAAGTTGATGGAGAAGAAATAAGACAAGGGGTTATTTATTGAAATTATAAATCCAGGTTTACAAATACATGCTGCATTTAATGAAGACTCTGAAGACTTGGCTAGTACCTTAGAATCATTCTGGCTTTTTAGTTTCATCTCATAGTATTTGTTGATCATCATTTCTCCATTAGATACCCAAATATTTACTATTTTGAATTTTACTATACAATTATTTTTTCCTTCTAATCAATTTATTATTTTTAGAATTAGACTTAGTCGAAAAAACAAAATAATATTCACCAGATCATAATATACTTTGTGATCTCACTATGTCCATTATAACTTTCTCTTCTCACTTTATTCCTTTACTATGTATTCTCCTCTATTATAGAAGCTGTAAAGCAAAAAACTTCTTTTCCATTGCAGCTTCAAGTGGCCTCGTGACTAAATTCTGGACAAAGAGAACATGATCATCTAGTGCAGCCTTTCTGGCTTCTACCTTTCTCCTTCCTGGCACATGTAAGAAATGTCTGAGCTGCAGTATCCAAAGTCCAGGATTGTAGTGCAATAAGAGAGTTGGATGCCTTGTTGGCATCATTTAGTGCTGCACAAGCCCTGGACTGATTTCTTGTACAAAAAAATACTTCTCTTGTTTAAAATGTTGTTAGGTAGATTTTCTGGGACTTAAAGCCAAATGTAGGCTTTACTGATAATTAGATTAGCTTTTCAAGATGAGCTTCAAAAACATTTGCACATTATTGCTAACACAGGCATGAGACATTGTCCTGGGTAGGCCTGTGTAACCTTTTCTGTATCTCTTCAGAAAACATTTAGGGCACGGTGAAAACTATTTTATGAACGTTTTAAATCCCAATCATGTCTGGCATAATGCTTTGTACCTAGTAGGAGATTAAGATATGTATGAAGCAATAAAAAATTGAGGGAAACAATTTATAAATCATTGGGACTGCTTATAATCAATTTTATTAGCATATACTTTCTGATTTTAATTTTTAACATTAAGAGTAAATTTGCCTTTGTAATTTTTTACCCAGATTAGACTCTATAGTACATTTTTGAATGAAATTAGTTTACACATTTAAAAATTGTTAAGAAAATACTTTATAGGCTTGCTAATTAAGTTGCTAAAATATTCCTATGTTAAGCTAGATGGTTTATTTTATTGTACTGTTATTTTATTGGAAAAAATTAGAAATGAAAATTTTCAATGCTTGTTGATGGTTTGTACTAAAAAAAACAAAATATAGGCCCTATCGAATAATTGAGAATATGTTACTAACACAAAATCTAACAATTTCTAGTATTTCATGCTGGTTTCAGGAGATCTAACCAAGCCACAAAAACTAAGGAAAAACTGTGAGGAATGATTAGAAGGGGGTTAAATCTAATGTCTTTGGTTGAAGGATCAAAAAGTTATATATTATATTCATTCATTAGTTATATTAAAATCCTTTTGGCATAGATTTATATTAAAACATAGGTAACATTTGTATATTATTTATATGAGTGTGTTTTTATATAAAATATTATTAATAAAACTTTTAAAATTCTGGAAGAGTAGTTTTTAAAGGCCCCAAAAATGTAGTTACTCTTTTTATATTTGTAAAAATGTTTTGTTTTTAGAAGACAAAATAATCCAAGACCCTATTTCAACACAGCCAAGAAAATATTAATTTGTGAAATTGCCAACCCCTACTCCATAGTAGGAAGTTCAAAAACCCTTGAAGAAATGAAAATTGCTCCTGACATAATTATGTTTATTAGTTATTAATATCCATTAAAAATTTCTTTAGTTTATGTTATGTATCTATAAAATTTTTGATTCATTTTATTAGTAATCATTGGGTCCTGTGTACCTCTATTCAATCATAAAGGAAAATGCTCCATAAATTTTAAATATTAAGTCAAAAACATACTTTCCAGTTTGTTTAAATGTCATTATACAGAAAGGCATTGGATTTTCATGTAAAATTAGAAAACTTCCCTTACCACAAAGATTAACTGAGCTTATCTAACTCAAAACCTAGTTGCCTAAAGTTATCATGGTTTATTTTTCCTAGTTGTGTAGTGTAGGAAAACTCTAAAAAATATCTGTAATATTATGAGATCATAATAAACGACAATATAGTATACAGTATTATGGGACCATGTTAAGGTAGAACTAGAGAGGATCTTCATTTTCTAGTCTGAATCTTCATTTTACAGAGAAGGGGAAATAGAAGCTCTCTAGAAGGGTATTTTTGTCATTTATACATTTGTATAAATGACAATCTGGTTTTGCTGCTTCTTCTGTTGCTGCTGCTTCTTTTTATTAATGAGACAGTGTCTTTCTGTGTCACCCCGGCACAATCATAGCTCACTGAAGCCTCCAACTCCTGGGTTTAAGTGGTCCTCTTGCCTCAGCCTCCGAAGTGGGACTACAGGCGTGTACCACATACCGGGCCAATTTAAATTTTTTTTTTTTTTCCTGTGGAGACAAGTTCTCACTATGTTGCCCAGGCTGGTTGAGTGGTCCTTTACAATGTGCAATTGAATTAGATAATTGTGGTTTGAAGAAATTTTCAAGAGCTAATAAACTTAAGTAAATGCTACAAATGATATGTTAGGATAACATGAGACACTAAGTAATTATTAATATAATAGCATATGGAGTGGGTTTTTTTCTGTTGCTTTGGAATGACAAACTAAAACCTAATATGGGCAAAAAAAGCATTAAGTACTCCATCATTAAACAAAAATTCTGCCAATAATTGGGACCCAATACTTCTATCAGGGTTTTCTATAATAGAAGGAAATAAACTGGCTGCTACTCTCATCCATTTTATACCCAGTGGATTCTTCACTTTCCATAATATAAAAGAAGACTGGGGAAAGGAAAAGGGTAAGAGAGCAATTTGAATATTCAGTTTTGAGCTTAGTGGGAATACAGGGCTTTCTCCTCCCTTTTTCACCAGTTTGGGAGGGGATGTACTATCTTCCCTTCTATAATCCCCCACTCAAAAGCCAAATGAAGGGAGTCTCCAAGAGAGTTATTTGTGACAATTAGAAGTGTTAACAGAAAGGGGGTGATAGCATTCTATTCCCTGATTAGCTGTCTACTTAAGCAGTAAACTTATTGATCTATCTATTCTGGTGCCTATTTCAACGCAGAAAAAGATTATTGAGGTAGGTGGATGGTTGGGCAGAGAGCAGCCTCTATTTCCATTTGTAGGGTGGAAAAGTTATGTAGTAGTTACAAGTAACTCTAAAATGTCAATGCTTAACATACATAAGCATTGTTCTTGTTTTTGTATAGCTCACTGTGGGCAAGGGTGACTCTCCATGGCAATTATTTTCCATATGGTTCAGCTCCAAAATCTTGCCAGCTGCACTATCTAGTCCACATGGGCAGGGGGCGAGACTGGAGAATAGGGCATGGGGTTTTTACTGCCTCAACCCAGAAATGATACACTTTCTCTCAGAACTCATTGGACAGGAACAATCACTTAGCCCTTCCCCACTGGATGGAGATGAAAAGTGCATTCTGTGTGCCCAGAAGGGGAGGAAAATTTGATATCGCAGGGCTCTAGTAATATCTCCTGCAATGCATTTCCTATAGTTTAATTGACATCATTGAAGGTGGCTATGCTTGAGCTATTCTATTAATAGATATCATCATGGGATAGAAATGGGAGATTCAGCAAAACATAGTTGAATGCACAGACTGGAAAAAAATAATAATTTCATATTTATTCCCTATTGATCTGAGACAGCTCACCAATCTGCACACATAGGGGAATGGAGTGTTTTGAGAGTGCAGGTTCTGGCGTAAAGCAAACTGGGTTCAAATTTAGGCTCTATCACTCCTTAATTGTTTTACTTAAGCTAAGTTTCACTTTCCTTATTTATACAAATGATATTGTAATAGAACCTTCTTCATAGAGTTGTTTGTAGGAATTAAGTAAGATAGTGCAGTAAATCGCCTTACATAGTATTTAGGAGAGAGTAAATATTCAATAAATGTTAACAGCCATTGTTACTATTAGGCATTTGGGGGCTTAGGGAAAGTGTGCACTAGGAGGTAAATTAGAGTTGAAGAAAAAGATGTGGGGAAACATTTTTGACAAAACTTTCTTATTTAACATTTCTTCTAGAGTCAAGTAAAAGAAAGGAAACTTGGTTTTCATATTATGTGGCCTCTATATTCATAGTGAGCAGAAATATTAAAAAATAATCATTTTCATTATTATGCACTTGATGTGTGCCAGGCATTGTGTTAAGCACTGCACATATATCATCTCACTTAATTTTTATTATGTTTCTTATTCCTAATAATAGATCAATAAACTGAAGTCATACAACTAATAATCACAGAGCTAGGTTTAAAACCAAGTATGCCTGACTCTAGAGCCTATGGCTTGTGTAATTAAATATTCTATTATTTTGTTTATTGTTTAAAAGTTACTTTTGAAAAGCAAAACAAACTCCTTGAGGGAACTTAATTAATTTTTAAAACCTACTATTTGTCATGGATAAGTTATGTTCTGTCTCATCATCAGTAAGGCATATGATTTGAGCTCTATTTTCAAAATGGATTTATGCTAACTATGCTATACTTTCTTAACCAACCATACAGCTTCGTGCTTCCCAAACTATTTTCCATCATAGCACACATAAAAAATGTTAGGAGTAAACTGATAGGATTTGGACATGTTTATATGTGGCTTGGTAACAATTTTCATTATATTTTTATTTATTACATTATTATAAGAAAAATAAAATACAAAGTCTCATGAATTTGTATAAGTTTTCCCCAACTATTTTTTAAACTTTTAATGAGAAATTTGAGCTTGCCTTTGTGAATATAACTTTTCAATATCAGCTTTCATGTTTCAAATGGTTATCGCCAAGTCCTGATCACTTGGTGTTTTTAAAAGGTGATGTCTTTAAATTTTTTTATGTTCACTATCAGAAAGAAACTTTGTATAGAAAGAAGATAGAAATATTAATAGATTACGTTTTTTTCCCTGATTAACAGAAGTACTGGTCTTTCTATTAACCAGAATTTGGATATTTTCTTTAAATTGTAATTAAAGTATAATATTATAATATTTCAGTCTTTAAATATAATGCAAAATGGATTTAGCATCTATTTCAACTTTTTCTTACAAGTGTTTCATATCACTTTTCCTCCAGTATATATGGATGTTATTCTTTAAGACTCAAATGACAAATTTCATAACTTTAATTTTACTTTACCCAAATTAAATTTTTTGTTTTAAATTTGTAAAATTTCTCAGAACACACTAACATTTTTTTTCATGTGGTCATTAAAATTTCCTTATAAGTTCATTCTGGTGCTCCAAAATGCCGTATTAATGTGCATGATTAACAAAATATTTTGAAATTTCTTATTTTATCTCTTAAATTCTTGACAGAACTTTTTGCGAACAAGGAAGGCATTCATAATGTAGCAGCAGAAAGTGAGTGGTATTCTGATCTCATTTCTTTGTAAAAAGCTGACAACAGCAGGACTAAAGTGGCTTGGATTTTATTTAGTCAATATTTTGATAATATCATTTAATGTGGACTTCAGATCTACATGTAAGAGCTTCTCTGAGAATAAAACTGTTAATTGACTCTCAAAGATTTTCAGAATGAATCTGCACCTTTAGACTTTCCTGTCATTGCACATATATATAGATTTTTCCCTCTATTTCCTTAATACCTTCTTTGTTTCAAAGTATTCATTTACAACCTTGGATTTTTCCCTTTTGGTAATTTATTTCTAACAGTCATTCCTCTTCAGAGACTCTAGTTTTGCTACTAACTTAGTATAGGTACTAATGTCAGTAGATCCATCAACTGGCAAAGAAGATTTTTGCTTTCATAGACTTTTGGACTTTGTGCATAATCTGTGTGTAATCTGACATGGTAATATGTTTACTAATGTTTTTCAAAGGAGAGACCTCTCAACATTGACCATTATTATACCGGATGATAATTAGTGATTCTGTAATTGTAGGAGGCATTTTGGCCTTTACTAATAATTATGCAACCTTATAACCACCTTTTTGAGCAATCTGATACTTTTGTGTCTCTTCTCTTTTATTTTTTTATTTTTGTCTTTTGCATTTTCAGGTGTTTTATAATTTGCAAATCTGATACATCTAGGTTTGTATAAGATAAATGTTTTGTTGTAAGGTTCTGTGTCATTTACTTAGCACCATTGATTTAATTGGAAAGACATTTTAAGGAAGGGAGTAATTATTGGGCACACGTTAAAAAATGTGATATAATCTTTACTAAATTGCTTAATTAAAACTTTTTATTATAATTTTAAAAGTTTTTAATTAACTAAGCTTTAATTAACATTTTAATTTAATGAAAATTAAATGTATTTTAAAATGAAGTATTTAAGAAGATATTAATCAGTTATAGTTTCAGACAATCACTAAGGTTGTCTATATTCTTAAGGTTTTATAAATTGTGTCAACTGAAAACTAAGTATGTTGTAAACAAAATATAAAGTATTGAAATAACTTTCATGTAATTTAATAATTAACATTCTGAAATGTTCGCAGAATATTAATATTTTCTTATTATGATATGAATATATTGAGCAATCAATTTTGAAGCCTTAGATGTTTATAATCCATTTTAATGAATTGGCTTAAATAAATTATATTCAATTACTTTTTGTCATCAGATATAATCTTTTTTGTTTTCTGAAGCAAATAATTCGTTATAAAGCATTGTGAGGAATTAGTCTTTGATTGGTAGTTAAGGTAAAGTAATAGTGAATAAGTAAATACAATAAATGCAAAAGTAACAATTTTTAAAAGTACAAAATTAGTTGTTCTATTTATTCTCCTATACTATCAGATAATAATAATTATGAAAACAATAACTCCAACAAAAATAACATATATCTTCAATGGTAGAAAAATATGTAGAAAGAACAAATTAAATAAAAAATAAAATTCCATTTTGTGCAAAACAAGGAAATTCACTGATTAGATTGATTTAGGCTAAGAAATAATGAGACTAACAGATGATTCAATGGAAAGGTCAGAGGTAGATGCTATTTAATTTGGTCAATATACAACACTTTCTGGAAATACCTGCTACCAAAAGTTTTATGTACCCAAATAATAATTACCATTATTATTATGTCTTTCTAATAATTTTTAAAATGAAGATTGTAATTATAAGCACATCATATGGAGTAATGGTCTGTTATGAATTTATTGGTTCATTTGCTTATTCATTATTTGTGCACATCATGTAGACAGTATTTATTGGACATCTTTTCTAGTGCTAGGGATACTTTTCAACAATTGGGATCACAAAAATTGTAAAAACTAAATAGTTCATTATTTTTTTTAGCAGTCTTGCTTGGAGACATACACATAAATGAGTTAACTAGGCAAGTTTCTAGTATTATTAAATTTTTATTTGAAACATTGTTTTTCTTTATCAGTGATGATGAAATTTTTATTTGAAACATTGTTTTAATTTACCAATGATGATGTTTTAACTGCAAGTCAAAGAACTAGAAATCATCTTTTTTTTTTTTAACTTGTATTTTTTTAATTGGCCCAGAATGAACATGTCAATTCCTTCTTGTTCCTGCTTCTGTTTTTATCATTTTAAAAATAAAATATAATGTAAATTGTTTACTTTCTGGATTTTTTTCTTTATCATTCCTGAACAGTAAAATTTTTTTATTTCTTTGCTTAAGTTATAAAAAGATCATGATTTTTACATGGCATCTTTAAAAAAAAATCTCTTGTAGTTAGGAATATGTATTTAGTATTCATTATTAATGATAATTGCATGAGTAAATTCCCATGCATTTAGATTAAACACACTTTTTAAAACAAGTTTGATTAAATTATTTCATAGTTTTTATTTCAGATAGTATTATTCAAATTAAGTATGCAAAAATTATGGTTGTATATAGATTTCAATTTTTTCTTTATAAAACTTTTATCACTCATTAGAATTTGAAAAATGTTTATTTTAATCTAGTTAATATGTTCAGTTGATATAATTCATGAGGAAACTGACCATATTTCCCTACAATTTTGTTAAGCTGGAGATCAAATTTTTATTCTCTATAAGCACATATGTATATAGTATAATCTTATTTTGGAATAAGACATAGAAAAACTAATGTCACATATGTATTATTAGTATAACATCCAATACATTATCATTATTAATTTGGCATATAGGTTAAGCATTTAATAGCAAGTACTTATTTTTTTAACCAAATCCATTATTTTTTAGCTTCTCCTTTTTATTTGTTAGTTTCAAGCTCTTTAATCAACTTTAGGATGGATAGTTTTCCTGATATGTGCATTTCATGTATAAGGAATGTTCACATATAGCATATTGTTTATAAGAGAATAAGCCTTGGAGGCTGAAGAGCTAGTGTTGGTGTCCACTAGCCAAAGACGACCAGGAACACATCTCTAGTTACAGTTTGCTATAACAAGGGAGGCTCTGAAATTTTAGGGCAACTCAGTTAGAAGGAGTTCAGGGAAATTTGTTATATGAGTTGGGCTTGTGTTCGGTGATTTGGGGAAAGAATTTAAAAAATGTGGTTTGTGTTGAATTTGATGCTGTTAGAAAGCAGGGGAAGTTTGAGTATCTTAATTTTTATCTAAGAGGTGGGAGGAATAGAACAGTGGTAGAATTGTTACTGGAGAAGAAATAATAGTCACTTACGGCAGCTAGGGTAGGGGACATTTAGTTGCATAATGTCTTTGCTTTTATCTCTGTTCAGATGTGATGATGGAGTGGCATTGGATTTTGCTTTGTTCCATAATGCTCACAGTGAGCCCTTGGGTGATGTTAATACTATGTGAAACTGTTTATGTTTACTAGGGGGATACTAGTGCCCACTGGTAGCAACTAGGCCAGCTACCAGATGATAACTGTACAGGCAGCTTTTTCTTTCACTAGTTTAAAATTCCTCTTCTGCTATTTACTTGCTATATGATTTTAGGAAAGATAAATAGCTTCGTGCTCAGTTTATACATCTGGAAAATGAGGATGATGATAATAGTAACTTCTTCATAGATTACTTTGAAAAATCAATTTGTAGATCCATGTAAAGTGCCCACAGTCTTACCTGTTAAGTGCTCAGTTTAGCTAAACCACTCTCACTATCACTATTACCACTACCACCACACTACTGCAATAATAATAATAATTTATAATACTCTTTATCACACACATTAACTTAAGGCTTAATGCCTTCAAGCCCTCATACCCATTACAGAAATATAATCTATCAAGTAGACAAAAATACTCCTGTTCGCTAGTCAGTACATCTTCTCTTTCATTATGATGGAGAAACACTGTCAAATTCTTACTTATTCAATGTTGTTTATGAAGTTATTTATTCATTGGACTATAGAATATATATTTTCCTACAAACCTTCTCCTTTTCCTCCATTCTAAATCTTATTCATTTAATCCCTCAAGAAAAACAAAATCATTAACACTTTTGATGTTTTTTCTTACCTCCTACATCTAAAGTTCCACATATTTAACATCCTAAATATACTTTGTTTCATCCTTTTCCACTATCTTAGTTCAGGACCTCATAATTTCTTAATTGGATCATTGATCTTCCTGCCACCAGACTTGTTTCTGGTCCCTTGGTTAACCAGACTATTGCAACCAAACTACCTACTAATACAAAACATCTGATGATATCCTTTTGTCTACAGGATAAAAGTTCAAAATGCTTGGCACGGTTTTATAAGCGTTTTTCAATTTTCACTCAACTTTCATTTCTGGCTTCCCCCGCCACTTCTGATTTTGATCCCTATTTTCTGTTTATATTTTATTAACTATTTTCTACATCTTACTTTTTGTGCCATTTTGAATTCTTTGTGAAAAGAAGTGTGGTGTAAATAATTCCAATATATAGAAAAAATAAAAGGGATTTTGTATTAAAAAAACATCTAGAATAGTAGTTCTCTATTGTGGATACCTCAAGATGTCAATTCAGTTGTATAACCTAGTGCCATCTAGTGGTGACTATTTTCAGGTTTTTGTTTTTATTTTTCCTATATGACGCACTGGAGAACTTTAAATAGTCTGACACCCTATTTCCCTGTCTACTGTCATTATACTGACCATCGTGGATCTTTGGAAGTCATATTCATAGAGGTTTTTTTTAAAGCTCCAACATGTTTTGATTTCATAAATATACTTAAACTATGTCACAATATGCAACTCAAACAAAAATGTGTGGGATTGAGGATAGAATGACATATTCAAGGAATTGCAGAGATTTTCATGCGTCACTAAATTAAAACCTAAGATGTTTTTCTACATTTAGTTCTTTTGAAATGTAAAATTAACTTGATATTTATAATGATGGATAAAGAATTCTTCTTTTCTCCCTTACTCTCTTTCTTCCTCAAAAAGTGACTGAGCTCCTGCTAGGGTATTCTTTGCACTAATAAATTGATGTCTCTGGATGAAGAGTGTTAGCTGTTTGTCTAATCATTGCACTTTTCCCCCCTATGCTATTTTTAGCTAAGCAGTGGGGTATAAACAGTGGTGTGCTGGTAAATATTTGATAATAAGCTCTCCAAAGGAAAAAGGACCTGATTTGCAGCATTTGCTTATTTCCATGGTCAGTATTCCATGGCTGATTTTAAGCTACCAATGTGACATCACCGAACACAGAATTGGGAGGAGGTGTTCAGAATGGACACCAGCAACCACTGAATAAGGAATTACAACTTGTCCTATGTTCTTCTGCCTCTTTCATTTGCAATCACTCTCCTGTTAGCTTATACTCTATTAGACAACCTACACATATTTTTTGTTCCTAGACACTTTTCATCTATGGTAGCCTTTCCTTTACTTTTTGCTTATCTTCTACTGAAATAGCAGCCATGTTACTTATGACCCTAGATGCCTTAAAATTTTCACTTGAGACGAGTGTCTTTACCGTCTCAGCATTATGTTTAGCTGTATATAACATAACCACAATGCTTAAGTAAAGAAGGATTTTATGTTTTCTCATGTAAAAAGAAGTCTGGAGGTAGATAGCTCAAGGAAGTCAACAGAGACATATGCTTCTTTTGCTTAATGCCCTGTTACTCATAGTGTGTGGCTCTCAAACTCAAGGTTATAACATGGCTGTTGAGTTATAGGCAGCAGTACCACATTACAGTCAAGAAGATAGACTTGTGTATACCAGCTAGGTCTATCTTTTTTCTTTAACAATAAATAGCTTTTGTAGAAGCTGTACCTAATAAAATTCTATCTAAATCTTATTGTCCTGAACTATGTCACATGACCACCTCCTAGCCACAAGAGAGCCTGGAAAAGAAATCTTTTAGACTAGACATACTGCTGCCTTGAATAAAATTAGGATTCTATTTTTAGAAAGTTAGAGAGATTATATACTCAGTTGGCAACCATCTGTGTTTGACACATCTATTTTGCCTTTGGTCCTAGTTCAACCCTATGAATTCTATAAAACTATTAATTCTTACTGCTATATCATCAACTCTCCGTTTAAGCAAAGTGTTATTTTGAATCCTAAATCATGAAGTCCTGTGTGCAATAGAGTTGCTTTCATTGAATACAATTCTAGACTTAAATGTTTTAGGATTTTGATAGGTGGGGTACCCTCTTTCTTTACTGCTATGTTTCCTCTCATATGCACTAGAATAATGTTCCTGACCTTCTTCTACTCCCTCTTCTATTCTGTTCTCCAGGATAACGAAGTGAACATAAGTAGAAAATTCTTTGTCTTTTCTCTTTCTCTTGGGAACAAGCTTCTCACAGAGAACATACATTCTCTCCTGTTCTTGCCACAAGTTTTATAGGGAAAGGCTATAAAATAGTCTCAGACCAGTGTTGTCTATGCCTGGATGGGTGTGTTGGTATGATTCTGAGGCATGATATTAGGAAGCCCACTTTTTGCATAGATATAGACGAATTTTCCAATTTCAGTTTTGTCAGTAACAAAGGTAATATTTCATGTGCCATAATATCTCTTTTTTCTATTTCTGAATTAGCTTAGCAGTTGGATGGGGTAGTTTAATGTGAATTACTTAAAAAAAGCAGCTTGTTTTTGTTGTTTGAGACATATTGGTTATGATTTGTTATCTCTTTCTAGTTTTAAATGGAACAAGCCTAGTATAATTATCATATAAAATTTAATATTAAATATATAATCTTTTGATTTTTTATCTCAAAAAAGATTTTGATTTCATTAAATGGCTATTTTTACTGTAAAACTAGAAATACTTTAAAGAAACCATATGACTACAGAATGTATAAGGGTCCCAGAGTACTTAACTTTTCACAAAGGAAAAACCAATTTCCATAGAAAAAGAGTTCATAAATATCATGACAACTGATGATAAAGTAACATATAGACTTTAGGGTCTGTATCAAACATTTTGTGTCAGCCAAGAAGATTTTACTTGCAAGTAATAGAAAACCTAGCTGAGGCTGGCTTAAAAATACAGAGAATTTATTTGTTCACCTGATTGGAAACTTTAGAGGTGTATGTTGATTCAAGTGAGGTTTGATCCTGAATCTCATGTAATGTGACTCAGAACCCAATTTCTTTCTTTCTATTTTTAACTGTCACTAGCTGTATGTTGACTATATTTGGAGAAGGCTCCCCTCAACTCATGGCCTTGAATTGTCTTCTAGTAACTCTGAGAGTTACATGAATCTTCAAGCATGAAACAGGAAATCTGTGTCTCAGTATCGTCAGACCAATGTTCTTCAGAGTCACTGTGATTGGATGAGTTTAGGTTATTGTGTTAGTTATTCTGAACAGAAAGTGTACATTCAGATTAACTCTGTTAATTATGGCTCATGCCTGGAGTAGGCGAGGCCAGTTCAATCCAAACCATAAAGCTTGGAATGAAGGAGACATTTCTTCCATTCCAAGAAGGAAGAGAAATAGATGACATAGAGCCAACAACAGATACTCACTAGTTACTTCCATAGTATATTTCCTATTTTCTTCATCTAGAAGACTTTAAATAACCCCCAAATTCACATATTTTTAGCTTGTTACCTAACAGATTTTTAGAGAACAGATATAAATTAAAGGGTAAGCAAATAATTTCATAGTGTGATATTATTTTCTATCAGTTACATATCCACATCTAAAAGAAAATCCTAGCTCTTTTGGCTAATGTGGTGACTCACCATCCTCATGGTCTCAGGCATGCCTCTTAGTTGATACTCCTCTTTTAATGTGGTGTTTAAAAAAGAACACCATGTTTTTAAATATTATCAGATTACCTGGAAATACTTAATGAAATTTAACAACATTTTTCCACAGAGCTCAGCCCCAACAGTGTCTTCAATTACATTCTGCCTCCTCATCTTATTTGGGGCCTAGCTCCAGCAAGCATCACAATTTTTTTTTTTTTGCTTGCTCTAATACATCACTGGCAGAGGAAATTTGTAGAAGAGTATGTCAGCCTAGCTCAAAGCAACCTCAAACTCCTGGATTCAAGTAATCCTCCTGCCTCAGCCTCCCAAGTAGCTGGAACTATAGGCACATGCCACTATGCCTGGCCAAATTTTCTATTTTTAGTAGAGATGGGACCTTGCTCTTGCTCAGGCCATTCTTGAACTCCTGACCTCATGCGATCCTCTCCCCTCTGCAAGAGGATCTCTGCCTGTAATCCCAGAATGCTAGGATTACAGGCGTGAGCCACACGCCTGGCCCTAGGAGGTTTTATTGAAGAGAGATTTAATTCAAGGAAAGAGTAGAATCGTTAAAAAGAGGTATTTTATAGAAGTTTTGCTTAATGCGGTGAAGTGCTTCTTCACCTCCTCAGGAAACCTTCCTTGCAATGTCCATTATGTTTCAATGCTTTGATACTGTGGATATATGGATTTGGGGAAGACTTTCTGAGACTGGAAATAGAGTGAAAACAATGGCATCCCAAGATATTCAATTGACCCTTGAACAATTAGTAGGTTAGAGGTGCTGACCCACTGTGCAGTTGAAAATCCATGTATAACTTTTGACTCCCCAAAACACAGCTACTATTAGCCTACCATTGACTGGAAGCCTTACCGATAACATAAACAGTCAATTAACACTTATTTTTTTATGTTGTGTGTATTATATACTATATTCACATAATAAAGTAAGCTAGACAAAAAATGTTATTAAGAAAATCATAAGGAAGAGAAAAATGTATTTACTATTCATTAAGTGGAGGTGGCATCGTAAAGGTCTTAATCCTTGTCTTCTTCACATTGAATAGGCTGAGGAGGAGAAGGAAGAGGAGGAGTTGGTCTTGTCTGAGGGATGGCTGAGGTGGAAGGCAGGAGAGGCAGGCACACTTGGTATAACTTTACGGAAATACATTATAATTTCTGTTTGACTTTTTGCTTTTTCATTTCCCCAAAAGTGTTTCTGTTTGATACCAATCATTCTTCCACCATTTGCTTTCATTTCAATGCCTGGGTGATAGAATAAAATGATATCAATGATATCAATGATAACAAATGATATCAATGCCTGGGTGATATCATAAAATAAGTAAAAAAGCTGTCTTGAATAATCAGAACCCTTCTGCCAGATTGTCTAATGGCAGTTTGTTTTCTGGTACCACTTCATCTATGTCTTCTTCCTCATCAATTGGCACTGGTTCGGAAGTGCTTATCTCCATCACATCATGTTCTGTTAATTCCTCTGCTGTGGTGTCTATTAGCTCTTGAATTTTTCCAAAATCAATATCTTGAAACCCTTCACCTCCCACCTTTTTTGCCATCTCCACAGTTTCTTTCATGATTTCCTTCATTGGCTCTGTTGTAAATTCTGTGAAGTCAGCACAATGTCTGGACACAGTTTTCTCCAGCAGGAATTTATTGTTTTGAGCTTGATGGCTTTTTCTATAACGATGATGGCATCTTCAGTGGTGTAATCATTCTAGACTTTCATTATGTTCTCTCTATCAGGGTTCTCTTCTATAGCATAGACAGTCCTTTCCATAGAGTACCCTGTGTAATGAGACTCAAAAATCCTTATGACTCATGATCTAGAGGCTGAATTCAAAACACTGTGTTTTGGGGCAAATAGACCAAAACTCTGATGTTGAGCTCATGGGGTTCTGAGTGGCCAATGGTATTGTCCAATATCAAAAGAATTTTAAAAGGAAATCTCTTGGTAGCAAAATACTTCCTGACTTTAGGAATAAAGCATCAAAGGAATCAATCAGGGAAAAGGGTTTTCATTGTCTAGGCCTTCTTCCTGTACCCAAAAGACTGGCAGCTATTGTTTATTTTTTCCCTTCAAGCATCCAGGGTTAGCATCTTTATAGATAAGAGTAGTCCAGATCATAAACTTGACGGCATTTGCACAAGGCAGGAGAGTTAGCCTATTCCTTCCTGCCTTAAATCCTGATGCTCAGTTCTCTTCCTTACCAATAAATGTCCTCTTTGTGACCCCCGCCCCGGTATAGAGTACTTTTGTCTGCCTTAAAAACCTGTTCAGGCAGATAACTCTCTCCTCAATGATTTTTTTAATGGCACCTGGGAACTTTTCTCCTGCCTTTTGGTCAGCAGAAGCTGCTTCTCCATTTATCTTGATATTTTTTAAGCCAAACTTCTTTCTAAAATTATTAAACCATCCTTTGCTGGTATTAAGTTCTCCAGCTTTAGATCCTTCACCTTCCTTTTGCTATAAGTTGTCATATAATGACTTTACTTTTTCTCAGATCATATGAATCTATAAGTATGCCTTTCTTATAGCAATCTTGCACCCACATAAGGTGCATTTTCAATATGAGATAAAAAGTTATTTCACAAAACATGCAGGGTTGGTTTTCATGCCTGCTGGCATAGCTACAGTGACAATTTCACAAATACCCCCCCCTTTTATTACAACGGTTCATATACTGGGTTCATTTATCTTGAAATGGCAAGCAACCATAGCTGCAGACCTCAATCTATGGTACATATAAAACAATTCAGCTTTTTCTTGTAATGTCATGATTTTTCTCTGTTTCTTGAGAGCGCTTCCAGCATCACTAGTATCAGTTCATATGGATCCCTGGTGTTTATTTAGGGTTTATGATATTGCACTAAAAACATGATAAAGAATATGTTGAGAAGGGCCCGGGATCACATTTTACTCTGAGACACAATTTCCTGGAGAGACAAATTGTTCACACAGAGATGATTATGATCACACTGTGTTTTAAGTGACTACTTGCAACACTTGAGCTCCTACAATAGCAACAGGAGGTGGCTTTGAAATTATTACAGTAGTATGGTATGTGCCACAGTTAATTTTATGCAGTTATAATTTAATACTGCATCTTTATGTTTGCTTATATTTCTCTTGACTGCAAATGGCACCTGTGTTTGTGTGCATAAGTTTCAAATTTTTATAATAAATTTGTATATATTTTATGGTATTAAGTGATAAAGTAGACTAGTGTCTACAAATATTTTATACATTCATGACATATCTAACTTTTTATTAATTTTTTTGATATTTCAGGCCTACCTGGTTCATCTGAGAGTTTTTTTAAATTGTCACAAATCTCCAAAACATTTTCCAATATATTTATTGAATAAAATTTACATACAAGTGGACCTTCAAGATTCAAACCTGTGCTGTTCAAGGGTCAATTATACTTATGAATTTCAGCCACCTTTGAAGACAATCTGCTAGAATCTACTTTTTAGTATTTTACTGATCTTAATGAATTAAGGAATAAGAGTATCTGTCTTCCGAAAAATACATTGCATATGTAAACAGTGAGGGAGGCTGATTGCAGTATAATTTGAAGCAATGCAATATTGGTATTGATAGCTAAGGAACTACCTACATATCATGCTGGCTTGCAGATGTTAGGTGCTATTTTCTCTGTGTGAGAAAGAACTTTCTGTTAACTGAAAGCTAAATTGGTTTTTTTAAATTTATTTGAGTCAGACCTGAATGTGAAGATCATGTAGAAATAATTTGTGTCACTTTTTTCAGCTTTGTTTGGAGATATATAACATTCTATGTGTGTATTTATATAACATGCAAGAGTTATATAAGAAACATTCTATTACCACATTCTATATTGGTACAATGAAGGTTCTCACATTTAAATAAGATTTTTTCTTGTTGTTGTTGTTCAGCTAAGTGCTCCAAATATGTATGATTTGGTCATTATGAATTCTCTTCCAAGAAAAATCTTCTTTAGCAAGTGCTTTCTTTGTACTGCCATTCTCTAAAAGAATTTAATTTAGGCAGATTAGTGGCAGGCTAATTGACAAAGCTGTAGTTCTGTTTTTCAAAGATTCTTTCTGTTCTGCAATCAAGAAACAGTTTTTCTTTAACTCCTCACATCTCCCTATCTCAAGCAATGCAGTTTTCTCCATGTCTCTGGAAAAAAAAATCACTTAAATTCTCAAATCACTTGTACAAAACAACAAAATAATTCAGTAGCTGGGAGAATTAAGAGGTTGATATTCTTGAGACTTATGCGTTGAAGGCATATCTTTTGCTAATTCATGTCAGAGTTGTATTTTGGGTAATTTGTGAATTTATATTTGTGAGTTTTGGCTAATACTATTAAGTTTTTATCATAGATAGCTGTGTAATTAGGCAAATACAATCTACTTTTAATATAGTCTAAAAAATTCCATGCTTATGTATCTTTATTTACTTATTTAGTAAATAGTTACTGAGTACCTTCTGTGTGCCAGGCCTTGGGGTAAAGTGGCCAAAATGCTGATCCATGCCTATACAATTTAAATTTTGCATGTGGACAAAAACATTAAACATAAATAAAAAATTGTAATTAGGAGGTGATGTGTTAAGAAAAAGATAAAAATGTACAGCAGGTAAAGGAGATTGGGATTCAGAGTGCAGAGGGGCACAGGAGGAGACTGAAGTATGAAATAGTGTTGTCATGGCAGGATTCCTTTATACAGTGAGATTGGAGGGTAGATTTGAAGGTCTCTAGTGACTAGAATACAAGATGACGTCTCTACTGCTACTTGGAAAAACAGCTTTCCAGACAGAGGGAGCTGCTAAAGCAGTGGTCCTAAGGTGAGAGCATGCAGGTTAGGAAGCCAGTATGGCTGGATCTGAGGGAACAAGGAGCGAGCAGTAGGAGAGAGAGGGCACCAGAGAGGAACAGGCGTCAGATCCCATAGACCTTGTAAGAAATTTGGTCTTCATCATAAGCAAGATAAGGAGTTACTGGAGGGTTTCCAGCTTTTTAGTGACACAGTCTGACTTACATTCTTGCAGCTATGTTGAGACTGGGCTTTAGGGGGATAGGGTAGAAGCAGGGAGACAGGCTGGGAAACTTGCCAAAATTCACACAAAAAATAATGGTGACTTCACCAGGTTTGTACCAGTGAAGGTGGTGAGAAGTGTTTAGACTCTGGTATATTCTGATGGTAGATCTAACAAGTTTTCCTCATGAATTGGATGAGCAACTAGAAGGAAAGAATTGCCATTAACTGAGAGACACCTGCTTCTACTTAAATCCACTTTTCTATATTTCCCATATTTTAAAACACTATAAGATTTTTTTTCCCAAGAAGGAAATACTTAAGATGAAAATTAATTATACACATGTTTGGCTTGCAGATAAGAAGCAACTGTTTTTCTTTGGTATATACTTCTAGGTGTGTTTGTTTCCTTTTATTGGAAGAGATTTCTCTTTTTGAATAACCTTGGTTTTAGGCCCTAAGCTAAAAATCTATAAGTTGTCTCTTTGGAGCAAATAGAAAAAGAAGGGAAAGGTGGAATTAGAGTTCAATAAAGGAACTGCAATACTAAAAGAATATAAAGGTGATGAGCACTTTTATTGATGAACATGGAAGGTAGTTATTGGCTAACTTACACTTTTTTCTTCTTCTATTTCTCCTATCTTGCTCATTGTGCTTCCTGGTATTGTTCTCAATGAATCTTTTCTCATTGAAATTTGTGCTAAGGCTGCCACAGACTCAGGTGGAACACCTTAAAGAAGGGAAATAAAACTATTATAAGTTTAAATTATCTTCCAGTATAGAATGGTTTCCAATCTTTGTGCTTATTTTTGACATGGCAATTTTGGGAGACATGCTGGGGAGAGGGAAGTGGAACAATGGGTTACTATAGGGGAGTGTCATTTGCACACCGTTTTCTAGAGATTTGAATATTAAAGGCCTTCATCTTTCAAGTATAAGTTGGAGATATTATCATGAATAAAATAAAAATTAATTTAAACTGACATCTGATTCAATCTTTTGTTATTTTGTACTTATTCAGTAAATGGATACTAAAATTACAATTCTCATGAAAACTTTTTAGACTCCAGTTTGGATCCTCTTAAATTTGAGTGCATGGAAAGTAATTACAAATGGAATAAACAAAACTTGTAAAAGTAAAGAGTTAAAAATGGAGAAAATAGTCCTAAAAGGAGAATAAACATATGGAGGCAAAGGGAGAAGGAAATTGGAGCCCTAGAAAGATCAGTAGAGAGTGAAGGGAAAACAGTAGTGATATTAGAGGTGATATAAATGAAAGTCTGGGATCGACAAATAAGGTGAATGGTAGAGAAAGACATTGTCATCAGAGTGTGCTTTCCAGTTGGAGGAACACCACCAAGAGAACTCAGTGATGTAGTCAAAGTGAATAGAAAGAAAAGTAAAGAGAAAGAAGGTTTGTGATTATAGCATCAATTGCAATGTTGTTTCTGAAATTTTCTGGACTGACCAGCTTGAAAGAATCAAAATAATCTGTGGGAATTTTTTTTTTCAGTTTGATATGAACTGTGAGGGTCCAAATGATTGAATTTTATTATTGGTTTTATATGCCTATGAAAAATGAATTATTTTGAATTTTTATTGCTGTTCTCTTTGAATAATCTACAGGTCTTTATTAGAAATCTCAAAGTAAAAAATTACTTTCTCTGTCCCCAGTTCTCCCACAATCTCTTCAAGACATACATTTAATTCTAGAAGAAAATTCTATAGATGAATACTGCACTAATGGTTGAATGGTGCTACTACATATTATTCCTAGACCCTCATTTAAACTTGATATTTGTAAAACCAAAAAACAGAGTACTTTTACTCCCTACTCTGCAAACACTGGCCTTTTCTCATTTTTATATAAGTTTATTTATAATCATTTAAATATAATTCTGAGAGATGCAATATTAACATCTAGGGAATTGGCTTTTAATGGGAAGGAATCAGTGGTGTTACTCTCTTTTTTCTTTTCTTTTTGTTGAATGACTACATGGAGGCATTGAAATGTTAAGTGATAAAGTGAACAAAGCTTGATTTAAACTTAGTGTCTAACCAACTTCTTAGTTCATGGAGCACATTATTTTTAAATTAAATTTCTACAGAAACCGCTGCCTCCTGAACCTTTGGGGAAGCATCGTCTTTTTAGTAAAGATTAAGAAACTTGTCATTGAATAATTGAAAAGAAGTTACAGAATATGCCTGTTAAGCCATCACTGTACATTTTATGGTGAAAGCTGAGCAGCACAATTATCAATAACAAACAGTGAACTCTGTTATTTTAGAAATAGTGTAATTCATATAGGAGAATGTGATTTTTAAATTTCTAAATCTGCCAGTTTTAAGTATAGTGCCCAGAAATGCCTTGGATGTAGGTTGCATTTGGTGTTCAGTATTGTGAGGCACTAATCAGCTAAGTACCATAATCCTCCTTACAGGGTACATTCTTACTTGACCTGGAGCTATATACAGCTACATAGTAACAGCATTAAATAATAACCTTTTCCTTAACAGGTCCATCACTAGAGGATTTTATGACCTCATTCTTGAATGAGAGTTGTTTTATGTGTAACTTTTTAGTAATTGAGTTTTGAAATAAAATGATTGTAAACAAGTAGAGACTTTCAAATCATCTGATTAAGGATGGCTCCTACGATTTTGCCAGGGCTAGAAGGATTAAATGAAAGCACTGCCTGGCACAATATTGATGTATTTTTGTCAACATGATGCTTCATGCTCGACAGATGTGCATTGGTTGAACAAAAGGTAAAACAATAAAAATATATTAAATATTAATTGTGATATATAAAAAAGATTTATCTATTTTTTGGTTTTTGATAAATATAAATTGATTTGTTAAAAGCTTTTATTAGGAATTTCAGGAATGGAATCTATATATTTCATGTTTTACAGGATAATATACTTCTGTTAAATCCTTGATTTAATGTATTTGAAAAGCTTAGAATTTGATTGCAATGTTATGTTTAAACTTTTTCATTGGCATTGTGTAATTGTATTAATGAAGTATTATGTTTATTTAGCAATATCCATGCTTTATAAAGCTTTTTAAAGACGGAGATATTTTTTCAGATTTATCGATTCTTTAAATGTTATTTATATCATTTTATTTTTAAAATGACAATTTTTAATGATCTCTACTAATAAAGATTGTAAGAGATTTTCATATAGGTAGTGCTTAATTGTAATAACATAAAGTTTGAATTTACAGAAATTATTAATCTTCATGTTCTTTACTCTGTGTCATTATAAGTCTTAAAAATTGCATATGTCTTCAATTGAGTTAAAAATATGTGAATATTACAAGTTTCCATGTAATCTTTCACTGTCCTTATAAATATTTTCAAATGTTTACTTGCTTATATTTTCAAATACTTGGTTATTGTATAATATATATGGTCGGTAATGTAGGTAGTATAGTAACACAAACCACACATGATGATAAAGTTATAATATTAAAATGGAAATGAGGGTAGAAACATGATGAATTAATATACAGCATGTAAATGGTGACTACCTTTAGGAAATTAGGAAAGTGATTTTAATTGGGAAAAAATCTTCTTATTTGGAGTTTTCTCTTCAGTCTGAATAATTTTTGGACATGGAATTTTAAAGAGTCTAATTGGTAGGGTTTCTTACACAAACTATTATGCCTAGTCAGAATAACATTTACAATGGTGCACCAGGTGTGTTATGTAGCTAGAATATTTAGATACAGATTGAATAGTTAGTCCATATGTCAAAAAATTATAAGCCATGAATAGAAATGATACCCATTAAGGTAGATTTAGGATGTCTATAATGTGATTTTCTATAAACTGGTTCTAGTTAAAAGCAGTATAATATGGTGAAAGAGAAAATAATTGTAATAGCCTAGTTTTCAATAAAGAGAAGTAAGATGAGTAGATATTAGGTGAATAAAAGTGAAAATAAGTATATACTGGTATTGTTATATCAGAAATAGGGATTAATAGGATGCATAGAAGTAAAAATTAAATTACTAACTTTTATTCTAAAGAAAGACATAATTCTAGATTTTGCCTCTTACTTTTTCAGGATCTTTGAAAGATTAAGTGAAATATAAAATCCTAGATGCATTGCTCCGTTCCTTTGAATTATAACTGATGGGTTAAGTACTATCCAGTGTTTTATGGTTCTTTAGAGAAGCTTATAGTTATCATTATATTCTTTTGCCTATTAAATGTTTTCTACCTGATAATAATAAATGATAAGGCTTGCTTATAATGGTCAGTGTGAAAATATAGACTAGATATAGTAATTGAATTTTCATTGACTTTCTTCAGTTCCTGTAAATAATATAATATCTAAGAAATATAGAAGTTTTAAATTTTAAAGGAGAGTATATATGAAATAATTCCTAATATAGTTGATAAAATTATTTTGACAGAGTATTGTAATATTTTGGAGTAATTAATATCAGATTCTTCATTGTTTGCTAAGAGTATTCCTAGAATGAAATCTTGCCTTTTTTCTAGCATAGCTTTAATATACTATAAGGTCCTCTACCTTAAAGTATATTTTTAAAAACCTAAGTCCAGGTAAAGTAACAGTGACAATAGTCATCCCAATTTCAGATTATAACCACTATTCTATTTTTACATAAATCCAGTACAAATCAGCATCTACAGTATGATTCACATGCTTCAGGCAAATTTCATAATCGCTAGAACAAAGTGATTGCAGGATTTAATATTGAATTCAATTTTCCTAAGATATGAATTTTAAAAAGCATTTAGATGGCTTGCTAGGGACTAATTATTAATAGCCTTTCTTTTGGAACTGAATTCTATTATAAGAAGTAAATATTCTTGTGTATCAATGAAATAGAATATAATTCTCTGTTATAAAGACTCACTATATTCACTTTATTTATACTCTACTTTCAAAAATTCTTGTTAATTCCTGAGGGTAGGAATGAAGTGTTCCCTTTCCCCCCCCTATATTTCTATCCTATAATACCCAGTTTGATGTTAAATATATTACTGGAAGTCCTTAATGCTTTAAGCTTTCATTTAGGCACATTAACTTGATGAAGTTGTGGTATACATATTATAAGATCATAGTCCCTAAGAAATTGAAGAGGGTTTAGAATCATTCAGCTTCTTAAGAATAAGGATTGTTTTATTCATTTCTGTATTCCTAGTCTATATTGTAGTATGTGATATTGAGTTCTTACTCAATACATGTTTGTTAAAAAAATATGAGTTGATGTGTATAATCTGTGCCTCTCATTTTAAAGCACAGACTCCCCCAAATTAAATGGTTCTATAGGTTCAAATAGCTGGTTAATAGCAAAAGTAGGAGTAAGAAATGCAAACACCTTAACTCTAGTGTTCTTTTAATGATACACCACTACTATTCTAGAATATTTTTTCTTTAGTCATATGTATAAAAATATGACAAAAGTAAAATGAATGATGTATGATACACCATTTGAGTGCCCTGTTTTGATTGTAAATTTTAAACTGTATGAGGCTATGATTTTATGTGACAATTGTAACATAAAAATTTATCATTTAAATCCTAAATGTTTTATATATAAGTGTAAATGCTAAAAAAACCCACACATCTACTTGCTTAATTATAAAACATTTAGGGAACAGATTAGTTCCTTCATTTACTGCAATACCTTTTCCTTTACAATTCCAGGCTATCTTGGTTTTTCCACTTGTGTGAGATTTGAAAGGTGGAAGAGCTACAGAAGCCTTTATTGTCAAGCAGTAGTTGTTGGCAGGCAGATAGGCAGATGTAAAAGTCTTAGTGGCTCCTGGGCAAGCTCCTGTTAATTGGCCACCCTGATGCTGTAGGCAGCTGAGATAATTGGTGGCAAATTCCCAGAAATTCTTGAGATTCACAGCAGCTTAACTTCCATTTTGAGAAACCTTGTCTTTGGTTCTACAGGCTAAGATCAGCAGCGCTGACTTCCCTGGCCTTCATTCTTCTAGCCTGGTCAACAGTTGTGTAGCTTCTGATTCCTGTATTAAAATCCCTCCTACCTGGAAAACCTAGGGTGACTTCTGTTTTTATTAGTGAACCCTAATTGATAAATTGGCTGACTATATTCCAGATATGTGGGAAAGGCGATTCAGTGACACAGGGGAGACTTTAGAGTAGAATGATGATTTTGCTGAGTTGGGTCATTTGCTTTTGTACTACCCCCCACCACACACACAATGTATGTGTGTGTGTGTGTGTGTATATATATACATACACTAAGAAATTCACTACTAAGCTGTCGAATCTTGGTCATTTTTAACTCTAACTGACACCACTCTTACATTATCTCCTGTTCATGTCCGGGCAAAATCCCCATAGCAATTATTTTAAACCGTTTCTATTGTCTTCAGTATTCCAATCCTATTGTTTCCCATGACTAATAGTTCACTTTATCTGAGTTCATTCCAGAGAAGAAAACAGTGTGACTGTTTTGTTAACAGAGCATTATAAGTGATTGCAAGGTCCACTAGGTTATACCAGTGTTAAAAGGGCAGGTTGAGAACTTAATAAGCATTTTTTTTCCTCTGAGACTGTAAGGAAATATGAGGGGTCAGATGTGAAGATTGAATAGAAAAATATCAGGAAGCTGGCCTTAATCTTAATGAAGATTGAGTAAAAATAGCAACACTTTCTGACTTCTAGAATTTTCATATTAAATAAATTATTGTCAGTATTTATTTACAGTTTATCTCAAGTTTGATCAGTAAAAAAGGGTTGGAGACATAATGATAAAACAAAGATTTAGATGAACCAATACTAGGAGTGATCTAGATATATGATGAATGAAAACTAATTTTTAAAAAGGCAGCACTTAGTTTCAGTCAGAAAGTATTCAACTCTTGAGCCAAGTCAGTTTGACATGACTTTTTCAAGTAACTTTCCTATCAAGGTGTCAGGAATAGATTAAATGGAAGGAGGTATTTTTCTAAGCTACTGAATAACAGTTCGAAGATAGCACAAGTATAACAAGCCAAGCAAGGAAATTAGAATAAAGGCCATTTTACAGCAGCAGATGTTGATTATGTAATTTTGGAGTATATTCCGTATACAGTGTTTCAGGCATTTAATAACTACAACAAAAGTACCTTTTAAATTACTTATTTGAACTGAATAAAATTAATATTACCAAAACCATTATTGTATACCTTCAAAATGAAATGGAAAAAAAAAGGCAAAAGAACCATTTGAATTTATCCATCAACCTGCCAGCAAATCAGTGAAACGTAAAATTGTTTAAATTTTTCTCTTCTCATTGTTCTTTTCCTTTGCTTACTTAGGAAAAGGAGTCCTTCAGTATCCAGAGATCAGAACAGAAGATACGACCAACAGGAAGAAAGAGAGGAATATTCACAGTATGCTACTTCAGATAGCGCAATGCCTAGATCTCCATCAGATTATGCTGATAGGCGATCACAACGTGAACCTCAGTTTTATGAAGAATCTGATCATTTAAATTATAGGGACTCCAACAGGAGAAGTCATAGGCATTCCAAAGAATATATTGTAGATGATGAAGATGTGGAAAGCAGAGATGAATATGAGAGACAAAGGAGAGAGGAGGAGTACCAGGCACGCTACCGAAGTGATCCAAATTTGGCCCGTTATCCAGTCAAGCCACAACCCTATGAAGAGCAAATGCGTATCCATGCTGAAGTGTCCCGAGCACGGCATGAGAGAAGGCATAGTGATGTTTCTTTGGCAAATGCCGAACTGGAAGATTCCAGGATTTCTATGCTAAGGATGGACCGACCATCAAGGCAAAGATCTATATCTGAACGTAGAGCTGCCATGGAAAATCAGCGATCTTATTCAATGGAAAGAACTCGAGAGGCTCAGGGACCAAGTCCTTACCCACAAAGGACCACAAACCATAGTCCTCCTACCCCCCGGAGGAGTCCAATACCCATTGATAGAGCAGACATGAGGCGTACTGACTCACTAAGGAAGCAACACCACTTAGATCCTAGCTCTGCTGTAAGGAAAACGAAACGAGAAAAAATGGAAACGATGTTAAGGAATGATTCTCTCAGTTCAGACCAGTCAGAGTCAGTGAGACCTCCACCACCAAAGCCTCATAAATCAAAGAAAGGAGGTAAAATGCGCCAGGTTTCATTGAGCAGTTCAGAGGAGGAATTGGCTTCCACACCTGAGTATACAAGTTGTGATGATGTTGAGATTGAAAGTGAGAGTGTAAGTGAAAAAGGTAAGCTCTCTAATCACCCATATTGCTGTAATTGATTAGTTAAGTTTTTTTTTTCAGGTTGTATTTGTGAGTAAACATTTAATAGATATTGCTACCTTTATTTTTAAAATCTTTAGTCATGTTGGTCATGTGAAGAACATTTCAACTTATGAAAAAGTATCTTCTGTTGTTCATGTATAAGAAAAGTCTATTGATTTTTTAATATTACTTTGTTTTGGAAAGCTTTCCTGCATCATTTGATGACATATTATTAAAATATCTATTAGCTATAGTTTTAAAAATAACTTTTGTTTTTTGTATCTCCTTATAAAAGTAATAATATGTTCACTATAGAACATCTGAAAAATTTCTTAAAGTGTGAAGAATGAAATATAAGCTATCCAGATTCCTTTCACCCAAATATAACCATTGTTAACCTGTTCTTATTTTTTCTTTCTTTTTTCCTATGCATGTATAGTTTACAGATTTATAAAATTGGTATCATACTATTTATAATTTTGTATCCTGATTTTTTCAGTTAATATCATATCATCAGCTTTTTTTCCAAGCCCTTAGATGTTCTTTAGGAATATGTTTTAAATAGCTGCACTAATGTTCTATCTTAAGAATATACTACAAACTAAATACTTTGCTATATGGGGCATTGTGGTTGCTTCCAGTTGCTAATGTAAATAATATTATAATGGTTATCTTTATACACAATTTTTGCTTACACTTCTGAATATTTCAAAAATATATATTTGTACTTTGGATTCTTTTAAACTTTAATTCAGATTACCCACTTGCTTCCCAGAAAGGTTGTAACATGTTTTATTCCTGTCATATATGCCTGAGCTTTTGATCTCAGTTCACTAACTCTTTGCCAATTGAATAGGCCTTAAAAATGCTATCTTTGTCATTTTAATCTTAATTCGATTGTGAAGTTTAATGTTTTTATGTTTATTGGCATTTGATATCTTCTTCTATGAATTATCTGTTCATTCCTTCTGCCTACCTTCCTATGGGTATTAGTTTTTACTCTTACTGATTTGTAAGAACCTTCTATGTATTTAGGATTTTACCCCATTTAACTGTTACTTGTGCCAAATATATTTCTCATTTTAATGTTTATCTACTAATTTTCTTTGATTATTTGGAAATACTGAATTTAATATAGGTATACTTTTGTAACTTTGATAATTTTTAAAAATTACTTTCATCCTTAAAAATTCTTTATTCATCCCCAATCAGTTAAATATTTGACTTTATATTTTCTCATTTTTATTATTTATTTTGTTAACCATTAATATTTTAATCTTTCTGGAATTTATTTTGGTGTATGTCAAAATACACCAGATTGGTAAGTATCATGCCAACACCCTCCCTTCCATTTTCTTGTACCATTTGTTGAATAGTCCATTTCTTGTTTATAAGAATCAACAGGAATCAATAAGGGAATTCAAGAAGGCAGCTAGATATGAAATTACTATAGAATCATTTTATACTATACCAAAATAATTAGCTAGAAAATATAAATTAAGAGTTGTTCCCATTCTGAACTAAATATAGAAAATATGATTTAAAAACAGCTAACAAGAAATGAGGAAGCCTATAGGAAGAGATACAAAATTTTACTGCATAACATAAAGGAAGATGTGAGTAGCAGTTCATTTCATGTTCCTAATTTTAGGAAGGCTAAATACCATAAAGATGCATATTCCTTCCAGATACCTTCTTGGGGTTAATAACATTGTAGACATAATCCCAACTGGACTTTTGGAGTATCTTATTTCTGAACTTAATCTGGAAGAAAAAACACTGGTGCGAATAGCCAACAGTAGTGAGGGAGAACTCACTTAACCAGATGTTAGTGAAATGGCAATGATTGATAGTGTGGTAATGATAGAAAATTTGACAAATAGATCAGTAAAAAAATTTTTTTTTCAGACAAAGTCTCTCTCTGTCACCCCCGGTAGAGTGCAGTGGCATTGTGGTAGCTCACTGCAACCTCAAACTCCTGGGCTCAAGTGATCCTCCTGATCCTCCTGCTTCAGCCTCTGGAGTAGCTGGGACTGCAGGTGCTCACCACCACACCCAGCTAATTTTTTCTATTGTTAGTAGAGACAGAGGTCTTGCTCTTGCTCATGCTGGTCTCAAACAACTGAGTGCAAGCGATCTTCCTGCCTCGGCCTCCCAGAGTGCTAGGAGTATAGGAGTGAACCATCATGCCTGGCCTAGAATTGTAATATAGTACATAGAACTAATAAATGATAAAAATATAAAATGCACTACAAGGGGGAAGAAATAAATTATTCAACAAATGGGCTTGGGGAAAATGCATGTGCAGTTGAAAAAATCAAGTTAGAGACTTATTTCATATTCATTGCATTCAAGATGGCCATCACCTGTAATCCCAGTGCTTTGGGAGGCAAGGGGAATGATTGCTTGAGGTCAGGAGCATGAGGCTATAATGAGCTATCATTGCGCCTCTGCACTACAGCCTTGGTGAGAGCCAGACCCTGTCTCTTTAAAAAAAAAAAAAAAGATACATTTCTAAGACAATTGTGTTTATCGAAATATAATTACCTATCAAGAGAAACTGTTGATCTTAATCAATTGTATAATAGCATATATAGAAATTTTATTTTCTCCAAGCTGTAACAATTATATTTAATATTCTTTAGTTTGGTCATTTTTTCTCATTTGCCAGAGTATATCATAATACTAAAAGATAAGAAAAGGATAATTTTGTTATCTTTAGTGGTTTAGTTTAAATTCTATCTGGTAGGTACTTCTATTATTCTTTGCTGAAGTAATGCCTTTACTTTTATAGTATAAAAATATAAAAAACCCAGAAATGCATCAAAGAATGCTTGAAAGTTTTTTTTTTTTTAGACAGAGTCTCACTCTGTTGCCCTGGTTAGAGTGCCGTGGCATCAGCCTAGCTCACAGCAACCTCAAACTCCTGGGTTCATGTGATCCTCCTGCCTCAGCCTCCCAAGTAGCTGGGACTACAGGCATGCGCCACCGGGCATCCAGCTAATTTTTTCTATTTTTTAGTAGAGATGGGGTCTCGCTCTTGCTCAGGCTGGTCTCGAACTCCTGAGTTCAAACGATCTGCCCGCCTTGGCTTCCCAGAGTGCTAGGATTACAGGCATGAGCCACTGCGCCTGGCCGCTTGAAAGCTTTTTATATGTAGCATCCTTATTTATGTGAGATTTTTATACCTTTATAAAAGTTAAAGTCCTATGTGATACTATTTATCAAAACTAAAACATTTATCAAATATAGAAAGAAACATTTCACTCACATTTGTATTCTTCCCTAACTTGAACTACTGGTAGACATTCTTAAAGATAGTCCTCCTTCTCATCTATTTAATAATTTGTTTTGCAGAGTGCAGTTTCTGCCAACATTTATTTCCTATAGTCAATCACACTTTAATATGATTTGGAGGAAGAAATATGAATAAAATCTTTTCTTGTTTGATATTACCCTACTGTAGCTGGTGAGAGACTGGGATATCATGGGAAAGAGATTGACTTGTATCGTATTTTGACTTTTCATTATTAAAGTTGTATTTTTGATTATTTGTGAAAAAAGTATCAGTTTGATTTGTGAATGAACTACTTTTAAACATATCTAACATTTTGATTCATCCTTGGTAGTTAACTAATGTTTGAAAGATCTCCCTAGTAAAGAAGGTATATTAGTGGCATTTAGACATATTTTTTCTTGTATGTTTATATGTGGATACGTCATTTTGATAAAGACCAAGCAACTTTTAAATGATCATTACCCCTTTGCATTTTTATCCTTAGGATAAATAATTCCAAGTATCTCAGATCTCTTTCTCATTGTCTTCACTTTTCTGTTTCTTTTCATTTTTGTGTATAACTTTTCAAAAATGTGCAAGGCAAATATAGGTCAAGTTATCTAATTTTAAAATGTTAACCAACACTATATATAGCACCAGGCAACATTATCATTGCAGAAAGATTCTTTCCAGGCCCTAGTACATCATAGCTGCAACTACATTGAGGATCTTTTTTGCTCTTTAAATAATAAAATTTCTTGGCAATGTACAGCAAGCTTATACTTCATTCTACTTAAAATTTTTTTTCCTCTACTAGTCTGTTTTTTTCTTTTTTAATAATCTTTACTTTTATTGGTATTGGTGGCTTTGGCTCTTCTCTTATTCATTTGTCCCTTTGGATAGATTTAATTATTTTAAATATACAGAATTTGACTCATATTTGTAATATATGTCATTTCACTCATTATATTCTGACAAATAATGCTGATAATTGCAATTCATAAATGATTGAGCCATTATTTGTATGATAGTAACAGGGAGGTTTAATGGGAAGAGTTTCAGTTTTAGAGTCAAAGAGATCAAATCCTGGGTGTGTCATTCATTAACTACATGATATTTTCCTACCTGATTTTAACCACTCTTGGTCTGTTTCCTTACCTATACATTTATAAATCAGAATAATACTATTTTTATTGTTTGGTAATTGTAGGGATCAAATGAGACTGTATGTATGTAACACTTGTCAAGCAGTAGGTATTCAAATCATTTTTAGATTGCTTAATGTTCAGTAATAGTTAAGACTTCTACAGGACAACACTCAAGAATTTTGAATGGAATATAATTGTGGACATATGGATTGTGGCCATTTGTGTTAGTTTCATCTCTTTCAAGATCTGTGCTGCATTGAATGAGGAGGCTCATATTTCTAGGCTAAAGAAGAATATACTTTTTAACTTGTGGAGATGTCATTTTGAGATGTAATTCAATATCTCACTAAATAGTAAACACTTATTTACTCGTTTTTCTGCCAAATGCTTTTTCAGTGCCTATTATTTGCAAGGTGTTGGATTGGATCCAGTGGAGAATGTAGAAAGGAATAACACATTCTTTCTACCCTAGAAATTGAGAGTCTAAAATAACTAGCAATATAAGGCAATTGTACTATAGGTACTACAAAACTTCAAAGGAAAAAGGCATTGGTTATATACAATGATTTTGTGTGCTCTGTGTGTCTTGTAAGACTTGGGGTTTTTTTGTTTTTTTTTTTATCTCAGTGTGACATAGTTTGCTTTTCCCAAAGCTAAATTGATCGCTTCCTCATACTTTGTATTGGGTTAGGGAACTGCAATATGATTTTTTTTTCTGTTTTTTTGTCTTTGGGTTATGGAAGGAGGTAAATCTTAGATTGCTTGTGTCATAGTGTCTCTGAATTTAAGTATTGGACATCCTTCTTGAAGTTTAAAATATATTTTTTCATGAACTTTAAAAAGTACAATTGGCTTTGCAATTTTATCTCTAATTTTCTTATTGAATAATCTGGAACAGGTTTCTCAACCTCAACACTATTGACATTTGGGGTCGGAAAGTTATTTATTTTGTGGAACTGTGTCATGCATTGTAAGGTGTTCAGAAGCATTTCTGGCCTCTACCCACTAGATGCCTGTAGTACTCCCACTCCCAGTTGTGACAACCAAAAATATCTCCAGATGTTGCCACATATCCCTTGTGGGGCAGTCCCCCATCCCTCACCCTCACCACCCATCCTTCTTCCTTTCACTTGTTCTCTTCCCCTCCTCACTTTCAGAACCAATTGAGAGGGTCACAACCATCATTTGAAAAAAGAAAAGAGTTGGGCATGGGGGCATGTGCCTGTAGTCCCAGCTATTGGGGAGTCTTAGGCGGGAGGATCAAGAGGATCTCTTGATCCCAGGAGTTTGAGTTATGATTGCACCACGGCACTGTAGCCTGATGACAGATTGAGACTGTCTCTAAAAAAAATTTTTTTTTAAAAAGTGGACTAGAACAGAGTAGAAAATATCAAAGTGAAGTCCACATAGGAAGGGTAATTGTTTTGTTAAACTTTTGTTTGATTATGTGTGTGTACTCTATAATCTCATAAATGTAAAATATTAATATATACTTATTATTGTGAATCATAGCCAAAAATATTTTAAAGCTACTCCCTTACATTAGAATTCTGTAACTACCTGATGCTAGTGTTTCCTACCGCCCTCATCTGCTTTAGACCTGGAGAAATTATGTTCAGTGGCTAATTGATATATTGTAGATACTATATTTTCCTTATTAGGTATATTTTAATCTTAATATTAAAATGCAACTTTTTAAACTTTAAATACATAGTCATGTTGTCAACCATTTGCTCAACTGCACAAAAGATAACTGGTTTGATCTTTTTTAAACTATTTATTGTGGAGAGAGAGTTTTAGCTTCCTTTGCTGTTCCAGCGCCTAATCTGGATTTTACTAGGTTTTTGCAGGTGTTTTTTGTTTCTCTTTAAAATCTTGAGAAGAGATTGGGCTACCAAATGCAAGAATGCATGCATATGGCAGTCTTCTAGCTATAAAATGTGAAATATTTGATTCATTTATAATATTAGACTCTTGAAAGTAACATAACACAATTTTACTTATTTTGCAGAGGAGGGTGAATGGAGGTGGGGTTGAGGTAATTTGCACAAAGAATCTAGCTTAGGAAGAAAAATAGATATACTACACACACTCCAGATAGAAGCACAACTCTTAAGGTATTAAAAACAAACCCTGAAGATGTCAGCTTTATATTTTGTCTGAGTTTAGTTGTCAGTATCAATAGTGAAATTTATCCCCTTACATAATCTCACATTTATTATAATTTTTAAGTAATGAATTTACTATATGTATTTTGTTTGTAAAGAAAATAAGCTATAAAATGATAGATAATATACATTAGCAATTGGAGAGAAATATTAATTTATGGTATTTGAGACCAATTAAACATATAAGGAATTGTAAACCAAGTGGATTAAAAAATTTTTAGGATAAATCATAATGAGAACATTTTAAAAATATTTAGGTAGCTATTTTATTACTAAGACTTTCACAAGTAAAATTTTGTAAACATCAAAGAATGATTGCTGTCTTGTATATTCACTTCATCTGTTGGTAAAATAATTTTATGCTAAATAACTATTCCAATTATAACATGAGTTTTAAAACTTCACTCTTGAATAAAAAGAACTCAATCACATCAAAGTTACATGGATATAATTAATTACTCTGTTGCTATATTAGGCAATATGAAATTATTTCATCATGTCTTTTATAAAAATAGCATACTTTCAGTTTATGAGAAATCAAGTTGCAAATACATATTATGAATCTAATTTGGGACTTGAAATTATATAACATAAATATAAGCAGATTAATAGACTAAACTCAAAGTTCATTTGTACAGTGCACAGCCAGAAGATAAATTTACAAATGGGAATAAAGGAGAATTTTTGGTTTGTAAAAAAAAAGTTGCAGCATTTAAAATTTTTATGGTAGTAACTCCATCCTTTTGCATAAATATTGCTTTATTAATTATTGGTGAAATACCATATAAAGCATTTGCCTATAGGAAAACGACTGTTTTTAATAGAAAACTTAGTACCCAAGTAGGTACCATGAAAAACAACCTTACAGATTTCAGTGTGTGGGAGATATATGAGAGGGTTCTTAGCTAAATGAATGGAAAATTAAAAGCAAAATTAAATTATAGACTAGTTGTTGAAGTAAGTTTGGATTATAGAAAATGTTAATTTTTAACTTAAAATGAAGTCTGTTATATTGGATTAGAATTTAGTAGATGAGGCTTAGATTTTGATACTGATTGAGTACAGCTTTAAAAATTTGATGATGAAATTTGTTCAAAGGACAGAAAAGATATGATTTTGTGAAGAACATATTATTATTAATTGATAAGAGGCATATCAGAGCAAATGCCCAAATGCTGTTGCAAATGCTGAATAAGCTATTTGTATTTGAGTTGAAAAAGCATTGAAATAGCAGACAAGTTGGGTCTAAGCCTAATTCAGTATTTCAAGAAATGTACAGTAGATATATTCATTCATTCATTTATTCATCCTTTATTTCTTTCAACTAAAATATATCAAATGTCAATAATCTATGGTACTAGAGAATATGAAACATGAAATAAGATAACATTTTCTTTTGCCCTAGAATTCCAGCTTTGTGGTACAGGAGTAAGAACTTGGGCTGTAAATCTCACTGCCTGTATTTTAGCTGAGTCATCTAAGAAAATTGTACCTAGAATAGGCTTTCATTTATGTTAGCCTGTGCTAGATATGTTAGATAAGTGTAAGGTTTCTAGAGTTTATTTAGCAGCAGGAGAGCCTGACTTCTTATATAAGCCTCAACATTTAGGATATACAATGTAATTTTACTGCATGTGGGAGATTGTCCATTTATTAGGAAGTTCCAGTTGAGAGAATGATCAGATAATATACAGTTTAGAGCAGGGATTGTTAAACTGTGGCTTGGGGGGGTCTAATTCACTCTACCACCTGTTCTGTATGCCTCTTGTTTTTTTTAGCTGGGAGTGTTTTTTAAATTGTTAAATAGTTGAAAACAACCTAAAAAATATTTAATGACATGAAAATTATATGAAATTAAAATTATAGCGTCTATAAACAAAGTTTTAAACACAGCCACACCCATTCATTTATGTTTTGCTTGCTGCTGCTTTTGTACTACAACAAAGTTGAGTAGTTGAGACAGACCACATGTGGCACTCTCATTACTTTGCAGTGCTGCTCAGCATTCTACAAATTACAGTGACACATTTGTAATTCCACACTGTTTTGAGTGCCATGTACACTGCCATACTGCACCATTTTATTTATTTTTTATTACCTGCTCATACTCATCATGTCATGTTAAGAAAGGGTAAGGAAAGAAGACTTTGAATGTCATGGTTTTAAGGCATTATAGAGTGGGATCACCTTGTTATCAAATTCAATGACAAAGCATTGTGTTTATTGTACAATGACACTATACACACATTACTATTACCAACTCACAGGAAAGCAAAGGACAGAAAAATTTGAACATTTAAAATGGAGTATTATCATAGCAGAATTTCTTCACAAAAATAAAAAATGAAAATGAGACTAAAACCAAAGTAAGTTTCCAAGTAGCTCATTTATTAGCAAGCCAAGAAAGGCATTTACCAATAGTGAGTTAATTAAATCATTTTTGAATGCAGCAGCTGAAGTAATATGCCCAGGGAAAATATACTTGTTTAAGACTACTAGGCTTTTAGTGAGATAGCTGCTTGAAGATTTAACCACTTCGGTACGAGCGTCGACTATAGTCGACAGCCATAGATGAACGCACACAGCCCAGCGTCGACTTTAGCTGACAGCCAAAAGTTTTTACTTTTACAGCTTTTATCTCTGCAGTTGCAGTGTGCATGTTCAGCTAATAAATTACTACGAATCTGTGACATTTTAACAAGTCTTAGTAGGAGTTATTATAGTTATTTTCCTAAAGCTGCCTGTAAAGTAAAACAAGCTTTCAGTGCTTTAAAGCTTTCCTCATCACACAAGAGCAAAACGGATCCGTCGTCAATGCACAGCACAAACTATCGTGCGTACTATGAGTGCCGGCTGTGGACAAGGTTTCACGGCCGGTGAGCGTGGTACCAAAGTGGTTAAGGATGTTGGTTAATTAAAAAAATAAGGCAAATGATTTCAAGCCATTTTTCTTGGCTATGAATGAGTCAATAGATGTAAGATTTATTTGGCAAATATGTAAAGCACGGGATGTTAAAAACCTGTAGTTATTCAGTGTATTATTTACCAGCAGGTACTTAGCAGGAAATAGTTGAATCTGTCATGTGTTATTGAAGCAGTAGTATCAATGGTGAGCTTTATTTGCTCTTGTGCAATTAATTTTTATCATTTTTTGTGAGAAATAGAAGCTGAATATCCTCATTTTCCCCTCCACAGCAGTTGGCTGTCTTAGCGCAGTTTAATTCCATTTTTTTTCAAGCCCATAATCGATATTGAAAGTTTCCTGAATGAGAACTTCCCTCAACTGCTACTATTAAACAATGAAAGGCTTTCGCAATTAGCATTTGCTCCAGATTTGATTATTTTTCCCAATGAATTTAACCTAAAATTATAAGACAAAAAACAATGGTTATAAGAGAAACGTATATTGTGGTAAAGTTATTTCAACCACTAATGTTGTTTGAATCATACATAAGTAATGTCAACTTGCTTTATTTACTTTTCTTGGTGTCAAAAGATAAAATAAAAAACCAACAATCTCTGTTACTACAGAAATTTGCAATAGAAATATTTTCTAAGCTCAAACTACAGTTCTAGCAGTGTTTATTGGAGCCCAGTGTGAATGCAAAGAAACTTTCCATATTCAAAATCCATTTAGCTGTAAAATTGAGTACCTTCCACCTAACAGTCAACAAGAAATAACTAATGTGCTGTGGAATAAGAAAGAAGAATCCAGTAAAAATCTCTAAATGTCTTACAAATGATGAAAATGTTCAGTTAGGATCATATGCTTGTCAGTTGATGTCAGTGTTTTCCAGTACCTATCTGTATGCAGACAATTTTTGAAGATGAAATACATCTTTTTATACAACAATATCATCAGATTAACATTTGCAACTAATTTTGATGATAGGAAACACTAAATCTGAACCCTAATTAAATGAAATGTTATCCCCAAAAATGTGTAGGCCTGTGTTTTGAAAAATTATACTTAATTATTATTTTTATAGTTTAAATTTCATCAATAAATATTGTGGAAAATTATCTTCTCTGTTATTATTTAAGACCTACATAATATCCTTGATTTTGCTCTTTGCCATACAGCCTGAAATATTTACTGTCTGCCTCTTTAGAGGAAAAGTTTGGGGCCCCTGGTTTGTAGTATAGTACCCATTGTTCATTTTAAATCATCTTGAGATCAGTTAATGATATTTTCTAAAGATGAGTAAATTGTCATTAATACTTTAACTTTTAAAAACTTTTAACTAAAAAAAGTTTAACTTTTAAAAATTTAAATTTGTTACAATTCATTTTGCTTTTTTTCTGCTGGCCATTTATTTTCTTCAGAATTTAAGTTACCTTGCTTCACTTTTTAAGCAATATAATTTATTTCATGAAATAAAGTTACAAAACACTCTCAATATAGGATTTAGTTTTTGAGCATTTTTGCTGTCAGTGATAAGACAATTTAAAGGTAAAGGTAAATAGGTCTGGTTTTAAATGTATGTTCAGATATTTATTAGCTATGTGACCTTGGTCACTGTCTTTGTCTTTGTAATATTTACTTTTCTCATCTGTAAAGTGGGGATAGTACTTTTATGATAAGCTTATAGTAAGGATTAAATAGCACACTGAAGCATCTACAATGGTGTCTGATATATACTAAGCTCTCTAATGTAATAATAAATGCTATTTTTAATATAAATGAACTGTGAGACTAGGAAGTGAGACTAGGAAGTTTTTTAACATTTATTTTTTATTGTGGTAAAATATACACATATAATCTATCATCTTTACCATTATCAAGTGTACAGTTTAGTGGTAATAAATACAGTCATATTCTTTTTCCCTTCATTCATTCCTCCCTGCTCTTCTTCCCAGCCTCTGGTAACCACCAGTCTACTCTCCATCTTTATGATTTCTATGGATAGAGAAAATATTAAATGCCTGTCTTGTCGAGTGGGGAAGATAATGAACTAATGAAAAGCTATAATAAGGGGTGATTTGGGATTGATAATTATAAATTTTAAGGGAGACTAGTTAGTGTGATTTTATGTTTTTCTCTAGGTATATTCAGCTACCTGGAGGAAAACATTGAGTAGATGGCAAACTCAATTTAGCCGTTATTTGGGTTTTACCAAGTAAATACCAAGAAAGGACAGAGGGCAAAGAATTAAAAATATTCATAAGTGTGTGATTTTAATGATGGACCATGGAATTTAAACTGTGTATAAAAAGATATAAGGAAAACTTAAAAGAGGTGAGGAAAAGCAAAAGCAAAAACAAAAACAAAACAAAAAACAAAATGGTGATGAGTTCTATGGATTGTAAGTCTCAGTATGTTAGAAGCATTATTTAAGTTAAGACACTATAGGGAATGAGCTTCCTTTTTTATTGTTAAGTTTTTTTTTATTTCAGCATATTATGGGGGTACAAATGTTAAGGTTATGTATA
>VBSM01001124.1:46458614-46470071 GCA_008086735.1 Cheirogaleus medius
TGATTAGAGATGTTGAGCATTTTTTTCATATGTTTGTTGGCCATTATTCTGTCTGGGAGTGAGCTTCTTAATTGTCCTTTTCTATTACATGAAACTTCCTTGAAGGTAGGGATCTTATTTCTCTCCTTCTCTGTTTTATCCCAGCAATTAGCCAGAAACCTGGCACATGGTAGGATATCAACAAATATTTTCAGAATAAATGGATGAATGTATATAACAATGAGTTGAATGAATGAAAAAATATTTTAAAATTTCTTTAAAAAATTTTTTCAACTGTCAAGAGCAGGCATTAAATTTCTTTCTTCTCTAACATTGTATGATTTATGTCAGTTATATCTTAGCTTAAGAAAATTCTTTTACTTTGGTTATAAAGCTCAGAATGCATTAACTAATACTAATTAAAACAAATGAAAGAACTATTAAGGAAAAGAAATTAGAACTGTATATGAATGCAACTTGATAATAAAAAATTAGTAGACTTCTCACATACTTGTGAAAACACATTTTCATGGACCTACTCCTTATTGTAAGATTTTTAGTTACCTTAGTTCAGATTAGATTAATATATTCAAATTGCTTATAGGACTATTTACTAAAACCCAAGTGATGAATTTTTTTTTTAAGGAGGGTCTCTGTCACCCAGGCTGAGTGCAGTAGCACAATCGTGTCTCACTGTACTTCGAACTCCTGGGCTCATGCGATCCTCCTGCCTCAGCCTCCTAAGTAGCTAGGACTACAGGCCTGTGTCACTGCACTTTGGGCTAATTTTTCTTAAAAAAAGTTTTATAGAGATGAGATCTTGCTATGTTGCCCAGGCTGATTTCAAACTCCTGGCTTCAAACAATCCTGCCTTTGCTTCCCAAAGTGCTGAGTTTATAGGCATGAGCCACTGTGCCCAGCCCCCAAGTTATGAATTTACTAATGGTTATTCCTGCTTACTGGTATTGGATTATTTTTATTTTTAGCCATTTTATGTGGCTCTTGAAAATTGTTTAATATCCATTGCAAAGTACTTAATTACTTAGTAAAAGAATTACTTTTAATGTCACAAATTAAAGGCTATTCATATTATGTGACCTTCGAATTATTAAATAGGATCAAATATGTAGGACAATAATGCCACAGAGTTTATTTTTAGCAAAGAATTTAGTTTTAGTATAGGATTTAGAAATGTGGATTTTGGAGACAGACTACATGGGTTTTTAATCCTGACTCTATTATATCCTAATAATGTGATCTTGGGCAAGTTATTTTAACCTTTTAGTTTCTTCATGTGTAAAATGGACACATTATCTAGCTCAAATAGTTCTTGTCATAGTTAAATAAGATAATCATATAGAGTATATATCTTAGTTACTACAAATTACTCCCAAAACTTAGTATCATAAAACTATATTTTATGTTAAATAAAAACTTTATTTTCTTTCTTTATTTATTAAAATGTTTAATATCCTCATGGTATCTATGGATCAGGTATCTCTCCCCTCCTCTCCCTGTGATTTCTGTAGCATAGAAATTTCAGAGAAACAAATTTCTTATATATTGGTTCATACCTCTTAAGGTACATGTCCTGAGAGAGTCAAGAGGAAACTATGCTGTCCTTTTAAACATAGCCTCAGAAGACAAAAGAGTGTTACTTTCTGAATTTTATTGATTCAAAATCTTCCAAGGTTCAATATAGACACCAACCTCTCAGTGTCATTTTAACATTGTAAGTAGAGCATGTGGAATGAGGTATGTAATGGTATAGCTGTCTTAGCAAAACACAGTCTACCCTAGTGTTTATCCCATTCCCTCGCGCAGAGTAAGTAAGCAGTCAATAAATGCCATTATTATTTTATAGAACCCGAAACAGGGCCACAATTCAAGATTATTACTCTAGGGTGATAATGATTTCATAGTAGGTTATAATGTGTAGGTATTCAATCAGCCATTTATTTTTAATCACATTGTATTAGAAGAGTGGATCTCTGCAAAATGATTTACTTCATAAAATGATTGGCTTAAGGTTATAAGCCAGGTCATGGACAAGGTACATTCTGATTTCTTGTCTTCTGATTCCTAATTCTCCTTGAGTGACTCCCATGAACAAAGTACAGTATTTTATCAAATCTAAGACACGTTTTTCCTGTTTTATCATTTCTGAAATTAGGGCAAGTCCTGTAATTAATGGCATCTTTCAGTTATAATCGGAAGTATTTGATTTTTCTCTTTTGGCAATACATAGAACAATGTTGTTTCACATTTGATGAAATTAGTTATGTGAATTGATAATAAAGATCAACAATTCCCAAATATTTTTTACAGTGTGATATATAAGTCACACTCAGGTCATATTTTTTCCCTAACAATGTAGGCTGTTTGTAATTTTTTGTAGTAGTTTTACTCCTCTCCTTTCCTTCTCATTTAAATACAGTCATGCGCCATATAACCAGGTTTCAATCAACAATGGGCCATATATACTGTCCTATAAGATTATAATGGAGCTGAAAAATTCCTATCACCTAATGATGTTGTAGTTATTGTATAACGTCATAGCATAATGTATTATTCAAGTGTTGGTGGTGATGCTGGTGTTAACAAACTTAACTGTGCTGTCAGTCTTATAAAAGTATAGCACATACAATTATGTACTGTATGGAAAGTTGGTAATGATTATAAATGACTTTGTTACTGGTTTATGTATTTACTATGCATTTTATTGCTATTTTAGAGTGTACTCCTTCTACTTATAAAAAAAATAGCTAACTGTAAAACAGCCTCAGGCAGGTCCTTCAGGAGGCATTCCAGAAGAAGGCATTGTTATCATAGCAGCTGACAGCTCCTTGTGAGATCTTGCCCCTGAAGACTTTCCAGTGAGACAAAATATGGAGGCAGAAGACAGTGATATTGATTATCTTGGTCCTATGTAGGCCTAGGCTAATGGGTGTGTTCGTGTTTTAATTTTAACAAAAAAGTGTAACAAATAAAACAAAAAAATTTTTAAATAGAAAGATGCTTATAGAATAAGGTTATAAAGAAAAAATATTTTTGTACAGCTGTATTCATATAGCAGCCATAGTTTGATAGATTCCCTTTTCTCTGTAAGGATTGTACTTGTTGTTTTCCTCTTGATAAAAATCTTACTGAATTCTTCAAGATGCAGCTTAAATATCACCTCTATTTTGAAGCATTTCCTATTAATCTCTTCTCCTTTCTGATTAGTTTATATTCTTTTCATGAAATGCTATAATTTTTTAATTCTAAGAACCAAATTTTTTCATACTTTAATTTTTTGAAGGGATACTTCTTACTATCAAATGTTTGTCATTTAATCATTTAATGACAGCATTTCTTCCTTCCTAGTGATACATAAAATAATGGTACCTGTTACAATTGATAACAACTTAGATGTAATGAAATAGGATAGCATGGATATATATTATGTTATACTATGCTATGCTATATACATATACACACACACATATATACATACACACACTATACATTTTACCTTTCTAGAATGTAAGTTTCTTGAGTTCTTATTTATAGTATATTCATAGAACCTAGAACAGTTTCAACCTGTGTAATTATTAAGATTAATTTTAATGTATGTAATATATACAATCATTTAGTCAATTACATGTTATTAAAAAAGAATACATTGGAAATACCAAAGGAGCAATATTTTAAAAAAATAAGCTAATTATGGATCATGTTTATTTATCTCTTTCAAATATTATTGTACTTTAGCTAGCCTTGCTTTTGTATTGGAGGTTGAGACTTGGTCTAGGCATATCTGGCCCTTTAAATCTACTGACTTTCATGGTTTGGTCCCTATCCTTAAAAATCTGCTACTTTCAGAGCTGGCAATGAGTTAAGAGCAAATTACCACAAACTTAGTGGCTTAAAACAATACACATTTACTATGTCACCATTTCTATTGGTCAAGAATCTTAGCATGGCTAAACTAGATTTGACACAGCCACAATCAGGGGGTTGGTTGGGCTACATTTTTATCTGTACGCTTGATGGTGGAAGAATCTGATTACGAGTTCAACAAGATTGTTGGCAAAATTCATTTCCTTGTGACTGGAAGCTGCCCTCAGCTCCTGCACAACTCCTAGAGGCTGTTTGCAATTCCTACAGGATGCCCACAGTTCCTAGAGGGTGCCTGCAGTTCTTTGTCACATGGGCTTTAAATCATGACTCCTTACTCACCAAGCCAGCAAAGAATGTGTCTAGAGCATGCTGATTAGCAAGGCAGAGTCTTAGAAAACTTAGCAATATCATAGGAGTAACATCCCATTACCTTGCTGTCCTGCCACCTTGGTTAGGAGCAAGTTACAGGTCCCCAAAAGTCATGAAGACCCTGCAGTGGGAATTATAGGGCACTACCTTGGAATCAGTCCACATACACTTTCCAACAGTTGTCTAGGAAGCAACTCCATGGAATATAATTTGAAAACCATTGCCTTAGGTAATGTTCCTTCTATATGAATTTTTTTGGACTTTGAGTTTCCTTAATAGTGAACATTTTTCTTGGAATGGGAAAGTCTTAAACCTATTTATTTATTTATTTGTGAGACAGAGTCTTGCTCTGTCACCCAGGTTAGAGTACTGTGGTCTCATCACAGCTCACAACAACCTTAACCTTCTGGGCTCAAGCCATCTCCTCCCTCAGCCTCCCGAATAGCTGGGATTACAGGCATGTCCTACCACGCTTTGCCAATTTTTTCTATTTTTAGTAGAGATGGAGTCTCAGTCTTTCTCAGGCTGGTCTCAAACTCCTGACCTCAAGCAATCCTCCCGACTCCACCTCCCAGAGTGTTAGGATTACAGACTTGAGCCACTGCACCTGGCCAACACTTAAGATTTATTATCAGTTTAAGTGACTATCTTATGAGGTAAGATGACCTTCCAGGAAAGTTTCAGCATTATGTCTCAAAATACATACAGTTCCTGGCCTGTAGTCACAGCTACTCAGGGGAAGCTGAGGTGGGAGGATTGCTTGAGCAAGAGTTCCAGGCTGTGTTACTTTGGGCAATATATATTAAGACATTATCTCTTTTTTATTTTTTTCCCCAGCATATTGTGGGGGTACAAATGTTAAGGTTACGTATATTGCCCTTCCCCCCTTCTCCTCACGTCAGAGCTTCAAGTGTGTCCTTCTCTCAGTTGGTGCGCATCGCATTCATTATGTATGCATATACCCAACACACCCCCGCCCGACACCCTATAAATGTTATTCATATATGTCCACTTAGGTGTTGATCAGTTAATACCAGTTTGCTGGTGAGTACATGTGGTGCTTATTTTTCCATTCTTGAGATACTTCACTTAATAGAATGGGTTCCAGCTCTAGCCAGGTAAATATAAGAGGTGCTATATCACTGCTGTTTCTTATAGCTGAATAGTACTCCATGGTATACATATACCATATTTTATTAATCCACTCATGTATTGATGGGCATTTCGGTTGTTTCCACATCTTTGCAATTGTGAATTATGCTGCTATAAACATTCGAGTGCAGATGTCTTTTTTATAAAGTGACTTTTGTTCTTTTGGGTAGATGCCCAGTAATGGGATTGCTGGATCAAATGGTAAATTGACTTGTATTGCTTTAAGGTATCTCTGTATTGCTTTCCACAGAGGTTGAACTAGTTTGCAGTCCCACCAGCAATATAGGAGTGTTCCTATCGCTCCGCATACACGCCAACATTTATTGCTTGGGGACTTTTTGGTAAGGGCCATTCTCACTGGAGATAAGTGATATCTCATTGTGGTTTTGATTTGCATTTCCCTGATGATTAGAGATGTTGAGCATTTTTTCATATGTATGTTGGCCTTTAGTCTGTCTTCTTTTGGAGAGTTTCTATTCATGTCCTTTGCCCACTTTTTGATAGGGTTGTTTGTTTTTTCCTTGCTGATTTTCCTGAGTTCTAAATAGATTCTGGTTATCATCCCTTTATCAGATGTGTAGCTTGTGAAGATTTTCTCCCATTCTGTGGGTTGTCTGTTTGCTCTCTTGACAGTTTCTTTGGCTGTGCAGAAGCTTTTTATTTTGATCAGGTCCCATTTATTTATTTTTGTTGATGCTGTGATTGCCTTTGAGGTCTTCTTCATAAATTCTTTGCCTAGGTCAATGTCTAGAAGATTATTTCCAACATTTTACTCTAGAATTCTAATAGTTTCATACCTAAGGTTTAAGTCTGTTACTCAGTGTCAGTTGATTTTTGTGAGAGGTGAAAAGTGTGGGTCCTGTTTCAGTCTTCTACATGTGGCTATCTAGTTTTCCCAGCACCATTTATTTAATAAGGATTCTTTTCCCCAGCGTATGTTTTTGTCTGCTTTGTCAAAGATTAGATGGCTATACGAGGATGGTTTTTTATCTGGGTTCTTTGTTCTGTTCCAATGGTCAATGTCCCTGTTCTTGTGCCAGTACCAAGCTATTTTAATTGCTATAGCCTTGTAGTATAGTTTGAAGTCTGGTGAATTGATATCTCCCATTTTGTTTTTATTGCCTAGGATTGCTTTTGCTATACGGGGTCTTCTCTGGTTCTATACAAAGCGTAAAATTATTTTTTCTATATCTGTGAAAAATGATGATGGTATTTTAATAGGGATTGCATTGACTCTGTAGATCACTTTGGGTAGTATAGATATTTTAACAATGTTGATTCTGCCAACCCACAAGCATGGTATGGTCTTTCACTTATTTACCTCCTCTACTGTTTCCTTCTTCAGTGTTTCATAGTTCTCCCTGTAGAAGTCTTTTACCTCCTTAGTTAAATATATTCCTAGGTACTTTATTTTCTTTGTTGCTGTTTTGAAGGGAATTGAGTCTTTGATTTGGTTCTCACTTTGACTGTTGTTGGCATATATGAATGCTTCTGATTTGTGTGTATTGATTTTGTATCCTGAGATTTTACTGAATTCATTTACCAATTCAAGTAGTCTCTTGGTTGAATTTTTGGGGTTTTCTAGGTATAATATCATATCATCAGCAAAGAGTGAGAGCTTGATCTCTTCCATCCCCATTTGGATGCCCTTAATTCCGCTCTCTTTTCTGATTGCTATAGCAAGGACTTCCAGCACTATGTTGAATAGAAGTGGAGATAGTGAGCAACCTTGCTTTGTTCCAGTTCTAAGTGGGGATGCTTTCAATTTTTCCCCATTGAGTATGATGTTGGCTATGGGTTTGTCATATATGGCTTGCATCATTTTTAGGTAAGCCCAATCTATGCCTATTTTGTTGAGTGCTCTAATCAGAAAAGGGTGTTGAATTTTGTCAAATGCTTTTTCTGTGTCTATTGAGAGGATCATATGGTCTTTGTTCTTGCTTTTGTTTAGATGGTGGATTATATTTATAGATTTGCATATGTTGAACCATCCCTGCATCCCTGGGATGAAGCCCACTTGGTTATGATGGATTATTTTCTTGATAAGCACCTGGATTCGATTGGCTAAGATTTTGTTGAGAATTTTTGCATCAATATTCATAAGGGATATTCGCCTGTAGTTTTCTTTTTTTGTTGCATCCTTTCCTGGTTTTGGTATCAGGGTTATGTTCGCTTCATAAAATGTGTTGGGGAGGATTCCATCCTTCTCAATGTTGTAGAATAATTTCTGTAGGATAGGCACCAGTTCTTCTTTGTGGGTGTTGTAAAATTCGGGTGTGAAACCATCTGGTCCACAACTTTTTGGGAAGGTTTTTTATTGCTGTTTCAATTTCAGTACTTGATATTGGTCTGTTCAGGAATTCTATTTCTTCCTGGTTGAGCTTAGGGAGGCTGTGTGTTTCTAAGAATTTGTCCATTTCCTCCACATTTTCCAGTTTGTGTGCATATAGGTTTTTGTAGTATTCATAAATTACATCTTGTATCTCCATGGCATCCGTTGTAATTTCTCCTTTATTGTTCCTGATGGAGCTTATTAGAGATTTCTCTTTTTTTGCTTTCTGTTAGTCTAGCCAAAGGTGTGTCAATTTTGTTTATTTTATCAAAGAACCAACTTTTTGTTTTATTAATCTTCTATATAGTTTCCCTGTTGTAAATTTCATTTAGTTCCCATTTAATCTTAATGATTTCACTTCTTCTGCTGGCTTTGGAGTCGGTCTGTTCTGCTTTTTCCAACTCTTTGAGATTATTCATTAGGTTGTCTATTTGTGATCTTTTCGACTTTTGGATATAGGCATTTATGGAAATAAACTTTCCTCTCAGGACTGCTTTAGCTGTGTCCCACAGGTTTTGATAACTTGTGTCTCCTTTGTAATTTAGTTCACAGAATCTTTTGATTTCCATCCTGATTTCTTCGTTTATGAAGTGATCATTCAGCAGAAGGTTGTTTAGTTTCCATGACTGTGTAGAAATGAGAGTTCCTGTTAGGGTTGATTTCTGCTTTTATTCCACTGTGGTCTGAAAAGATACATGGTATAATTTCTATTTTTTAAAATTATTTGAGACATGCTTTGTGTCCTAGGATATGGTTAATCTTAGAGAATGTCCCATGAGCTGATGAGAAGAATTTCTATTCAGTGGTTTTGGGGTAGAATGTCCTGTAAATGTCAGTCAGGCCCACTTATTCTAGAGTTCTGTTTAAGTCCATTATTTGTTTGTTGATTTTCTGTTTGGAGGATCTGTTCTGTGCTGTCAGTGGCGTGTTAAGTCTCCAGCTATTATGGTGTTGTTATTTATCCATTTGTTTAGATCAAGTAGAGTTTGTTTTATGAATCTGGGTGCACCTAAGTTGGGTGCATACATATTTAGAATGGTTATGTCTTCTTGTTGAACTGTACCCTTCACCATTATATAGTGACCTTCTTTGTCTTTTATTACTTTTGTTGATTTAAAAACTAAGTTATCTGAAATCAACACTGCCACGCCAGCTTTCTTTTGGCTTCTGTTTTCTTGAAATATTGTTCTCCACCCCTTTACCTTTAGTCTAACTGCATCCTTGCAGGTTAGATGTGTTTCCTGAAGGCAGCAGATACTTGGCTTGTATTTTTTATCCATTTGGCCAGCCTATGTCTCTTGAGTGGGGAGTTCTGTTCATTATGTTTGATTGAACTTTGTTGCTTTGTTTTCTCTCTTGGGTCATTGTGGTATCTAGCTTTTGATATCTAGCTTTTGAGTGGATTTACATTCATGAGTGTTTATTGTGCTGATATGTGGGTAACACTGTTTTGAGTACTTCTTGAAGGGCTGGTCTTGTCTTGGTTAATTCCCTCAGTCTTTACTTATCTGAGAATGTCTTGATTTCTCCTTCATATATAAAACTTAGTTTTGCAGGGAACAAGATTCTAGGCTGGGCATTATTCTGTTTCAGAAGAGTGAGATTGGGCCCCCAGTCTCTCCTTGCTTGTAAGGTTTCAGTAGAGAAGTCTGGCATTATTCGGATTGGCTTTCCTTTGTATGTTGCTTGCTTGTTTCATCTTACGGCTTTTAGCAGGGCCTCTTTAGTTGATATTTTGGTCAGTCTGATGACTGCGTGTTGTTTTGTCTTCCTGTTTGCATTGAATCTCCCAGGGGTCCTTTGAGCTTCTTGAACTTGTATATCTATATTTTTGGCAATGCCTGGTAAATTTTCCTCTATAATATCTTCAAATAGCTTATCCAACCCTTGAGTGTTTTCTTCTTCCCCTTCTGGTAACTCTATAACCCTCTCATTAGGTTTCTTCACATAAACCCACATCTCTTGTACGCTTCGCTCTTTTCCTTTGTTTCTCTGCTCTATCTCTGTGATTGACTTATTTATTTGGAAGGTGTTATCTTCAATCTCTGACATTCTTTCTTCTGTTGGATCTACCCTGTTCTTGAGGCTTTTCACTGTGTTTTGTAGTTCCCTGAATGGATTCTTCATTTTCAGGTGTTCGGTTTTATTTTCTTTATTATTTCAATTTCTTTAGTGCATTTCCTTCTAGGTCCTGGAATCTTTTTGTAGTTTCTTTGTGTTGGTTATCCAGTTTTTCTTGCAAGTCATTGAATTTTCTTACAATCCACGTTCGAAATTCTTCTTCTGTCATTTTAGTGGTCTGATTTTGGTTGATGTCCATTTCTAAGGGGCTGGTGTTCCTCTTTGAGGGTGTTCTTTCTTTTTGAGTCTTCATATTTCCAGAGTTCTTTCACTGATTTCTTCCCATCTGGATCAGTTGTTGCTTCTTACCTTTAGATTTTCATTTGGATAATGACACACCCTTTTTAGTCTCTGATACAGTAGGTGGTATTTGTGGGTGAGATTCCACCACACCCTATATGATGAGTCAGAAGATGCCATAAAAGGGTGTGCAGAATGACCTCCCTGTCAGTAGGTGGCACTTGCTGGGAGGAGCAGGCTACACTATTGTTTTGGGGTCCTGTAACCAGCCCTTGATCCTCTGGAGAGGCAATCTTGTGTCTCACGTGGTGGGCGGGGCCCTGGGACTTCCAGGTGTGTCTTTATTCTCCACCTCAGTGAAGGCAAGCCTGAGAGTGAGTCTGGGCAGAGCTTGGTTGGGTAAGCCTGCCCTCAAGCACCACAAATGCTGTTAGCAGGGGTTAAAGGTCTGTTCTCTGCTTCTGGGCAAGGCTGTCAGGGAGGGGCTGGAAGGGTACCACTCAGCCAGAAAGTCTGCATATGGGGGTGGGGCTGAGACCTGCAGTCTGCAGCAGGCCTTGCTCCTTTCCAACCTCCCCAACTCCGTAGCTTCTTCTGAGACTCTGCCAGCAGGTAGGACCTCATGCCAGTGGGTCACTCCTGGGTGTGATGTGGGCTGGAAGGTTCCCTGCCCAGAATCACAGCTGGGGATGGGCACACAGACCTCCCATGGGAGGAGGATGCCCTCAAGCAGGCTGATCCACCCCTGAGGGCACACACACCTTGGTTGGCTCATTCATGAATATCTCTTCTGTCCTTGGGCAATGTGAGACCTGGATACATGGGATCTTGTCTGCAGGTCTGACCTCTCGGCCCCGGAATTCAATCCCTGACCCCACCAGGGAGAGGAGTGCCAGTTCTCCTTCACCCACGTGGTGCCCAAGCTGGGTCTCTTAGCTTCAGGATCTGCCCCATTCTCCTGGAGTCACCGGGCCAGCAGCACCTGGGAGGGCTGGTGGGTAGGGAGCTCACTGTCTCAGTACCCCTCAGTCAGCTGTAGGGCCCCAAAAGGGAAGGTCCTGTTCCCTCCAGCTGATGGCTATATTGTCTCTCTTGGTGGCCATGGATAGGGAAGGGCGAGGGGAGAATGCAGCAATATGGCACCTGCCAAGCGTCTCAGGACTATGCAACAGGGAGGTGCTCCAAGGGAGTTGGGAGCCCGGTGCCGTGTCCGCTATAGGCTTACCGCTCACTGGCAGCGGCCGTCTCTGGGCTGGTTTCTGCAGGTCTCTCCAACTGCTGGGGAGCCCACCAGCAGTCTGAGATGGAAGGAAGGGGAAAATTAACCACTCCACCTACCCTTGCCGCTGGTCTCCAAGCTTCTCAGGAGCTCTCTTCTTCCA
>VBSM01001124.1:46470171-46519921 GCA_008086735.1 Cheirogaleus medius
GCATTTCGTCATGGAGCGGTAAAGAAGACGAGCAGCCCTTCTCATCTGCCCCATTGTGGCAGCTACTATCCCAGAGGTGACCGGAAAGGTGCGGGCATCCCCACCAATAAGGTCGGCTCCCGCGTCAGGTCCCAGCCATCCTGTGTGTGCTGCAAGCTGAGGCTTTGAGGAGAAAATAACACATCCCCTGAAAATAAGCCCTAGGGTATCTTCTTGAGGAAAAATAAATATAAGACCCTGTCTTATTTTCAGGAAACACGGTATAAGAAAAAATCCTGTACTCAAGAAATTTATTTAATTATGTTTAATCTAGAGTTTTCCAGCCTTATTTTACTAGAGAATCTTTAAATTACTCAAGCCTATTAATAATTTGCAAAATCAATGCTCCATGTAATACATACTTGGAAATGCCAACATACATAGCCTGATAAATTGAGGAGCAAAGTAAAAATCAAGAACATAAATGAGATGAAAAATAAAATGGTCATAGTTGAAATTTGTCTACCTATTTAGAATGAAAATTAAGATCATTTTAAAAAATAATGTTGAAGATCATGATACTATCAACATTGGCTTGGCTCCACAATTTGCAAAGCACTTTCATGACTATTATCTTATTTAAAATTAGCAATCTGTGAGATATTACAATTAATCTCTTTTTGAACAGGTGAGCAAATGAGGCCTAATGTATTAAAAGACTTACTCAAGTCATGAAATTGATAAGGGATGAAGTTAATACTTTAACATCAATTTTCTATCTTCACCTATAAAACTCTTTGTGTCACAACATGCTGTGACTTTATAAACATGATTAAGTTAAAATGAGGATGTTGAAAAGTGCATTTATAAATTATGTGATTTAATTTTTAAATTTTTATTAACCTGTAAGGAAAAAATTATATAAAATAGTTAATAAACTCCTGCCTTAATTTATTGACTTTACAAAACATGTTGTAAATAGAATATTGGAACTTTTTTTATGTATAGAACACACACACACACACACACACACCCTAATTGGGTTAGTTTGTATTTTACAGTAGTAAAGAAGAAATTTTAGTCTAAAGTCTGAATCTTTCTATTATTTTTAACCAAGTCCTCATTTAAATATGTTTCACCTATTCTAATAGAATCATTAAACATGAGAGTTAAATAGGATTTAGTGTGCTTTTTGTGTAACTTCCTAACTGAAACATTCATCACTGCTACATCATGATGACAAGTGGTGCTTTTTCTTTTTCTTTGAACACCTCCTATGGTGGGTTTGATAACTGTCTATTAAGGCAGCAAAACATTATTTTTAACTTTTAACTTTGGAGTAATTGTAGATTTGCAGGAAGTTTCAAAGATAGTACAGTGAGATCTCATGTGTACTTCATCCAGTTTCCTCCAGTTGTATCTTACATAGTTATAATACAATATCAATACCAGGAACCTGACCTTGACCAATGTTTGGGTTTAGTTCTAGGATATTTTATCTCATATATAGATTCTTGTAATCACCACTTCCATAAAGATACAGAACTACTCTACCACCACAAAGATCTTCCTTATGCTGTCTCTTTATAATAAATCCTGCCACCAGCCCTAACCTCTGCTAACCACTTATCTCTATAATTTTATCATCTCTATAATTTGTTCTTCATCTCTATAATTTTATCATGTAGAGAATGTTACATGAAAGAAATCATACAGTATGACATATTAGATTTTTTTTCTACCCATCATAAGGCCCTTGAGGTCAATTCATGTTGTATAGATCAATATTTTTTTTTTCTTTCTAAGTAGCATTCCATGGTATGGATATACCACAGTTTTTTTAGGCATTCACCTGTTGAAGAACATGGTTGTTTCCACTTTTTGGCTATTGCAAAGAAAGATATCCTATTGGGTGAAATTTCTGTTCCTATAAAGCATTCAGCTTTTCATCATTAAGTATGATCTTAGCTGTAGGTTTTTTATTGTTGTCTTTTATTCATTTGAGCAAGTTCCCACCGTTCTTTATTTTCTGAGAGTTTTTTTTTTTTAGCCATGAATGCTTTTTCTGTATCAATGATCAATGGATAGGTTCATGTGATTTTTTTCTGTTTAACTTGTTAATATGGTGGATTACATTGATTTTCAAATATTCAACCACTCTTGCATTCCAGGAATAAACCCCACTTGTTCATAGTGTATAATTCTTTTTACATATTGCTGATTATATTTGATAATGTTTTGTTAAGGATTTATATCTAAATCCTTATTTGTATCTACATTCATGAGGGATATTGGTCTGTAGTTCTATTGTTGTTTGCCATTTTCTTTTTTGTTTTCTGTTTGTTTCTTCTGTTTTTCATTTCTCTATTTCCTTTTCCTTGCCTTCCTATGGATTATTTGAATATTTTTTAGAATTGTGTTTTGATTTACCTGTAGTGTTTTATAAGTGTATCTCTTTTTGTAGTTGTTCTTTTTGTTTGTTTTTAGTGGTTGTTCTAGATAATATATTACATGTGTACAACTTAGCACACTCTACTGGTGTTAACATTTAGCTAGTTAGAGTGTAGAAACCTTAACTTTACATCTTCTAAGTTCTGGAATTATCTTAAATATATCCTCCATATACATTGTAAACAACATCAGACAATGTATATTTTATACTTCAAACATGAAACATAATTTAGAACACTCAGGGGAAGAAGGAAAGTCTATTGTATTTACCCATATTTTTGATTATCATGTTTTTTATTCATTCTCAATATTTCCACGTCCCTTCTTTTTGGTTTCCCTTTTGTTTCCAGAATTTCCTTTAGCCATTCTTGTAGAGTAGGTGTGATGATGACAAATTATCTTAGTTTTCTCTTGTCTGAGAACGTTTTTATTTCTCATTCATTCCTGAATGAATTTCAGGAATGAAAGATAATTTCTTCGTATTTAGAATTCAGATTGACATTTCTTTTATCTTGGCAGCTGAAAAAAATTGTGCCACTTTCTTCTGGCCCCCATGGTTTCTGATGAGAAACCTGCTGTCATTTGAATTGTTTTCCCCCTAAATTTAGGTAAGGTTGTGTTTTTTTCTTGATGGTTTCAGGATATTTTGTTTTTAGTTTTTAATTTGATTATTTTATATCTTGGCACAGATTTCTTTGGGTATTTCTTTTTTAGGGTTTTACATAGCTTCTTGAATCCATAGGCTTATATCTTTTGCCAAATTTGGGATATTTTTAGCCATTATTTCTTTGAATACTGTTTTAACCACATTCTCTTTCTTCTCTCCTTCGGGACCTAGGATGAGGCGATTGTTAGACCTTTTTTTATAGTCCCTCAGCTTCCTGAGGTTCTGTTCATTTTATTTTATCTTTTAGACTACTTTCTGTCTGTTTTTCAAATTTGATAATTTCTGTTGTTCTGTCTTCAAGTTCACTGTGTCATTCATTTGTCTTCTTCATTTTGTGGTTGAGCCCATACATTTGCTTTTTCTATTTCAGTTATTTTTCAATTCTAATATTTCCATTTGGTTCTTTTCGTGTCTTCTAGTTCTTATTCTAGAACTAGAAAGCCTAGCAATACATTTTTGTACTGTTACTAAAGGAAGACATCTTATTGTCTTCGTTCTACCCTTCGAAGCTACACAAAACAAGAATATTAAGGAATAGGTATTAATATTCTTTCTATACTAAGAGAACTCTATGATTTATATTCAATATCTTATTTAATTTTTACAGTGACACTAATTTTTACTTATCCAACAAATATTTACTTAGTGCCTATCAGTTATGACACCTTTTTTTTGTCAATCAGATGTTTTTACTTTGTCTCAAATACTTAAGTAGGTTATTTCCTTTATTTACAGAAAAAGAACTATATTTATGCCTTTCTGATAGGTTACAAGCATAGGGATAGAAGATTGTGAGCTGAATTTTCCTAACTTCACATAAACCAGTCAAGAATTTTTATTTATAGGCTTCCTGCTATTTTTTCCCTAATTCACAGATTTTTCGATGCTTTATTGTGGAACAATAATGTATTTTGAAAGGGTTACAGATTTTCTAAGACACAAATACTCTTAATTTTTTGGCTAGCCACCCAGGCACGAGCATAAGTATCTGCTGAGCTGGTCATCTCCATTTACCCTGGTGTGTTTTAATAATATTGTAATTGTTTATTTGTAGCATGAAAAGGTTTGGGAAGCATTTCTCTAGTAACAACTTAAAGAATGGAGTTCTTTCCATAAATTGCATTTTATGTGTGTTGGATAATAGAGTTTCATCCTCCTTCATAAATAAATTTCTTAAAAGAATTGTGTCCCATAATTCTCAAGCACTAATGAGATCATAATCACCTCGAAGGCTTATTAAAATATAGATTGCTAGGCCCACCAACAGAATTTTTAATTCATTAGGTCTAGGGTGGCACCCAAGAATCTGCATTTCTAACATGTTCCCGAGTAAATTCTGATGATGCTATTTTGGAGATTTCATTGTGAGAATTGTTTGTCTATGCATTATTTTTCTACTTCCTCTCCTCCCTTCGATTCTTCCATTACTTTCAATCTGATTTCAATTTTCATCATTCCACTCAGAATGCTCTTTCTAACATCTTTATTGATCTTCATGATTCCCAAATCAATTGCACACTTTTCAGCTCATCTTATTTGATATATAGAAATCATTCAATATATTTGATTTCCCCTCATTTTTAGGAAATTCTCTTCTCTTTGGTTTGAAGATATTCCTCTATCTCCCTCCCTCCTTCCTGTTTTTTCTCTGCATGCTCTTTTTTTCTTGTTTTTGAAACAGAGTCTCATCTGTCACCTGGGCTAGAGTGCAGTGGTGTCATCATAGCTCACTGCAACCTCAAACTTCTAGGCTCAAGCGATTCTCCTGCCTCAGCCTCCCAAGTAGATGAGACTACAGGTGTGCACTACCATGCCTGGGTAATTTTTCTATTTTTTGTAGAAATAGGGTCTTGCTCTTGCTTAGACTGGTCTCAAACTCCTGGCCTCAAGCAGTCCTCCTGCCTTGGCCTCCCAGAATGCTACGATTATAGGCATGAGCCACTGCCAGGCCTCTGCATGCTCTTTCTCAAAATTTTTTTTCTCCCTCTCAAATCAGACTCTATATGTTAGACTTCAGTCTGGGTCCTTATTTTACCCTCTGTTCCTAAATGATCTCACTCATTTTTGTCTGTATGCTATTAATAATAATTCCCAATTTATGTCTATAGATCAAAATTTCTAAGTTTTATTACAGCTTGACTGATTGCTTTCTTATATGCCCACTTGTTTCAAATAATACATCCAAAGGCAACCACCATATTTAATAAATTCTAAGATGCATATTTTTATCATTTTAGTATCCTGAAATTTATGACTCTTACAGTCAATGGCATCTTAGATTCGATGAATAGAATAATTTCCTTTTACTTCTTCTTGACCATAAAGTACTGTTTCTCCAGTCTTCTCCGTCTCATAAATTGTCTTTTCTTTCATTCACTTGTTAATGCCAGAAACCTGGGAGTTAACCTTGAGCCTTCATTATTTCTTAACACTGTAATTTCTATTTCAAAAACAGCTCTCAATTCCCTCTTTTCCTACCATGTCTATTACCATCACCTTTGTTCAGACCATAAGCACCTTTCCCAAGGATTATTGCAAATGCCTCTTACCTCTTGATGTCTTCCAACTCGGTTGCAATATAGCACTTATATTCATCTTTTAAAAATGTTAGATCATGTCATCATTTTACTTAAAACTTTTCAAGGTTGAAATTCATAATCTTTAATATGGCAAAAGGAGACCTATCTAAGCTGCTCTGTGCTGCCTCACCAGTTTCGTTTAGCACTGTATTCTCCCTCATTCTTTTTGGTCAGATATGCTAATGTTCCTTAAGTTTTTTTACAGCACATGCTGTTACTTCTTCCCAGAAAGCTCTTTTCTCCACTTTTCATCTTTCTGTCTCCTTAGTTGCCTGTTAGGTCACATCTTTGAGTTCTCATTTTAAACATGATTACTTAGGAGGTGTTTGTTGACCCCCAAATCTAAATTAGGTCTTATTATACTCTCTCACAGTGTTTTGTTCTATTTTATATGACACTGATGATTTATTGTGTTTATCCCCACAAGCATGTTTCATTGTTTTAACCTTTACACTAGGGATTAGCACAATACATAGTAAATAGAAGGTGTTCAGTAAAGATTTTTAAATAGATGAAAGTATAAGTTGAGTTAAAAAATAGATGTGTACATATAGACTAAAAAGAAGTTTGTTTTTTTTTTCAAGTATAAACCAATAAGAAGCATGTAAGTTTAGGAAAAGGATATACATTCTTAGTTGCCAGTTACATAAATTGATAAAATTTTTAAATTTACTTTTAATAAGAATGTGATTTCTGAAAAAAGTTGAAAAATTGTTTCAAAGTAATATTAAATAATTCATGATATTTAAGTAAATTTTATTTTATTTTTACTAGTAGAAATTGAATGCATCTATTTTGTTATTTTCATACAAAATTAATCTTTTGTGTAACCAGTTCTTTTTTTAACCACTCACATTTCTTAGGAGATTTCAACTTTATAAAGAATATCGTATAGTATTCTAGGTACAACATTAATTATTTGGCTTTTTAAAATAGTGGTTATTGGCAAACCACTGTTTAGTTTTTAAATGTCCCTTAATCTTTGGAGAACAAACGCATGTCTTTAGTCCAGCATGAAAGAAAAATAGAATGAGTTAGAGACATAGGTGATAGTCTTTTTCTTTTTCAGCATATACAATTTTTTTTGTTTCTATTGTGTTTATTATTAGCCTTTTCTCTTCTTGCAGGACTTTTCTTTTGTAACGTCTATTTAGAGGACATAAACCTTATATTCTGCATTCTATAAATTTTACTCATTTGGAATCTTAGCTTTCTTTTGATCTATATAATGAGTGCTACACACAAAGTTCTTGAAACCAGACAGGATCACACAGTTTAAAATGTTTATAATGTCTCTGTCTGTCCTTTCTTTCGCCGTCTCCTTTACTGCACTCTTTTGTCTGACTCACAGGAGACATGGATTACAACTGGTTGGATCATACGTCTTGGCATAGCAGTGAGGCATCCCCAATGTCTTTGGTGAGACATGTGGAGCCTTACTATTTAATTTTTGTTATCATTTCACTTTTCCTTTTTTATTTACACCTTTGCATGTTTTCTTTTTTGTATCTTTTTTTTTTTTTTTTATCCCACACCTGTAGGGGACAGTCAAAAGGGAAAAAGAAAAACTAGTGAGCAGGCAGTTTTGTCGGACTCTAACACCAGGTCTGAGAGACAAAAGAAAATGATGTACTTTGGTGGCCACTCTTTGGAAGAGGATTTGGAATGGTCTGAACCTCAGATTAAGGACTCTGGGGTAGATACGTGTAGTAGCACAACCCTTAACGAGGAGCATAGCCATAGTGATAAGGTACTGAGATTGTGGAGCCTGCCTTTTAACCTGCTCATTTGGTCTTCGTTTGCTCTCTGTCACTCATTAAAACAGAACATAATAAAAGGACAGGGCATTTTAAGGGTCAATGTAGCATTTCTTAAGGTGCAGAAAAGAAAAACAAAACAAAACAAACAAACCAAAAACCTCTTACTTGCTTTGCTGTTTTATTGTTGACGGCATACCAAAAAATAAGTAAATAAAAATAAAACTTAGGAACAAAGGAATGTTTTATCTATGGTCGCATGAGAGAACTTTGTAATTTTACTATAAACCACAAATAATGAACAATTTTTTGGATTGGCTTATCTGATTGCTTGCGTATATTTTCCTTGGGATGAAAATTAAATTATTAATAGTTTGAATCCCAGGCAAAAGGGAGATAATTGGGTCTGTTTGCACAGAAAAAGTTGTTTTTCTTTTTTCCCTTTCACTGTCATTTTGCTCTTTTGTTTTATTGTCATAGCATTTTAATGTAGTATTAATTAGTATTAGAGCCATTGCCATCTGCTTTTATATTTATTATTTTTGCTTTTAGTATAGTGGGACTTTTGAAATCTTTTTACCATATAGATATGATTGACTGGAACTTGTCTTTTGCCTGCTAAATTTTGCATGAAGATATGCCTGTTACTTTTAGATAACTGTGAAACTACTATGATTACACAAATCCTTTACTTTGCTGTTTAGCATATCATTCATAATGTAATGGTGTCATTATTTATAAACGCCTTGGTTCTACCCTGAGAAAGAAAGAAACTACTAATCTTTTCAAGGTTATTTAACAATGGATACCACTGAATTATCTAGTAAGGGTAATTTGCTAAATAGATCAAGGTCCTGAAAGAATCAGAAAAGAACCTCCAAGAAATGAGAAATGTTGTCTATCCTCATCTTTAAATAAAGTCTATTTCTCCCATTCAGATTCAATTGGAAAGTTATTGGGGCTTGTGTACTTTTTATTATTTTAATCTAAAAATCTATTCAAGAAAGCCCTCATCATAGGTTTAAATTTCATGATTTGACCTTTTAATTTTTGCTGTAATACATCTTTCAAAAATTTTCAAAAGTGTTCGAAGAGGAAATTTTCATTTTTAAATGAGTTCTACTGCATAATTTCAATCTATTTTTTCTGCCCATGAATTTTTAATTAATCTTCAGCATGTAGATAATTAGGGTTTGCATATATTTTCGAGATTTCTCAGATTTTGTAGAGCTATCTAACTTCAGTATTGTGTCATAAAATTGTAAAAATTTGAGGTAATCATATTTTGAAATAAACATAATATAGTAAACCCTTTTAATCAGTGTTTTGGAAAGGAAACTGGTTTGTGTAATCATAACACTTTGGATTTCTGCAGTTTACAGAGATTATACAGAGATCTTTTGTCATAAAATGATTGATAAAAACATTAATTTTTATGTTTATTGATACAATATATCAGCACCCTGTCACCTGGCAGCCATCTAAAGATGGAGATCGTTTAATTGGTCGCATTTTATTAAATAAGCGTCTGAAAGATGGAAGTGTACCTCGGGATTCAGGAGCAATGCTTGGCTTGAAGGTATGTAATAAAATGTATGAGATTTTGGCTCTACACTTCTTTACAGATTTACCAGAAAGGCAAAAGATATAATAACTCTTTCTAACTATACCAATTTAGTGGAGGTTTTTTTCCATTTTCAAGATTTGCAAACATTTGTGCTCATCATTCAATACTATTCATTTCCCAGTATTATTTAAGAAGTAGTGATTATTTCACAATAATATTCATATATATAATTTTGGAAGATATTGAAAGTGACCTGATTAGGATCAATTTGAATCTTAAATATTGTGTTCATTTTACCTACAGAGTTTGTTCTTTAAGTCTATGCCTCTGTTTATATTATATTAAAATGATAGTTTTATACAATTACTTAATTTGCAAACTTAGGAAATATAATATGTGTATTACATAGGAATATAAACTTATATTAATGTAATAAAATGTGTGTGTATGTGTGCGTGCATGAGGTGAAGAGAGAGAGTACTCTTTGAAGTGTGGAAACTCAAAAATAATTATGTTAGATGAAATATAAATATTAATTTATGTTTTACTGTAAAATACCTGAAAATTGTTTGATAAACACCAGATAGAGTTCTGTTTGTTTTTGGTGTATTTGGTATAGCCAATTAAAAATTGAAATTGAAAAAGAGTAAATTTTTTAGAATTCAACCATTTCTACGGAAGTTGCCCTGATTAATATAGTAAGTAAGAGATATTAAGAAATTTGGGTGTAGGTGGAATTAATTGTTTTTTATTAAATAAGCACCTGAAAGATGAGAGTGTACTTTGAGATTTACTGGGTGACAATCATGTGGCTGGCTCTGATTTGAGCATTTTACATCTGTCATCTTATTTAAAACTCACAACAGATGAGAAATAGGCTTGGAGAGGTATCATAACTTGCCCACAGTATCAACAAGATAGGTGATGATGGTGAGATTTAAATCCAGATCTGCCCGTTGCTGGATGCAGTGTTGTTCACCTGTCATCCCAGCTGCTTGGAATGCTGAGGCTGGAGAATCGCTTGAGCCCAGGAGTTCATGTCCAGCTTGGGCAACATAGCAAGACCCCATCTCTTAAAAATATTTTTCAAAAGCCAGATCTACCCAGTATATTATTAGAATTGTGATGTAGAGTTTAGGAAGTCTGGCCTCAAATTCGAGTTGCAGCAGTTACTAGCTACATGACATTGGGCAACTAAACTTTTCTTAGCCTCAGATTCCATATCTGTTCAATGGGGATAATTGAAGTTTTAGTTGCCCAATGTTAAATAAATCAATATACAAACATCAGTACAGTGCCTGACAAAGTGTAAGATTTCAATAATAATAATTATGGTCAGTACAATTAATTATTATTATTAGAGTTTGTTAAGCCAAGAAAGTTTCATAATGCTTACATAGGGATGTGAGTCCTTGAAATCTACACATTTAATTTGGAGAATCAAGCATAGGACTAATTAGTTAATATTAACTGAATTGTGGTTGAGTATAATTCACTGTAATTTAGAATAAATTCATAGAATTAGATAAATTAGTAATTTTCGAATTCATATTCTTTTCACTCAATGTAGAAGAGAAAAACCAGTTCTTTTTAGTAAGTGAAGTTAGTTACTGTTGTTTACTTGAGTTGGTATAAAGTTGAGATATTGATTGAATGGCAGTTGATCAGAATGAAAGCATTAATTTTGTAAGAGACCAGTATCTTACAAGTGTATATGTGACTCCATAGCATTACTCCTAATATTTTTCTTTTTCTAAAAGATATATTTTAGTAGAAACATAAAAATAGAGGCATTGGGGTGTGGATGATCTAAAGTTTATATTACTAATGATGAGATTAAGTAAATTTTATAGTTTTCTCAAGGAAGATACATCATAATCATGCACATTATTAATGTGCCTAAATGATTACTAACTAATGACAATATGGTGGTATATCATAATTATAGTAAAAGAAACAAATATTTTGTGTTATAATATTTTAAGTATATAACTAGATATGTTTATGTAACTATATAATACTGTAGTAATAAAGTTTTGGAAATGACAAACATTAGAATTCTGTAATAAGAACAGAATTACAAATTGTTAAGTTTTTTCTGAGGTGTGGAATATTTTCAACATATAATGAATTAAAATGCAAAACATTTTAAATAGGTAAAAATGAGCTCTTAGGCCAGATACTTAGTTCCTAATTGCAACAATAAATTATTTAAGAAATGATCTTCAGTACATTAAATTATAGTTTTAGATACTACAAACTGTTCTAGGTATTTTTTTACTTGAATCTTCAACTACCTTCATTTTAATAATATGCCTGTTTTAACACTTTCCTCTTTTAAACAGGTTGTAGGAGGAAAGATGACTGATTCAGGTCGGCTCTGTGCATTTATTACCAAAGTTAAAAAAGGAAGTTTAGCTGATACTGTAGGACATCTTAGACCAGGTAGGTTTTTACCTTTGATTATTTACATTGAAACTGTTAAACTTGAGTAATTATGAAATAGCTATCCTCATTTAGAAGTGATTTTACCAGTAACAAAGAGCTCATTTAACTTAGATGTAAATCTTTGTTCTTTAGTGAAAAGTTAGAACATTATTTCTTGAGCCATAGTAGATAAAATAATTTTTATGTTTACTGATCTTATTTTTTTACTAATGGATAGTCTAATCTGTATGTAATATTAACGTATTTTGTTTTCCCCATAATCTTATTTTTCTTTTGAAAAAATTCCAACATAGTTTTGGAAATAAACTTCATGGATAAATAGATACTTCCTAAAATATGTCACCTTTTATCTCTTGGGTAATGGATATTGTTGGAGAGATCCTTGAGTGCCTTGAAGAGATGCTATTATTGAACTTTTAACAAGAGAATTTAGACAATGGAAATCCTTTAAAGAAAACAAAGTGCTCAGTTGCATATATATTGAGAAATCTGGAGTAAACAATCATAAAATATTCAGAGAAGCAACTGATTTTGATACTTGTCTAGAATGAGAATTTCTATTAAAAAATCACATAGAGAGAATGTAATTTTTTGTCCTCTGACCAGTGTCCTTTTCAGTGAAATATACGAATTCTCCTGATCATCAAATCTTGTGCCACCAGAACTCTGTTCTCAGTATGTTTCTCATTCCACAATGGTGATTTTATTTTATGGAGTTTGTTGAAGTTTAAGACTGCTTTTGTTTTGAGTGCATTTATAGGATTAGATTTTTTTTCTAAGATTATTATTACTGGCACGCATGATAGGTGATGAAGTATTAGAATGGAATGGAAGGCTATTGCAAGGAGCCACATTTGAGGAAGTATACAACATCATTTTGGAATCCAAACCTGAACCACAAGTGGAGCTTGTTGTTTCAAGGCCTATTGGGTAAGTTGGTTTCAGTATTTTATATGAGTGTAAAGTTGATTGCTATTAAAGTTCATAATGTGCAATCCTCAAATGTCTGCTTTATGAAAATAAATTATTTTGTAGACAACACTTTTTTCTCCCTCTTTACCAAAAACACCTTATCAAAAGTTGTGACATCTCTATCTGATCATGATAGAATACATAGTTAATTATAAAAGAAGAAGAAATAGTTAGGTATTTATTATTTTTATTATTGTAGCACCTTAATATATGCTAAAGGCGTTAGTAGGGGAAGGGGTTTATAGTAACAATTACTTTTTTAATATAGTTGCATGAACTATATATGGTCCTTTACATAGTAGAAATGACAATCAGCTATAGTCTACAAATTTTACTTATTTTTTTCAAAATGGAGATTTCAACATAGGAAAGAAAAAACCAAAGGGCATACAATTCCCAGATAGAATAGTTTAAGGAAAAACATGACATTGTTAAAGATAGGTGGGTGAACAGACCAAAAATAAGCAAACACCAAAATACTCTTTGGCTTTGTAATTTATAACTATAATTTATAATACCTGTAAATTAAACACAATCCCTATAGATTAAATCAGCAATTTCCAAAAGGTAGCAATAAATATAATCCTTTCACCTAAATTATGAGAATTACTCATTAAATATCCCAGCAGTAGTTCTTTTATAGAAGCTTATATTCTATGCCAGTGTATAAGATACACCTATATCTAAATAAAAGCAATAGGCTGGGTGCAGTGGCTCACGTCTGTAATCCTAGTATTTTGGGATGCTGAAGTGCGAGGATTGCTTGAGGCCAGGAATTTGAGACTAGCCTGAGCAAGAGGGAGACCCCAACTCGACAAAAAAATAGAAAAATTTACTGGTGTAGTGGCACGCGCCTGTAGTATCAGCCACTGAGGAGGCTGAGGCAGGAGAATCACTTGGGCCTAGGATTTTGAGATTACAGTGAGCTATGATGATGCCACCACACTCTAGCCAGGGTGACAGAGCGAGACTCTGTCTCAAAAAAGAAAAATAAATAAGTAAATAACAGTAATAAAAATATATATAAACAGAGTGAATTATTAAATGCCTATTTGGGGTATAGCCTACAGAAATTCTTCCTTGTCATAGAATAATATTGCCTAGTTTTCATTCATTCAGGAAATGATTAGGTTTTCTTATTTTTATCTCTTTTTAAAAATGCTGGAGAAAATGACTCAGGTTTGTAGCTTAGTTTTATTGAAATGTTTATTTCAAAGTAATGAATCTGCCACATGCAGTGGTATCCATTTTTTTATTTTTTATTTTGTCTCCTTATAGTTTTATACTTTGGTAAAACTGCAGTGTACCAGCTTAGTGTGTTTATCAAATGTATTTCTTGGTGTTAAAGCATCCTCAAATCATATTTTTCTTTAATATTTTAAAGATTAATAATTTGTAGTCTTTTATGTAATTTTGTGAATGACCTTAACCATTAATATTAAAAAATATACACTTATTTTTGGTGTAAATATAGTTACAAGGTAAATTTGAGGGTCAAAATAACTATGTTTGCCATTTCTCAATGATGTAATTACACTTAAAAAGTTTCAATCACAATCTGAATATTTTAATTTTTGTCTCGGTGATATTTTATTTGTACTTCAGTGTTATTGAATTAGAACAGCAGGTAAAAATAAAGAGTAGAATAGAATTAAAATGTATTTGTAAAACTTATCTTGTTAAGTATAAAATTTTTTTATAGTAGATAATTGTGTAGTGAGGCACATAGAAAATAAAGTCTATGTTTTTAGAAATCTGCTACCAATTCATGTCAATTTTAATTATTTTTAAATAGTTGAGGTTATCCCAGAATACTTTTCTTAGCAATAAGTACTACGGCTTATTTGTTTCTTGTTTATGTAATGCTGCTCCCATATAGTTTTCTTCATTTCACACTGTCTTTTTATAATACAGGTTGATAATAATCAAAAATAATAGCTGCATTAATTTTTGAAACAGTTTCTTGTGTTCTTTTTTCTATCATTTCAGAGATATACCTAGAATACCTGATAGCACACATGCACAACTGGAGTCTAGTAAGTCTCATTTATTCTAGAAGAAGATGTTATTAATGATGTAATTCATTCATCAGAAGTCAAATGAAGTATTTTATCTATTAATGTGAAATAATAAATATGTTAATCTTGTTAAGTATACAATCTCATAAAGATGGAAAATTTAGCATTATTTCATGTCACTGTGAAAAAGTTACAAAATTCTGTAATATTTTAAGATTTTTTTAACCATATCTTTACTATGGATTTTTATATAGCATTACTAAATTTTACTACAGTAAACTGCACATAACTAAATTGCACAAGTAGGTAAGTTTTGGAATGCCTATATACCATATATACCATCATCACAATAAAAAATTATAAACATATCTATCACTTTCGAAAGTTTCATCCCACAAGTCTCCCCCATTTGAAATATTTACTATTTTGTAATCTCACCCTCTTAAGTGGGGAGAAATGCTTGGAACAAACTAGCTAATAATTAAATTTATTCTAATTCATATATTTGGAAAATGGGATAACAGTTCTGATTTAACGTCTATGCAGTAATGGAACAACAGACATGTAAGTTTAAATAATGTCAAATAAGTGAATACTTTTTATTAGTTGTTTTTGAGTACTATTTTAAATGTTAAATAAGTGAATTTTTCCCAGTAAGCTAAGTTTTTTGATTGATTGAGAATAGAGTTAATGATATTGGGAGAAAGGAGGATGGAGTTGCAATTTGAAATATGTTTACCAAGATAGATCACATTGACAAGGAAGGATTAGAGCAAGAATTTGAAAGAGTGGCTACCTGGGGGAGGATCTTTCCAGGTTCCGCATCCAGCCAGTGCAGTGGCTTTAAGGCAGGAAAGCCTAGGGTGCATTTAAGGAATTGCAAGGAAGCCATTCTAGCTCAATGGAGCGAGCAAGGGGGAGAATCGTAGGAATCAGGATAGAGGAGTTATGGACAGTTAAATTGCATAGGCTGTATACGCCACTCCAGGGACTTTGGCTTTAACTTTTAGGGAAATTGGGGGCTTTATAGGATGGTTTGGAGGTGATATTTAGTCTTAAAATCAGGCTACTATGTTTAAAATAAATAGAGTCAAGGATAAAAGCCAAGAGGCCAGTGAGAGTACTAGCTTAATAACCTGATACCAAGACATTAGTGACTTAGATCATGGTGGTAGCAATTGAGGTGGTGAGAAGTGGTCAGATTCTCTATATACCACAATAACTGAGAATATACTATCAAAATAGATTTTTAGTTTCGTATTTATGATTGTAAGTATAAATTTCTTTAAAATTTTCACCAGAAAAGTGAAGTCTTTTTGGAATACTATCACTCTATACTTTAAAATATAGTCACATGGCCTATTTGATTTAGTACCTTTGGCTAAGTGCTAAATTGTTTTATCCAAAATAATATCATGATCACATAAACCCATAACACAATAAATAATATAATTATTAATATAAAATGATATTATTATCATCATCATCATCATTTTTAATACCTCAATTTTATTTAATACTTGCAACTGCACTTGATGTTGTACCAATGTTATCACACTGAATTCTTACAACAATCCTATGGGGTAGGTAAATCTTGTATGCACCTTTATTATATCACTCAGATATTGTGTGAGCAGTGTGGAACCCTTTATCTTATTTTATCTGTTTATTACAAAAAGCACCTAGGCTACATTTTTGAAATTGTTCCTGTGGAGACAAGGGTCCTTTCTCAAATTAGATCCAATTTTTTATTTTTTAAACATTAAAGAATCTGTTTCTCCAAGTCCAGTCCTTAACCCTCTTTTCCTGGTTCCTCAATAAATTCTTTTCTTCTTATGGTTTTAATTGCCAGCTACGCTCTATCGTTGTTCCTTCATCCCTTTATGTTTAATGAATACATTCTGTTAAGTGTCTTATTGCTACCTGAAGCTTAGCCTTTAGAGTAAGAAAACAGCTTATTTCTTAGAATAAAGGCATTATTCTTCCTACTTGCTAAATAATTTAAAAGTTATCACCATTACTTCTGATCCCAAGGCTTGCAGTATCCCCTTCATTTTACCTTGTACTCTCTGTGGAGGTGAGCTTTACCCACCTGTATCTCCGATGAGACATCCAACTCTACAGTTTAATTTCTAACACTAGTTTCTACCCCAACATTTAGATTTGGTCCTATCTGTATTTCCAGTTACCTGCTTATAGCTCCTCTTGGATATTTCAGATGTATTCTGAACATGGTAGGGTAACTGTGTTCCAAACTAAGTTCTTATCCACCCATTCCCTTACACACAGATCTTCCACAGTGTTCTAAATCCCAATGAATATCACCATTGTCCTACCCAGAGAACACCACAGACACAGAGAACTTTCTTAACCCCATGTCTGGTTAGTAGGCTTGAAATCTTGTTTTCCCTTCTCTTTCCTTTATCTCTCACATCAAATTAGTTTCTGAGTCCTCATTTTCTTCTTTCATGACATTGCCTGAATTTCTTCTTTCCCTTCTATTTCTACAACCTGTACTACTATTATCTTATTCAATTCTATTTGCTCTTAACTGTTTTCCATCCCTCTCCCTTCCAATCCACATTTTAAATGGCTGGTGAAGTCATCTTCCTCAAATGCAGTTTTGATCTCACTCATAAAACTTACTGTGGATACATTAGTGCAAAGTGAATAGCCTAGAATTCCAGGGATGCAATTCCCACAGTATCCCATTAGCTTTCGTCCCTATTCACTTTCCAACTTGTCTCTTCCTCTCCATAGACATAAATTCATACATATACCTTCTGGGTACACTAATTCTGCTTTTTCTGCTATTCAGTATCTTTTTACATAGTCTCTTACGTCCTTTCTGCCAATCTAATTTGTTATACCCTTCTAGAGATAGTTTAAAAAATCACCTCCTGGAAACATTTAATAATTTTGGATATTCTAGCACTTACGTTCTTAGAATTGCAAGTTCAGCCTGTCTTTAAGTTGCTTTATTAATTTGTGTTTTGATTATTCCTCCTTGTTTCTGTTTTTAATAACATAAAAAGTAACTAAGGCCTGAAGTAGAGGTCTGTCTCTACTATAATTGGCATAGAAATGGCTTACTGTTGGTCTTAAGAATATCCCTTATGTTTATGGATTTATGCTTCCAAAAAAATAACCTCTAAGTATATTTGGAACATTGTGATTGATGGTCTATATAATGACATTTTGTGAACATTAAAAAATAAATAATATGAGAGATATATAATAACAGTTATTAAATACCAGAGAAGAACCATTTTTATCATACTTTATGTATAATTATCATTTCAGGTTCTAGCTCATTCGAATCTCAAAAAATGGACCGTCCTTCTATTTCCGTTACCTCTCCCATGAGTCCTGGCATGTTGAGGGATGTTCCACAGTTCTTATCAGGACAACTTTCAGTATGTAATCACGAAATTGATTTTTCTTTTTGGAATATCAGATAGTGTTTTTAAAATATGGTGCTAGTTTTTAGGAACCAAGTTCTTCTTAAAAGAACATAATTGTGCTTTTAATCATCAACTGTCTCGCTTTTAATAATTTTAATTGGTTGAAATTCAATTTGATTATTTATCATAGCACTTTATGTATTAGAGTTAGGTTTTCTGGAATATAATGAGAGTTAGATTTTGTGAAGATATCTAAACATTTTTACCTTAGTAATTATTTCAAAATTCAAGGTCATGAATTTTGCTCTATACCTTAAAATGACTATAAATTGTCATGGGTTTTTAAAAGAAATGAAAGTGTTGTACTATACAAAGATGGTACTTAGGATAAAAGTAAATATTTCTATATTCTTCACTGCTTTTCAACTGTAAGTAAATTTGCGGTGAATTTCATAGTAATCATTTAAGTACTAAAATTGCTATGAAATATAAGGATACTTGAGATGTCTTTGTCAACATCCAAAGCCAAATAAATAGGGAAATACATAATAGATTACTGAATACTCCAGGTGGACTTCACATTAAGTGCTCCCTGATTTGAACATATTATAATAAAAATTAGAAATTAAGTTATGCATTTTATATTATGTTTGTATTACAAGAACTTTGCAAATTCAAGTCTTCACTTTTTATTCATTTGTTCAGTTGTCATTCTCTTATTAAACCATTTAAAAATATTAATATATTTAAATTTACTCACTTATATTTTTGAAACATACTCTTTAATGTTGCCAGTAGTACTGGTCATTACTAAACTTGAAATTCCATGAGTGTTATAGAGCTATGTAGGTTCTCAAAATCCAGACATTCAATTTTGGATGAAAAGTTTTAAGCTAAAACAAAACTGTGTTGGGCTAATATTTTAAGAGCAATAGAAATAGCTTTTTGTTAAATCATGAAATTTTTCCTTTTCTGGGGGGGAGTAGTGTTTGGTTTTTTCCTGAAGTATTTTCATTAATTAAAAGGAGTTATAGGAAGTATATGCAAGCTAAGATATTACATGTTACTGAAAAAGTCATTAGACATGTCTTTTCTGGAACTATTTTGACCACAAAGGAGACAATAACAGAAAAGTTCTGCAACAAAGAAGATGAGATACTATTAGGAGATTATGAATGTTATACTAAAATATATTTCCGTCCTTTATTATTTTCTTTTCCTTTATCTTTTATAAACAGAACCAACTATTTCATTTGAGGACAGTGGTCTTTTTTCCCTTCTCCACTATAAGTAGCATCTTTCTACTTATTCTGTTACATATATTGACATCACATATGTTGTCACTTATAGTTATAAATGTATATGTATTTTGTTCTACCATCTTAGAAAACACTTATAAATGTTAGCTGTTATTTTTTATTATGACTCCATTTAAATAGCTCATCTTTAAATAATGCTCTGGGGGCTGGACAATGCCAGTACATAAATGTGTGTGTGTGTGTGTGTGTGTGTGTGTGTGTGTAGTTGGCTTGAGTTGGTGAAGGGAACAGAAGTTAGATTTCCAAAATATAATAAATTAAGCACCACTTTGCTTTCTCATTGGAATCCCAAAGTCCTATTATAAATTGGACTACAAGGCGAGGGTGAGGAGCATAGTACAGGGATTTAGACAAATTTCAAATTCAACTATTTTTCCTCATGGTTCAAAATTATTATGGTAGAAAAATTAAACTGTTAAATATTTGGGAGAAATATAAACTTAAAAATTTGATTTCTAAATATATGTATAATGATGTAAACTTACAGTCTTTTTAGATTTATAAATGTTTATTTGAAATTTATGTAATTGTAAAATCTCTACCATTTTCTTATGACTTAGAAGGGATGTATATACGTTCCACTATGTTGTTGGTAGTAAAACTTTTAACTGCATATGTCTTGAAATTATACACATATACACGCATCCCCAACCACATATATAAAAGATATTAGTTATAAATATAATATATATTTATCCAGGGGAAATATGAAAAGTACAGAAAAGTAAATAAAAAATTAAAATCAGCTATAATCCAGACACTAAAATATAACCATTCAAATACATGTAAATTTTTAAACAAAACTGGAAAAGATCTGTACATATACTATTTTGAATCCTGCTTTTTAACTTAGTAATATTGTGAACTTTTTCCTGTCTTTAAAAATTCCTCTTAAAATCATTTTAATAGCTATTTAAGATTTCATTTTAACTTAATTCACTATCATAGGATATCTTGCTTGTTTTTAATTTATATTATTATAAATAATGATGCCATAAAAATCTTGAATATAAACCTTGCATATTTATGTTAGGACAAAATTCTTTTGTCAGGATAACGTTCTGGAAGTGAAATTATAATATGAAACACAAAGTGAAATTTTAAGACTCTTGAAATCTATTTCTAATTTTTTTTGCCCACAAATGTTAAACTTCAATCATTTATTTAAGAAATATTTGTTAAGTTCTGAACCCAGGTCGCCATAGTGCTAGTCACTGGGAACACAAGTGAACATGATAGAATGGTTTTTACCTTCGTGTAATTTATTAATTTTATTCTCATTCTTTGCATCCAGGAAAACATAAGTAAGATGCTCTGCTGAATACAATATTTCCTGTTATATTTAATCCTATCTTTACCAGCCTGTAGACAATTTTTGTTTGCTCTAATGATGTAGAGGTTGGAAAAATAGATGTCTACATATATCACTCCTTGGGAAAACCCCGAAGAAATCACAAGGCAACATAATAATTCCTATTTATTTCTGTTATACCTTTAGTCATTTTTGCTTTTAGGGAGATTCTACTTGGGCTCATACCTCACTAACAAAATCATGACATTACCAGTGCCTGAGAACAAAGATAATTTGTATAGCAAGTGAGCCGACCTTCCTAATATTTTATGTCAGTTCATAGACTGGTATTTTCTCAAATAGAAAATATATATTGTAATGCAAATTTGTTGTTTACATTTTCATACTCAATGCTATTGATTATTTAAAAAATATATGCAATTTATTTTCTCTCCATGCTTGAATTGTGCTGCTGCATATTAGGCACGACCATGAAAGTGCCAGTAATTTATTTGGTGAGAAAATCAGCATGAGGTCAGGTTTATGCTTCCTGGACTGTATGTTAGCCCTTTGAGTGACAGCATTCTCTTATTTTGATTCCATTTTTTATATGTCTTTCTAGAATTTATTAATAGCAGTTTCTTCCATTAGAGGATTACTTTTGTGACTATTAATCTTTTAAAATTAATTTACAGTCTTTGGCTAGGTTTTTGATATGGTGTTAAAAGAAAATATAGCTTTCAATTCTTTGAAAAGAGGCTCAGAATTCTTTCTGTAGGAATGCATTACACAGTTGATTCTATTGACAGTCATATTTTATTTCACTTCAGGGTGAAGTGATTTATGGTTGCAATATTTTTCCAAGTTACTTTGTTTTAATATTTTTCTGACTCCATTTTTAGTAAATATTTTAAGTATTCATTTTATATGCCCATTTAAAAGGAATAAATAATGTGTCCTTTCTATCTCCTTAGAAATTCTATAGCCTTTAAAAAACTTTCTATAAATGAAAGTTTTTGTTTGAACTTTTATCTTTTACACTTTGTTGTCATAACTTTATTATTCTAGAAGAATTGCATGAAAGGAATGGCCTTAAGATAGTAGTGCAGCAAATAGTAGGAAGTGACATTAAAAATGCAAAATAAATTGTGGCGTACAAAATTCAAAATCTTCATTTGTATGAAGCCTGAATTGTTATAGATACTATCAGATTTTTCATGCTTCAAATAAATGAATTAATATTAAGTACACATTATAATAAGGCACATAGTACTTTAACATTCCTATTTGTAATATCCATAGAGACATAGAATCCATAGAGACAGAAAGCAGCTTAGTGGTTGCCAAGGGATAGTGAGATATTATAGAAAAATGGGAATGATTATTTGAAGTACAGAGTATGGGGTGATCAAAGAGTTTTGATACTTGTTGGAGGTAGTGATTCCATAGCATTGTTAATGCATTAATTGCCACTGAATTGTATATTTTAAAATGGTTAATGGTATGTTTTGTGAATTTTACTTCGATTTTTAAAAAACTGCCAAAAATATGTTTTCATAGCCATTTTTAAAGAATGAATTTATGGGTGAAGATTAGGTTTAAATAGTCATAGATTTTAGAAGTTCGATTTTCAGAAGTCTGTGAGTTGCTTGTTTAAGGTCATTTTAGAACATGGAAAAGTGTTTGCTTTAAAAGATTAGATTAATTAATTTAAAAGTACTGTTCCTTTTAAAGTGCATCTTTTGCTTTTTGAAGTAATATTTACTTGTAAAAATATTCTATTACCTTGATATTTTTGTTCTAAAACAGACCAAGTAGGAGGGCAGGGAAAATAAAATCTGTTTCTAGAGTACCTTGTTAGTCCCTTTCTAAAGCATGATTATTTAATCTCTATGAATTTCATGCATCCTCTCCCCTATTTACTAAAGAATTAGCCACGTCAGGTATGTAGACAGACATCAGTAACACACTGCATATCGGAACATTTATTTCTTCGTTTGGGAATATGTCCGTACCAAAAGGAAGACAACTTAGATTTGAGACTGTCTTGGTTTTTAGAGAGAAAGAGAGACAGAGACAGAGAGAGAAAGAGAAAGAAAGATAACTCATGATTGAATGAAAGTCTGCTTTCCTTTGGGTTTTAGATTTGTATGTTAAACAGTGTCTGTCTGTCCAATGATAGTTGAATTGGGCAATAGTCCTCCTATGTACTCGTTATCTTTCCATGTAGCAATGGAAAAGACAGAAGCCTTGAACTATTTATAACTTTGAAGTAGACAAGAGAAACATTCGTAAGAAATGTGAGGAATGGGGTGGAATGTTGGTAAGAGAAGCAGAATTAATTAAATCCTGTGAAATCCATTCCCAAATCCATAGATATGCATCTGATTTTGTTCCTGATTTAACTGTTGGAATATCTGAGTAAAGACACAACTTTCTAATTATTGTGGTGTATTTTGAAAACTGTTTCAAAATGAAAACAAAAAATGTTAGAAGAGAAAAGAAATTTGATTTTATTTCTGAGAATTTGAAATAGAGTGATTTAATCAGAACTGGTCTCTGTTTTCTGCCTTTACACTATCTTGCTTTTTGTTTGAGTACAGGCAAGTATGTTATAGCCCTTTTTATATTTCCTCATCTGCAAATTGAAGATAAAATCAACTACCTCCTAGGGTTGTTGGGAATACCGTAAGGCAATAAACTTGCAATAAACTGTCAGTAAAGGCTTGGAAAAATATAAAGAACTGTGTAAGTAAAAAGAAATGAGATATTGTCATTCATAGGTGTGATTAGCAATAAACAGTGTAATCTCAAGTGGTGCAAAATAAATGTCTGAAGATGGTGTTTCAGTACTAGAACCTGGTATAGATTCTTCAAATATGAATCAATTAATTAATCCAGTGCATTCCAGCACACTTTTATCTTAATGTGTTTATTCTTTTAAGAAGTTCTAAAGCCAGCTTGACTAATGTTTTTTGGACTTTGGTTAGACTTATATCACTCTGGAGAAATTACACAATTACTTCCAGAGATGGCTTTTCACTAATAACTCTCTAATAACATTTTCATCTAACTTCTTTTGGGACTATGCTTTTTTTTTCAATGTAGTATATTTAAGGATAAAATCTGAAATTTCTTGATTCTTGAGTTATGCTTATAGTCTTTCTTTCAGAATATACAAGTTCAAATATGTTATTTTATATCCAGTCTTAATTCCTATTGACTATATTTTAAAAATCTGATTAAACAAATTTTATATTTTGTATAGTTTTGATGTATTTTAGCATTGGGCAATATAAAGTTATTCATTACATTGAAGCACTTAATTTAGATAAATATTGTCATGGAAAATTATATTTAAGGGATAGTTATATGTGTTTGTTTTTACTTTTGATCTTTTAGTTCCAGCGTGTTGTCCTTTTTGGTTTTGTTTTATTGCTTTTTTCTTTAATTTTGCTTACCAGAGCCAAAGCCTTAGTAGAAGAACAACGCCTTTTGTTCCTAGGGTTCAGGTAAAGGCCTTGTCTGCCTGATAGAATCTAAAGTTGTGTTTTAACCCTTATTTGTATGTTTTTGGAAAATGCGTAGTAGGAAAACTTATTTTGGTATGTTGCTCCAAACCATATTATTGACTTCCAAACCATTTAATGAGCCAGCTTGTAAAATTCTGCATGGGGATTAGAATACTGAATAAAAATTTAAAGAGACAATCTTTGTTATTGATTTTATGTGATGAACTAAATACTAAATAAAACTTATAGGTTTCAAAGTAGCATTTAATATAGTTTTAATGTAGATGCCACTTATATATGTAACATTTACAGAAATAGCTAATTTATGCTGTTGATATTTTCCTTTATGACACTGTTTGCTGTCTCTTTAAATCATTCATTATATCACTTAACATCTACATTCTCGTGCATTTTCCAAGCAATAACTCCTTGAGGAGATTGGCAAATAAATTTGTACCTTGTTTAAAATTTAATTTTATTCATATATGTAAGGTTCAATTTTTGGAAAGTATATTACTTTGAAAGAACAAAATTACAATCCAAATAAAATGTGTTGGGTTTATTTTGTTTATATTTTGTCATTGTAATTTCATTTAATTTTACTGCAATACTTGGGTACAAGTTGTTTGCCTCTTTTCATTAGGAAACTCATATATGGTAAAGTAATGTCAGTATAGTTTTTTTTAAAAAGTAGTATTATGCTTTCCTAGATTTGGTGCATGTTTTTTTAAAAAAATTTTGGTTTTGAGTAACACCTATTTTGTTTAAATTTTAAAAATTAAATTTACTGTAGCTAATATTATACAATATAAAATATTTACCTATGCTGCTCAGGTTCTACTTAGGAATATTAAAAATGGTTACATGTTAAAACTGGAATGATAATTATATTAAAACAATTAAAATGATACCAATATTTTTATTAATGAAATTGAAAGAGAGTAAGAAATATGTCAGGACTAGATTTATGAAGATATATTTGTTATATTTTGGGGAATCAGCAGCTGTATTTTAGCCATTTATTTAAAAAGCACAGATAAGAAATTTAGGAATGTGATAAAATAGTCTAGTTATAAAATAATTTTGTTTTGGTGATAAGAATTGGATATCTATTAAAAACTTCAATGTCATGTAATATAAATAAAAATTTATAATATAAATAAAAATAAAAATTAGGGCTACTATTCAGACACTCAGTTTAAGGCAGTTTATTAAAGAATATAATTTTGATCAAATAATTAGTAAAATTAAACTGTGCCTGCTTCCTATCTAAATTATTTTAATATTTGTATATTTATAAAGTATAGTTTAATAAACCATATATTATTATAAAAATAAGAAAGCCATGTGTTTACCATCTATTTGTATGAGAAATGGATAATATTAGTAAGTGATATTTTTTGGTTTTCCATGGCATAAGAAAATATGATAAATACTCTTTATCAGACTCTTGAAATACATATCTCAAATGTTAGTTCTAATGATTTTAAAGAAGCAAAAATATTATCTGTGGAGATGGAAACAAGTGCTTAGTCTCAACCCCTCAAAAAATTCTCAAAGAAATCAATAATTTCTTCTAATAATTTTAAGCCTAGTCTCATAATAATTATTGTTTCTTTGTTTCTTAAGTGTAAAGTTTATTGGAAAAGAAACTTTTTAGCCTTGTTAAATCTTTTTCTCTTTGAGGTTCCTAATATTCATGTCATGAGCCTCAGAGAAAGATTTTTAGTGTCTTGAAAAAATAGTCATAAGCTCTTTTATTACTGGTGAAAACAGAATACCATAGAAACTAATCTGGCTTTGGTCACACATTTAGGAGGAATCATGATGCTATCTATAACATCTGTATCATCTCATATGCAATTAGACACTCCTGCATTTCTTTCTTTCTTTGCTTTCCTCTCATGTTTTTTTGCCAGAAGAATAGTTTAGTCTCTTATTCCTCCTTATCTTTATCTATATGTGTGTTCTAATATTGTTAGGCAAGCAAATATTTGAACTTTTTCCTTTCAAATATTGAAAACATTTTTCTTCAGTTTGTTGATCTGTTAATGTAAGGCAGTGGTTCTCAAATTTTAATGCACATGAGGATCATCTGGAGGACTTGTTAAAATTCAAATTCCAAAGCCCCATTTTGATTCTGTAGGTGAGAGATAGGGTCCAGGAATTTATAACTTTTTAGTAAATAAGCCAGGTAATACTGACATGGGAGGTTTGTTAACCATAGTTAGAGAAACATTTGTCTAGGGTCTATTTTTTTACTTAGCAGCTCTATTAGAAAAACTTATACAATAGTAAGACAATACCTCCATTAAGGATAAAGACAACATATAGATTAGTAATTATAAGTTTTAAATTGGAATATTTCTTACTTATTCCCATTAGAATATTTCTTACTTATTCCCAAAGAAACAAAAAGATAGAAATAATTTTATATGCTATTTTGGGCTGTCAGTCCACCTCTTCTGAGTTGCTTAATCTCTCATTTTTTAAGATATGGAGTGAGAGACTCAAAAAAGCCATACTGGACTTGAAACTGAACTGCTAGTGTTTCCTATGTAACCAGAATTGATTTTACCTGTTATTCTCAAGTTCCAAATTTCTGATTCCATTTCAGTTTCAAGATAGTGGTTACAGATATACAGAATTCTGAACCAAGATGTGGATGAGAGTCATAGTTATAAATCCTGACATAGAATCTGCTAGCTAGGTGTGAGGGTGTGAGGTATGTGTGTGGGAGATGTTAACTGTTAAATCAAATGAATTCAGAAGCTGAATGTGAAGTTCCAATCCCTAATTATGGCACAGGGAAATTATTCACATTTTCTTATCTCAAATAATAAAATGAACTCTCATTATTTAAGAATGTGATACATTTGCTTCACAAAATAAAGAGAGACTTTATGTATGAGAAAGAAAATTTTAAAAGATGAATTTATTATAGTTTTAAGTACAAACTGAAGTAATCTATTGACTAAAGCTACTAGTAAATCCCCTTTGCTTATAATCTTTTAAGTGTCTGTTGCTATAGAATAACATAAAACGTTTACTTGAAAATTCCCTATGAATGTTATGTAAACAAGTTACTATCCACTCAATTCATTTTGAGCACTTATTCTGAGGTCATTATTGTAGGGGAACCAAAATGAACTACAGTGATTCTTGCATAAGGAAAGATACAGAGCAATCATTGTGTAAAAAGTCCTTAATTATGATAATATAATTATTATGTACATGTTAATAAGCAATCACATTAAGAATAAAAAGCCCAAGTGATTTATCATTAAAACTGAAATATCTGAATCATTGTTTTCTTCATTGAAGTTATTATAGTATATCCTTTTATTTTAACTAACCACAATTCACTGAGTAAAATTTATATTCTGTGCTAATATTAGTGTAAGAGAAAAGGGGGGCTTTGAAATGTAAATATTATGTTGGGTTATTAAATGTTTCAGCTGATAAGTAAATATTTTTGCTTTTCAGATAAAACTGTGGTTTGACAAGGTTGGTCACCAATTAATAGTTACAATTTTGGGAGCAAAGGATCTCCCTTCGAGGGAAGATGGGAGGCCAAGGAATCCTTATGTTAAAATTTACTTTCTTCCAGACAGAAGGTAGGGATATAAAACAAAAATAAATGTTCTTGAAAATAAATGGAAAAATGTTAATAGCAATGAATATTTCAATTTCCTGTATCATTTATTTTTCTGTATCATACCAGTCAGATACTTGTGAAGCTTACCATGATTCTTAGAAATCAAAATAGCAACAGTAAATATTTAAGATTGTCTTAAAGCTTACATTAAATATTTATTGTAGATATTATTGAATATTAAGTTGAGACATGTGTGGATTATTTTTAAATAATATATGTTTTCATTTATCAAAATCATTAAAAATTAAAAATTTTTACCTCCTTACCAAGATAATACTTTTCTCTTCTATAAAATTAACAAGTGTGCTTTGTATTTCATCACATCATATCATCAAGAAAACTTTACCAGAATCAACATACCCAAGAAATTTTGTTTTATGTGTATTCTCATTCACTTAAATGTTTTTGTTCTACCCTGACTTAAATAGAAGAATTAGGATTGGAGAAATATCAAAAATAACCTAATCACTCTTAATTTTAGGTATATAAAAAATAAGAGACTATTCAATGGGCATCATGAAAAAAGAAGAAAGTAACAACACCAATTACCCTTACCCCTGCTATGTGCATCCCTCTCTCCCAAAGCAAGGCCTCTCAAAGTCTGGTCATTTCTCAGGTTGGAAGTGTCTGGGCATACTTTTGGACCCTCAGTTACTTAGTTACTCACACTTAGTTCAAGCAAAAAGGCATCAAGGCTGAGTTGGATGCCAAAGCAAGATCTGAACAACATCAGCAAAGAAAAGGACAAAAGAAAGGAAGTAGACAATTGACGAAGGCCTTATATTTTATTTAGTACATATTTTGAAGTGAAAGTTGTATAACCAGTTCCTCAGAATATGTCAAGATGCCACAACCTCTTAAGTTAGTAGAAAGTGTTATAGAATTTTATCTTATAAAGTTGACTTGAAGAAAGTTGTTCTCTAACAACTTAGTTTGACTTTTGGAGAGAGATTCTTGTTGAAATGTAATGGAAGGAGAGGACATCCATAATCATCTATGTTTTTATGCGCATGCATGACTTAAGTTTCTACATATTCAAACCTTTGAGGAGAAACACTTATTTGTTAGGTAATGAAAGTATTGCAAATTATCAAATTTCTTTCTTGATTGACTATTTTTGTTTACTTTTAAATAACCCCTCTCCTTCAATTTTGAGCAGATAGAGCTAAAATGGAAGGGAAGCTCTTCTTACGAATCCTTTATATTCCAGATGTAGTTTTTTATCTTTTTTCAACACAAATTAATGTGGGAAGCATTTGAATAATTTCTTCTCAGATTATTTTTCAGCTAAGTTCCTTGTCAGTTATAAGGAATTTGAAGACTATTTGAGTAAATTTTGTAGCTTACTTTGTTCATTAGGTTGTGTCAGGATTTTTATCTCTAATTGTGAAAATAATTCTCTGCTTAACTCAGAAAGTTACATTATCTTCCCCCTCAATTTTTTTTTTTTTTGGTGTTGACACAAGTTTTTAACACATAAAGGACTATGCTTTTCTTATGAAATATTTCATTTTTCTTAACAATTTTTGTGGAAGAAATACTTGAACAGGTAAACATAGAAAATGTTTGATGCCTTTTTATCAATAACACTTCCTGGAGAGGCAAGTGAAACTACATAGAAGAGATCTAGTCTAGAATGTCAGTTAAGCCATTTGGAAAATTATTTTCTAGGTAATATACTGTGTACTCTAAAAAATAACTGGGTATGCTGTACACTCTTTTTTATATTTTGAAGTCAAGTTGGTTACCAATCAAAATATATTTCTTTTTTTTATTTTGAATAAAAACATCTTTGCATGTTCTTAGTGAAATTAAATGGAAACTAAAAGTGCCAGTAACATGAAAATAAAAAGAAAAGGTTTAGATTGGATTTTATTTTTAAAAAAGGTAACTGTATTCTGAACAATTTAATGTTGCTTTTAAAGATCACTATTTTATTATCATTAGGCTGCTGTTTTAAAAATAGCTCTATAACATGCTTATTGATCTTAGTTTTTAAGTACTATTAGCCCTTTTCAGTGTTTGACTTATATAGAATGCTCTGGTTCTGAAGCCTTTGGTTAGACTTCTAGAAAAAATAAAACTCTTTTTTTTAACTTGCTGAAGATAAGATTACTCTTTATGGTTCTTTTTATGAAATGATGCTTTGATACACATTAAATTGCCTTATTAAATTATATTCATATATGTTGGCTTTTTAAGGAATGTCAGAAATTATCCAGTCCCCTTTCTATCCAATGTAGATTATTTAGTCCTCTTCCTATCCAATGCCTTCTAAAATTGTCATTTTTTTGTCTGAGAACTTATTTTAGTCCTTAAGAGGAAATTCATCGTTTACTCTTCTATTTCCTTTCAGATTTAGGTATAAACCATTCTTGAATTAAATAGCAAAGCTTCTGGTATATACTTTCTTCCTGGAAGAAAGTTCTTTCATGGAAGGAACTTTATCTCTTGCCAGAGTCTCAGAATTCATTCTTCATTGATGGAATATAAGTAGATGCTAAAGAAATATTTGTTACAATTTTAAAAGAAAAGAGGGAGAGAGAAGGATCGTGAATCATAGTTCATGTTATTGTCCTTTGTTTAGTGAGTTATCCATATATACAGTATCACTTATTTTCCATATATAAAGTCTCCTACATGGGTTTGCAAAGTTATGTTCCTACCAATGCTTTCAAAATTAATAAATATACAATGCATGTTATCTTTTCCACGTGTATTAGCAAAATTCATTATCAGTCTATTTAAAGGCAGCTTTCTGCCACATTAAATCTATGTGCTCTGGAAACATACAGTGCCTCTTGGTTACTCAAGTCAAATCTATATTAAATGTTAACATTCCTAGGAGAAGAAGTCTCATAGCTTCCCCATTTCTGAGACACCTTAACCCTTTTCTGTTCTCTCTCCTCCCTATTTTTCAACACTTTTGGAACTGTGCTATGCTGAGAGAATTTGTAGTAGTTTATATTGTTCATTGTCTGTCTACTTTTCACTTTTAGTTATTTATTTTTTGAGACAGGGTCTCACTCTGTCCTCTGGGCTAAAGTGCATTAACATCATCATAGCTCACTGTAGCCTCAAACTTCTGGGCTCAAATGATCTTCCCACCTGAGCCTCCTAAAGTGCTGGGACTGAAGGTGTGCATCACCATGCCCAGCTAATTTTTAAATTTTTTATAGAGATGGATCCTGCTGGGTTGCCCAAGCTGGTCTTGAACTCCTGGCCCCAAGTGTTCCTCCTGCCCCAGCCTCCCAAAGTGCTGGGATTACAGGTGTGAGCCATTGTGCCAGGCCCACTTTTCACTTTAAATAATCTCTTAGATAGCTTAAAATTTACTTTCTAGATGATTTTCTTCATTCCTATCCAGCCAGTGATCCTTTCTAATAAGCTAGAGTAACAATCTACAAGTTGGATGGATGTACCCTCTACGGTATATGTAGGATAATTCATTAGAATTCAGGAAGAAATAATAGAATTTTTAGAATTTTTTATCATTATTTTAAATTTCTGTTTTAGTGTATTTCCTAATGTACACAATATATTAGTACAACAGTATGATAACACATGTATATAATTCATAAATATATGTGCATATAATGAAATGCATAATTTAAAAATTCACTGGATACAGATATGCACTCAAAAAGAGTATGAAAACCTTTGAGCTGGAAGTCATGTCTGTCAAATGGCCATCTTGCATTTCTAGCACAAATTATAGTGGCTACTTAATATAGAAATACTTTACAATGTTTTTAAAGACTTGATATATGTCAAATAAGCAAATATGTGTTTTTTTATATGTAAGTATATATAAGTATATGCCATGTTTCCCTGAAAATAAGACAGGGTCTTATATTTATTTTTCCTTAAGAAGACACCCTAAGGCTTATTTTCAGGAGATGTGTTATTTTTTTTAAGTACGGTACAACAATCTACATTTATTCAAATATGGTTAAGTTGTCTTCTTCTGGAACATCATCATAACTCTCCAAACCCCTAATTCCATCCTGAATTTCCTGCGACTCTATTTCCTTTAGAACCACTGGCCCCAGTCTCTCATGTGGATCAATAAAGCTCTCATAGGGCAGATAAGAAGGGCTGCTCATCTTCTTTACCACTCTGGGAGGAAATGTGTGGGTTGTGCAGATAGGCTGCGTAGCCACACCCATCACTAGGTCTTATTTTCGGGATAGGGCTTATATTGCGCAAATGCTTAGAAATCCTGCTAGGGCTTATTTTACGGGTAGGTCTTATTTTTGGGGAAGCATGGTAAGTATATATAAGTAACTTCATAATATGTAAATTGCAATTGCTCGTTAGCTAAACTGTGTGGATATGAAGTTGTGAACATCACAATTTATTCATTTTTTTGTACGTTAAGACTTCTGTAGTTTAAGTGAATGGTATATGTAATGTTACTGGTTAATTATCATTTTGAAGGCTTTCAAAAATATGGCAATATGTTAAAAATTTTTGAAGTTAAGATTCTCAAGCCTGGTTTTAGTTAGATTTTTATAAAGATTAATTTTTTAATTATCTATCATTGAAAAAAACTTAAGATTTAATGAAATATTAGTATAAGTCATACTAATAGAGTATGATATAATTGGCTGGGCCTGGTGGTTCATATCTGTAATCCCAGCACTTTGGAAGGCTAAGGTGGGAGGATCACTTGAGGCCAGAAGTTTGAGTCTGCAATGAGCTATGATCATGCCATTGCACTCTAGCCTGGGCAACAGAGTGAGACCCTGTTTCTTGAGAAAAAAAATATGACATAATTGGACACTTTTAGAATTTTAATACATAATTTTAAAGATCATAATATTTGTAATCTATGATAAATTTTTGGTAAAACTTCACTTGTTTTCTGAGAAATTTTAAATTAATTTTGGGACAAAACTTAAAATTGTATGTAAGTTCACATATTCTTGTTTTTTTCATAGTGATAAAAACAAGAGAAGAACTAAAACAGTAAAGAAAACATTGGAACCCAAATGGAACCAAACATTCATTTATTCTCCAGTCCACCGAAGAGAATTTCGGGAACGAATGCTGGAGATTACTCTTTGGGATCAAGCTCGAGTTCGGGAGGAAGAAAGTGAATTCTTAGGAGAGGTATCTGAAATTATTTTAAAGTTTATACTATTCATGTCATCCTGAATACTTTTTGTTCATTTTTCTATCAGTGAAATTTTATATTTAGTATATCAGAAAAGGTAGGCATAATTTCTTTAACAGGATGAATTTAGCTACTGCTTTAAGAGAAAACTTATTGATACTTTAGAAAACAATGGTTCTAAATACTCTTTGACAATTTTACATGGTTATTCTTAATATAGAAATTTCAGTGTTGAATGATAAAAGGTTGCTTTCTATTTCACAAATATATCGTTTTGTTTTATAGAGTTGTATATATCTTAGTTTACCGAACCAACTGAACTACTAGTAAGTAGTTCACTCATTTATTCATGAATTATTTTTCAAACTCTATAATGTACCAGGCACTGTGCTAGGAACTGAGGCTTCAAAGGTGAATAAGGCATAGTATTTACTTCAAGGAATTTAAAATCCATTGGTGATACAGACAAGTGAATAGCAATTATAATATTGCATACCCCTTGCTATAAAGGGGAAAATGCAATAGGAATACATAATTGCTGTACAAGGGAGGGGGTGATAGTTAAGAGAAATCTCCACAAAGAAAGAGGAATTTATCAAAGTCAAGAGAAATGAAATTCCTGCAGAGGGAAATAGCAAGACATATGGGTGATGGGTATTGGACAACTGCATTGAAATTGGAAGGGAAAGTGGTAAGAAATGAGATTTGAGGGTTAAACTGACTCTAGATCATGATGTTAATATATTAAGAAATTTGGATTTATCCTGTGGATAATGGGAACCAATGACCAATAACCAATTCTCTTTAATAAGAGAATGGTTTGTTTGCATTTGTACTTGAGAAAAGTATTTCCAGCTCTAATATGGAGAATGAATTGGAGAGGGGCAAGATGGGAAGCAATTATCCAGCTATTAGCATACTAAGTTATCCACTTTTAGCCTTTTTCAGTATGGTTGGTTTTCCTGAGTAAATTAAATGATATCTCTTGGGAAAAACAACAATCTGTAGAAATATTGAACTGAATGTTGTCAGTTAAGGAACCAAAGAGTGATAAACCTAAAAATCATTTGGGAAGAAGGGTAACACAGTTGTTAGGAACAGAGACTCTGGAGCCAGCTGCTAGACCTCTAAATTCTTGGCACTACCACTTCCTAGCCTTGTGTCTTTGAGCAAGTTATTTAACCCATCTGTACTTCAGTTTCCTCTTTTTAGCCAACTGGAAATAGTACTAGTATGCAACTCAGGGTTAATATGAGGATTAAATAGGTGTGTTGTGTGTGTGTGTGAGTAAACATTGGGAACATAGTGCCTGTAATTTTGAAAATGACTGGAGAAAGTTTACAAAGAATGAAATAATAACTTAGCTATTTTGCTTCTTTACCTCATATAGCTGAATAGTAATTTATCTTTTTATAGCAGTTCTTATAAACAAAAGCACAAACACGTTAATAATGTACAACACCCTAAAAGAAAATAGTCATTTATATTTACAGAGTGATTTCTTTTGTAAATTTTTAAATATTCATATCATAAAATCCATATTATAATATGGTTCACATTAAAAGTCCATCCTTTTTTCCCCTTTCCAGTTTTATTTATTTATCTATTTATCTATCTTTGAGACAGGATCTCACTCTGGTGCCCAAGCTGGAGTGCAGTGGTGCAGTCATAGCTCACTGCAGCCTCGAACTCCCTTGGCTCAAGAGAGATTACAGGCACAAGCCACCATGCCCCCTTTTGTGTTTTAAATCCTTGGCAGCATGGTACGGTGAACACAGAATTTTAAATAAGATAGACTGATTCATATTACAGTTCTCTCGCTTACAAGCTTGTGTGACCTTAGACAAGTTCTTTTACCTTTTTGGCCTTGGTATCCTTATTTACGAACATTAAATAATAAGACAAAACTAGTAGTTCTCTTCTGATAATTATGATAAATAACATGGCATGGTTCAAAATACACAGTAAGCATTTCAAATTTGTTTTTCTCTCCCTATTTAAAAGTTCTTTTTAAAAAGATTTTTTATTTCAAAATATTAAGGGCTACACATGTTTTTGGTTACATGGATCATTTTTGTAATGCTTGAATTGCAACTATAAGTGTGCCCACCACCCAAATAGTGTTCATTGTATCCATTAGGTACTTTTCCCTCTCTGTCCTTCCTCTACTTGATTTCCACTGAGTTTTATCTCCCTTTGTGCACATGTGTGCTCATTGGTTAGTTTCAATTTAATAGTGAGTACATGTGGTGTTTGTTTTTCCATTCTTTAGATACTTCACTTAGGATAATGATCTCTAGTTCCATTCAAGTTGTTGCATGTAAAGGTTAAATTAGTGACTGCAAGTAAAAGTGCTTTATAAGTTGTAAAATGATATATAAATATTAGGTATTATCATAGTCATTTTTAAATAAAAAGTATTATTTCTATAGTGGTAAATTTAACAGCCTTTATTAGTTGGATGGTCAAGGACCAACAAAATAAATGCCTTAGATATTTGAAACTATTAAATCACTAGGAAGTTGTAAAATTTATTTTTTATTTATGAATGTTTATGACAGCACAATTCACTGTTGCAAGAACATGGAAAACAACCCAAGTGCCCATCAATTCATGAGTGAATAATTAAAATTTGGTATATGTTCACAATGGAATACCACTCAATTCTAAGAAATGACAGCGAGCTAGCACCGCTTATGCTATCCTGGATTAAGCTTAAGCCCATTATCCAAAGTGAGGCGACACAAGATCAGGAAAATGGGCTCCACATGTACTCGCCATCAAATTGGTACTGATTGATTAAAACTATGGTGCTCAAATGGTGGTAGTGTTCACCAGGGATTGGGGGAGGGGGTAGACCCACATCTTAGGGATGTGATGAGCATTGTGGAGGGGAAGGGCTTACTTCTAACCCTTCCTAGGGAGAGGCAAAGATATAAAATGTAACCAAAATGTAAAAAAAACCAAAAAAAACATTTGTCGGGTGTTGGGCAAGTGGGAGGGGGGAGGAGGGGATGGGTGTATACTTGCATAATGAGTGTGATGCACACCACCTGAAGGATGGACACACTAGAAGCTCTGACTCGGTGGGGAGGGGTGGCAAGGGCGATTTATGTAACCTTAACAATATTTGTACTCCCATAATATGATGAAATAAAAAAAAACATATTGACCATTTTGCAACATCTAAATGACTTTGTTTTGATCTAATAGCATTGCTGTCATAATTATTACTACAAAAGTTATTAATATAAGACCACTTACTAGACTTTCTTTATTATTGTTATATTATAACAGTCCTTTGTATCTTGGGTTTGTAGATTTTAATTGAATTAGAAACAGCATTATTAGATGATGAACCACACTGGTACAAACTTCAGACCCATGATGTCTCTTCATTGCCACTTCCCCACCCTTCTCCATATATGCCACGAAGACAACTCCATGGAGAGAGCCCAACACGGAGGTTGCAAAGTAAGTTTTCATTAAAATTTATCATGTTTTTATTGAAATTCTTAATCTTGAGTGGTATATCTAACACAGAATTTGAAGATACCATTGTGATATCAACAGGCATCTGTTAGTCTTTCCATAGCTATTATGGAAACTTTTGAAATGTTTGATACACTAAAATAATGTTATACCCACTCACCACCATGTTAAAGTGTTTTATGGTTGTATTTTAGATAATATGGCCCCAAATAAGCACAGTTATGTTTAAATCTTAGTGCTTAGAATCCTAAATATGGGAATGTGATAGCTAATCCAGTAGAGTTTTGTCATATAGCTATAGATACCCCAAATTATGATTTCTACCTTCATTATCTAAGTATTTTATGAATATGTAGATAGCAAGGATAGCATAGTGATTGAAACCATAAACTGTAATCTCAGACTAACTTGAGTTTAAATTTTGATTCTTTCACTGTAGAGAGCTGTATGACTTGAGGCAGATCATCTCTCTGTGCCTCATTTTTTCCCTAATTTATAAGATAGAAATTTTAATACCTATATTCTAGGGTGGTTATAAGAATTAATTAATCTCAAGAATATAAATTGATTTTGTTATTCTTGTTCTTGCTATTATCAACATTCGCATTTTACCCTGGATTATATTAATACATAGTTTGAACTATAAAACAGAATTAGATCAATCCAGAGAAGCCTAAAGTAAACTCAGAAATATTTTCCAGATTGATAAGTGAAATTGTTGGCTCTTTGCCCTTACAACTCAGGTCTTTTTTTTTTTCCCCTGATGAATCTATTATTGGAAGGTAAGATGGATGCTTGCTGTTTCAGATAGTATTCATGGGGCAGTTCTTTATGGAGTCAGGATGTTCTAGATTAAACAACATTTTTGTCAAGTACTGTAGGACTGATGGACATTAACCAAATTTTAGAAATGTAAATATAAATTTATAAAAAAAAACACAGCACAAATGCTGTGTCACTTATTAATCATGAGAAGTATATCTGGCAGCACAACAAATAACTATTGTCTATATGGATCATACCATTCCTGCTGAATGGGGGCTAAATTATATGTCGGAAGGCTGTTTGATGAGTAGAGAATTAGAGCAAAGGATTGGCCCTATGGGATGTTTAGTTAGTAATAGGTAAGCCTACAGAATTATCTTCACTCCTTTTAAAAATAATCTCTCTAATGACTGGAATTTTATTTCCCCTAAATACCATTTTGTACACTAGATGGTATTAATTGAATGCTAATTCTACAGCATTTACTTTTTTCAGCCTTCTCACACAGAAAACACCAACACATCTCTATTTGCAAAAGCCCTTACAATATCCTTTGTTGTAATAATTACAACATTACAATGAATTTTATATGAACTAATTTTATTCTTTCTGACCACTATAATCTATTCAGAACATTCTCTCCAAATTACAGTGTAGAATGGTGGGTTACTATGTGATGTTTAATAATATATGTAGTAACATATTATAATTCATTATGTACTAATTCTTATTAGTTTATGTTTATAGGCTACTAATGCTAGCCAGCATTGCCCTGATACAGTTGGCCTTTTCTCCACTTCAGTTTTTATTGCAATAACTAGCAGATTAGGGGACTCTTAATACTAGAAACTCTTAACTCTACCAACAGTTTTCATTTTTTCCCCTTGCTAATTAGAAATAGTGGATATTTGGAACAATGAGATTGGAGTACTTTCTAGTTAGCTGTATGTGTCATGAATTTTCATGCAAATAATTTAATGTAATCAACCTTGAAACTGTTAATATTTCCAATCCCCAAAATGACTCTGCTGTTACTTAAACATTAATAGTATTAATATACTCATGAGTAATATAATGGCTCTATGCTGTACCATGTCAGTTTCCTCACTGCCAACTAACCTCTAATAAATATTTTATTAACAATGTGTAGGCATAAAGATAAGTAAAAAGTTGTTCATACACATAAAAGAAAGAAACAAAAACTAGGAAATCACATTTAAGAATAGACAGAAAGTTAAAAGCATTACCATTAGCCAAGGATATATTTCTCATAAATGCCAGGTACAAGTCAAGATATGAATAAATAAATATACTAATAATTTTAAAACTTCATTGATGATAGAAACCTCCTTAAGGGTTTTCTCCATGGAGAGGGTATATATTGCAGTTATTTATGTTTCGTATTGTCAAAGCTCATGATTATTAACATATTTGATGGAACAAATGCTCAAACAGTTATCATCAAAAGAGTATGATAACCCTCATTTGTTCCCTACATCTACATAATAGGATGTTTTGGTACTTCAGCCTCTGATACTATGAAAATCACTCTTAAGGCTATGAGTTTATTGAATGTACATGGGTATTTACTGATAATGTCTCAAAAATGCATCATTAGAGAAGTGAGGTTGCTTTTTGAGATGGCAAAATATCTAAAATTTTCACTAGATTTTTTTTTACTTGTTAATGAGAAACTCCATTCGTTACCGTTTTGGAACATAAGGAGATTGTTTGGAAGTATTTTGATATTGAGGTTTTTATTGTTATTGTTTACTGTTTTTCAGGTAAAATTGTAGTGTCTTAAGGAAAAATCTCCCTTTTAACATGACAGAAGTTACATTAATAGATATTTGTTTATTGAAAACTTATTAACTATTCTTATCACAATTTGAACTATGAAGATCCAGTCAGAGTTTTAATTTGATTTTTCATTCTTTTCTTTTTCTCATATCAACCAGATTTATCTATTTTACCTCTCAAATGTTAATTCTTTACTTGGTAAAACAATATTATCATCCCTTTCATTTTTTAAAATAGAGAGCATCATATCTATTATATTTTCATTCAGTCTCATGACAAGATCTCAAAGAAAAGTTAATGGGAACAAATCATTGTTACAAATCCAAAATGATGCTGTTGAGAGGTAGTAGATAAAAGAGACATGATTTCATAATTAGAGTTTTCTAGAATTTCAGCTATTTGGGGTAATTTGGGACCATTCTTCCAATTTTTGACTCTATACTCCTATTTCTCTCTTTCTTGGACTGCAGTTAAATGTATAACAACCTCTTGACATTGTTCCATATGTTATTGAGTCTCTGTTTTTTAACCTCTTTTTTTCCTGTTTTCCTCAGTTTTGATTATTTTTATTCACCTCTTTTCAGGTTAACTGATATTTTCTTCTACAGTGTCCAATCTTCCATGAAAATCATAGTACAAATTGTCTTATTAAAGATAATATATTTTCATTTTAAGATTTGCATCTTGTTTCCTTACATGTTTCTATATCCTTCGTGAAATTTCTTTTTTTATCATATATGTGTATGTGTGTGTGCTTGCACACATTTCTGTATAGATAGGTAGGTGGATAGATACAGATATTTATATAAAGATATATGTGTGTATGTATGTGTATAGACATATATGCAGTCCTGTAAATTATTTAATGTATTTATGCCACTTTTAAAGTCCTTGTCTGATAATTTCAAGATCTTAGTCTTCTGTGGGTTTACTTATATTTTTGTTTTTCCCCTTGATTATGGATCACATTGTATTTTTATATATATCTACTAACTTTTATTGTATACTGGGCATTGTGTTGAATACATTTTAGAGACTCTGGATTTTGAATAATGTCTTATTTTATTTTAGCACACAGAAAAATTACTGAAGGCTTACCTAAATCTTATAGAAAATATGTTAGGGCAGTTCTATTTTGGTTCTTTTCATAATTCTAAAGCATAGTTCTCAGTTTAGTTTGTGGTTCTTATTTCTAAGGTGTGACCTTTCTGGAGAAAAGTCCAAGATGTTGTCTAAACACCTATAATATAATGAGACTTAAGTTCCAAACTCTGTCTCCTCTGAACCAGAATGTTCCTGAAATCTCTTTGCCGCTCTTTTACCTTTTCAGCTGTCTTTTTCTGCTGTGTTTCTTCTTGTTTTTCTCTTTGTGGTTTATAAATCAGGCCAGGACATGAGGGTCTTTTATGTGCAAATTTTGGGTCTCCAGAATTTTGGAGCCTTCTCTGGCTCCATTTTTTTCTATATTGTCCTTCAATTTTTCTATATCCCCCTTCATTCTAATTCAATAGGTGTTCTGACAACTCTGAATTCTGATCTCTGGCTCCTCACCCTTGTAAAACTGAGGCTTTATGTTTGAGCTCTAACTCCTCTACGGTGAACCAAATAGGCAATACCCTCCGGACAAAAGCTGGTTAAATATGTACCTTTCTTATTTCAAGGAGCATATTGCTGATTTCCGCCTGTACTTGTTGGTTCTCTGATGTCTTTAGACAATGTTTTTCATTAAAATATTTTGTGCAGAGTTTATAATTATTACTGGGAAGAGAATTAGTTGGATATAAGCTACTCAACTATCCTCAGAAGCAAAACTTGACACTTTAAAGTTAACTTTTTACTGAAGTATAGCATATACATAGAAATTTGTATAAATCATTAGTTGTATAAATGTTTATAAATCATAAATATATTAATATTTTCGCAAAGAAGCCACACTATGTAATTAGTGCCCAACTCAAGAAATAGATCATCATCATCATCCCATCAGCTTCCATCTTACAAACTTCCCTCTGCCAGAGTGACAACTATCCTGACTTCAAATTCCATAGAACAGTTTTGCTTATTTTTGAACTTCTTATAAATGGAAAACTCACATATGTGAATTTTATGGAAATGTAATTCCACAATATATTACTCTTTCACATCTGGCATTTTTTTTCTTTCCAATATGTTTGTGAGATTCATCAATATTGTTGTGTATAATTGCAGTTAATTTATTCCCATTGCTATATAGTATTCCTTTCTATTAATATGCAACAGTTTGTGCATTCTACAATTGATTGACAGTTTGCAGATTTTTGCTATTTTTAAGATTGCTGCTATGGATGTTCTTGTATATGCCTTTTGATCATCATATGTTTTATTTTTTGCTGAGCATACGCCTAGTAGTGGAATCGATGGATAATAGCCTATGCATATATTCAATTACAGTAGATATTCTTAAACAATTTCCCCATTTATACCAATTTATACTTTCTACAGCATTGAATGAAGTTACTCTACATTACTGCTTATAGATGGTCTTTTTAGTGCTTTTCATTGTAATCATTCAGGTGTGTGTGCAGTGTTATCTCATTGTGGTTTTAATTTGCATTTCTCTAATAACTTTTTCATATGTTAATTGACCATTTATATATACTCTTTTATGAAGTGCCTAGTCAGATTTATTGCCCATTTTACTTTAAGTTTATCTGTCTTTTTTGTTGATTTATGAGTGCTTTTTTAAAAAAATTACAGACTTGAATGCTTTGAGTCTCTTTATTGTAAGTTGATTCTACTCTTTGGCTTGCTTTTTCACTCTTTAATGGGATCTTTTGATCAACATAAGTTTTTAAAGTTGGTGTATTTTAGTTTTAAATTTTTTTTCTTTAGGGTTAATGCTGTCTTTCTGTGATCTGTTTAAAAATCTTTGCCTTTTTAAAGGTCATAGTGAAATGCTCCTATGTTTTTTTCTGGAATATTGTTTTACTCTTCTCATTAAATCTATTTATCTGGGATTGATTTTTGTATATGGTATGAAGTAGAGATCAAAATTCATTCTTAACGCTATGGATGTCCACTTGATCCAGCACAATTATTGAACCTGTGGTTAAGTTTCTGAACTCTATTCCATTCAATGAACTCCACTGTACTCTATTTTTCTTTTCTGTGCCAATACCAAATTATCTAGATTACTGTAGCTGTACAATAAATTGTGATATCTGTTAGTGTCATTTACCCAGCCTGGTTTGTCTTCAAGATTGTTATTATTTTTTAATTTTTTTAGATAGTCTCTTTCTGTCACCTCGTGTATAGTGCAGTGGTGTCATTATGGCTCACTGCAGCCTCAAACTCCTGGGCTCAAGTGATCCTCCTGCCTCAGCCTCCCCAGTAGCTGGCACGACAGGCATGTGCCACCATGGCCAGCTCATTTTTCTATTTTTAGTAGAGATGATGCTCTTGCTCTTGCTCAGGCTGCTCTCAAACTCCTGGGTCTCAAGCAATCCTCCTGCCTTGGCCTCCCAGAGTTCTAGGATTACAAGTGTGAGCCACTGCACCTGGCCTGTTATTTTTCTTAACATTTTGTACTTACAAATAAATTGAGTATCAAATTATCTTATTCCACAAATATCTATGGAATAGATATATAGGATTAATAATAAATTAATAGTATTAATAAGATTAATAATAGAATATATAGGATTTTGATTCAAATTACTTTGATCAATTTCAGGAGAACTGAAATCTCTTCAGGGAGTGGGGAGAATTCCACCCATAATCTGGCATATTTCTAAATGGCAGATATTGTAACAAGTTAAATGGAGAGATTTTATTCTTTATTAGATCTGTACCTAAGAATTTGATTATATTGATGCTCATATACAGAAATAAAATTTATTATTTATTATTATTAAATAAATCCTAATAACTTTTCCATACATTATTTTGTATTTTAATATATAATATTATTTCATCTGTGAACAATAACGATTTCTTTTCTTCCTTTCAAATTGATTGCTTGCTTCTTTCTTTTTCTTCTTTGGTTAGGTCCTATAATAAATGCTATGTAAAAGTGATACTGTTGACTAGACGTTGACATCCATGTTTTGCTCCCCATTCCTTGGGGAAAGCTTTAAATATTTCTCCATTATATTTGATACTTGTTGTAAGATTTTTCTGCTACTGTAAGAGATTCAGGAAGGTCTATTTTAGCCCTAATTTGATGAGAATTTTTTGTTGTGAGTGGATGTTGAACTTTTTAATCAGTTTTTTTCTATGTATGGATATAATCATATGACATTTCTCTTTTACTCTATTAATGTGGTAAATCCCATTGATTTTCAATTGTTAGAATAATCTTGCATTCCTGGAATAAATTCGGCTAGCTCATGATGCATTATCATTTTGTCTATCTCTGGATTTGAAATGTTATTATCTGTAGAATCTGTGAATCTATGTTCACACATGAGAGACAGAAAGATGTCTTTTATTTTCCTTTTTTAGGGGGGTAACTTTTTATTTGGTAACATTCTTGTTAGCTTTTGTCATCAATGTTATACTGGCTTAAATTAAAATAGTTAGGAAGTGTTCCTTCTTTTCCTATTTGATGTCTTTTCTTTTCCTTTCTTGTACTATCTTCATCAGATTTTGGTATCAATGTTATACTGGCCTCAAAAAAATATTTGCAAGTATTCTCTCAATTTTCTATTGTTTGGAAGAATTTGTACATTATTGGTATTGTTTCTTCTTTAAATGTTTAGAAGTATTCTCCATTGAAGTCATTAGAGTTAGCAGTTTTGTGTGTGTAGGTTTTGTATTATAATTTCAATTTTTACACTAGATTTAGGACTATTCAGAATTTTATGTCTTCTGTGTCAGCTTTGTTAAGTTAGATTTTTCTTAGAATTTGAACATTTCTCCTAATATTTTCATTTTATTTGCAAAAAATTATTCATTATTCATAATAACCTCTTGTTATTTATTTAATGTCTATTAGATGTCTAGTGATGTCCTTTTCTCCCTGATATTAGTAATTTTTTTCTCTTCTTTCTTATTCTGACTTGCTAATGATCTATCAATTTCATTAATCTTTTCAAATTACCAATTATTTGTTTTTATTTATTTCCTGGTTGTATGTTTGTTTTCTTTTCCATTAATTTTTCTTCTTATTTTTGTTATTTCTCTTCTATACTGTTTTTAGTATTAATATGTTCATTTTTTCCCTCATTTCTACAGAAAGGCACTAAGATAATTTTTAATGCAGTGCTTTCATTAACCTGTGGACTATTTAGGATTGCATGGTTAAATTTCCAAACTCTAGAGATTTTCTAGATTTGATTTTTTTTAATATTGATGTCTAGTATAATTACCCTCTTGTGAGAGAATATACTTTGAATAATTTAGAATCTTAAAATTAATTAAATGTTGTTTGCTTTATGGTACTGCATGTAATCATTTTGGTGAATGTTCTTGAAAAGAATGTTTATTTTGTCATAGTTGTTTACCTATTCTACATATGTGGGGAAGGTCAAGTTTATTTCATTTTTTAAATATTCTATTTTTGCTTTTTGTTATATCATTCCTTCATTCCATCAGTTATTGGTGTTAAAATCTTCCTCTATAATTGTGGACTTTTATTGTCTCCTTTAGTTTTGTCACTGTTTGTTTTATATGTTTGTTATTAGGTATATATGGATATAGAATTGTTTTATTTTTCCTAGTAGACTGATAATTTTATTATTATATAATGTCCTTCTTTATATCTAGGAATGCATTTTCTCTTAAGATCTACTTGGTTTGATGTTACTGTTGCTGTAGGTGCTTTCATGTTTTTTTGGTTAATGTTTTTTGCATGCTATATCTTTCTCAGTCCTTTTACTTTCCACCTCTCTGTATCCTTATATTTAAGGTTGGTCTTTTGAAAGCAGTGTAAAGTTGATCTTTTAAATTCACTCTAACAAGACTTATCTGGTAATTCATACATTTACATTTAATGTAATTTTTTATACATTTGGCTTAATATCTTACATAGTATTGCTTTTAGTGTGTTCTTTTTTCTCCTTTCTTGCTTTCTTTTCAAATACACATTATTTCATTTACATCAACAAATATTTAAGTACCTGTCATGTTTGTGGTATTTGATATTATAATTGATTCAAAAATATACTTAGGTCAGTAAAACACTATTCACAAACTTATATGTGAAATACACTTTATTTTTTTCAAAAATCATATTTAATGTGTCTTTGGGGTGCCTTTGTTTCTGGGCTGACAAGTATCAGTCATTATTTCTCCTTATCTACTCCCACCTTTCAATAGAGGTTCAAGGAAGCCTAAAAAAGGAGAACATTTAGGAAAGGCCCACTAATTTCTAATCTTGATTTATCCTCACTGGCATTTCCCAGTGTTCAATGGTTACTTGATGCCAGGTCTAGGCACAGTTATTTTTACTAATGGTGGCTGCTCTGGTACTTAGCATCCAGCCTTCCTAGCTGCATCATGGAGTTACTATCCTGGGATCCTAAAATATCGTGGACTCCAGAAAGGTCTTGTTATTCACAGGACTCTTTAATCATTGTCTCTTTACTAATTTTGAGGAATCTTGACCTTTAGCAATGCCTGTCTCTTCTTTCAGCTCCCTGTACATGCTGTTAGAATAATCTTATTCTTCCCTCTCTCCCCTCTAGCATACGAATCTCATTAATAAGCCTAGAGTTTGGAAAGTAAATTGTCACTTTGCTTTCAATCCGGAAACATAAATCTCCCTAATTCAAAGAAACACAAAAATGTTGCTACCTTTTAAAATGTGAGAGGGAAAAATCCAGGGATAATAAAACATAATTTATATCCCACCACATGAACATACCAAACATAATCTTTATATAATTTTATCATATTGTAGGAAAGAGAGGTATAAAAATTAAAATTGTAAGTTTATGTTGAGTGCTGTAGTAATTTAGAGGTGTGAAAGAATAGTACAAGCTGTGGTAAGCTTTTTAGCATGGCCTGAAATAAGTAGGTTTGCAATAAATGGAGATGAGAAAAGTAAATAGAAAATTTGTGAGACTAAAGACATAAAATTTAAATAGTATGATGAGATTTATTGCAGAACATTGAGTCTCAAGATGAGGATTAGGAGATTTCTCAGTTTTAAATAGGATCTGACAGTAGGAAGCTGAAAGAAATAGCACAATAACATGCTAACATGATTTATTATCTCTTCTGGATATGCTGCAAGCTAAAAAAAAAAATGTGCCTTGAGGGAGTGGGTGTAGGTACCTTCATTATATAGTATAAACAACTGTCTCTTATTTATAGTTGAAGCCTAATGTATTTTAGAAGTGGAGAACATTAAGTAATATTAATAGTAAATACTGGGGACAGCAGCAAATGCAATGGAAAAAAATTAAGTGAGTGGGGAATGGCTTTGCTCTTTTTGTCTATCTGCCTGCATTTAGATAACAAGTACTCGGTGGGCCATTACTATAATGGTCTCTAATTGGTAAGTATCACAATATGTAAATAATTCTCTACCTCCCCTCATCAAAATCTCTTTCAACAGCTTTCACCATCATCACTAGTATATGGTTTATATATATATAGCTTATGTATGTATTTTTAAATACCTGCTATACACATAAACACACACATAGGTATCTGGAATATATTTTCACTATTTATTTTTAAAATCCCTGCAAGAAAAATAATTTTAATTAATAGCTTGGCACCTAACGTCTAATTCTGATTTAAAAACTGTTTTTAAAATTGTGAATTTTTAATAACAAACAGAAATTTTAATTTAAAAAAGACAAAGGATAGAAAACATCCTTATTTATCCTCTTATCTCATTTTTAAATGTGGCATATTAGATATTTCACAATATCTGTGAGGAAAGAGCTACAATTTGAAAAGTTTAGTGTCATTTACTGTTTTATTATGTATTGATTATAGTGATATCTTTCTTAACAGTTTTTAGAAATAGTATCAGCTTTTGACTAATAAACTCATTAAAATGTCTTGTTCTAAACTTCTGGCAATAAAAACCTGTACTGCTGAATTATGTCTTGTACTTATTTGGTGGTAGAATTGATTATCTCCCTTCATTGCCATTTCCCAAGAACATATTTATTAGACAAACATTAATAATAGGAAAATCATGAGACTACCTCTGACTTTAAAACTGATATTGTAGTATAGGTTATTTGCAGAAAACTACCTTGGTGTCTGCGTAACAACAGTGTGCTTTGCAGAATTTTCTAAAATAACACCTTTGGAATAGAAAAAGGCATAATAAAGCTAGATTAGTTAAACCTGCAACAAAACCATAATGTCATTCAAGATGTAAAAAGATGAAATTATACTTTTATCTTGGAATCTTAAAAAAGAAAATTATTATATATACACGTATATGTAAATATTCAATATGAGCATATACTCAGTTTTACTGAAGACACTCTGTTACATGTGAAAACACTATTTCCAAGAATGAACTTTCATGATTCAAAGTTACTGTTAAAGAACATAAACAGCATAATGACATAAAATAGGAAGAACACAACAGAAATATTTACTACATGTATTAATATATCCATTCTGAAACATAGATTTTTGAAGTTATATTAGTGTATATTTTGTGTAAGTGGGTAAATCAATATGAATACAAATATCATCTTAAATATTTTAATAAAAAGGCACTTGACATAATACAATTGTGTCTATGAAGAATTTTAAAATAACAGAAATCCTAAGAATAAATATTTTTGAAATAACATTGTTTCAGAATGTAAAATACTGTTATAACATAAATATTTACATAAATATACAACTGTGTTAAATGCTTTTATTTAATGGAATAGTTTGTTATATAACAGTTCATTGAGATCACAATTTAAAATTCTATACATTATACCTGTTAAATCTATTTTTAAAATAACATGATATTTTTATTTATTAACTTGTAGCACACTTTTACACTATTATACTTTTTCCTACAATTTTTGACTACATATCTTGCGATCTCCTTTTTAAATGACAATTTTTCAGTGTTAATTTCTTTCATGTGGAGTAAAACTTCATTTTACATTCATGTTCTTCATTCTTTTCTTATTTAGGAAGATTGTTATAACTTTGTTTATCTATTCTATTGTTACTTTAATTTTCTTTATTTTTTGGATATGATTAGATTTTTCATTATTGTGACCCTCATAGTTTTTATTTACTTTGTTGTATAATAAGAGTTTTTGACATTTGAAGCATCATGAGTCTTTTATATTTCAATTTATTTTGTAACTTCTACTAGGAATTATGTTCTGTAGCAGTGTAACTTCAGCACAGTCAGTAATTTTTACCCAGCAGAATACTGGAGATAGAGCCAATTGTATACAAAGCTTCTCTTCACATTCATGAGATTGTGCTGGTAGCTCGATAGTGACCATATTGGAGTATTTACTCTATGGAAATTGGCAAATGTTACAAACTAAGGCTTTATTTTTTCCAGAGAGACAGTCGTTACATCTTTACCAACACATCACTGCCTTATGCACCAAAATTGATTTCAGATTTAACAATTTTTAAAAAAATTATTTAAAAATTTTTTTAAAAAACTATTGCCCAGGCTGGTTTCAACTCCTGGCCTTAAGCAATCCTCTGGCCTCAGCCTCCCAAAGTGCTAGGTTTATAGGTATAAGCCACCATGGACAGGCATATGTGCCTGTTTTAATATTAGTACCATTCTGTTTTGGATACTGTAACCTTGTCATATTAATATAATTTGAAATCAGGTAATGTGATACCTCCAGCTTTGTTCTTTTTACTTAGGATTTCTTTGGCTATATGGGCTTTTTTTTTTGGTTCTATATGAATTTTAGGATTGTTTTATGTTATTCTATGAAAAATGATATTGATATTTGGATAAGAATTACATTGAACCTGTAGATTGCTTTTGGTAGTATGGTAATTTTAATAGTATTGATTATTCCAGTCATTGAGCATTTTTCATTGGTTTGGGTCATCTACGACTTCTTTCATCAGTGTTTTGTAGCTTTCATTATAGAGATCTTTAGCCTCCTTGGTTAAATATATTCCTTGGTAGTTTTGTTATTGGTTTTTGTAGCTATAGTAAATGGGATGGAGTTCTTGATTTAGTTCTCAGCTTGGTCATTGTTGGTGAATAGAAATGTTACTGATTTCTATACATTGATTTTACGTCCTAAGACTTTACTGAATTCATTTATTAAATCAAGAAATCTTTTGGAGAAATCTCTAGGGTTTTCTAGGTATAAGGTCATATCATCAATGAACAGAGATATTCTAATTTCGTTTTTTACAACTTAGATGCCTTTTATTTCTTCCTTTTGCCTGATTGCTCTGGCTAGGACTTACTGTGTTGAATATAAGTGATGAAAGTAATATCTTTGTCTTGTCTCAATTCTTAAAGGGGAATGTTTCAACTTTTCCCTGTTCAGTATGATGTTGGCTATGGGTTTGTCATTTATGGCTTTTATTATTTTTAAGCATGTTCCGTCTATGCCTAGTTTGTTGAGGGTTTTTATCATGAAGGGATGCTGAATTTTATCAAATGCTTTTTCTGTGTGTATTGAGATGATAATATGGTTTTTGTTTTAATATTGTTTATGTGGTAGATTGTGTTTATTGATTTGCATATGTTGAACCAGCCTTGCATCCTGGAATAACACCCACTTGATTGTGATGTGTGATCTATTTCACGTGCTGTTCAATTCAGTTTGCTGGTATTTTTTAAAGGATTTTTGCATCTATGTTTATCAGGGATATTGATCTGTAGTTTTCTTTTTTGTTGTTGTGTCCTTTTCTCTCTTTGATATCAGGGCAATATTGCTGTATAGAATGGGCTTGGGAGGCTTCTCTCCTTTTTTATCTTTGGAACAGTTTCAGTAGGATTGGTATCAGTTCTTCTTTCTATATTTGGTAGAATTTGGCTATGAATCCATCTGATC
>VBSM01001124.1:46519931-46558463 GCA_008086735.1 Cheirogaleus medius
TAGAGATTGTTTTTATTACTGATTCAATCTCACTGCTCTTTATTGGTATTTAGGGTTTGGTTTGTTCTTGTGTTTCTAGTTCCTTGAGGTGTGACGTTAGGTTGCTAATTTGTGATCTTTCTGTCTTTTTGATGTAAGCATTTACCAATATAAACTTACTTCTTAACATTGTTTTTACTTTATCCTAGAGGTTTTGATATGTTGTGCAACTATTTTCATTTGTTTCAAGAACTTTTACATTTCTCTCTTGATTTTCTCATTAACCCAAAAATTGTTCAGGAGCAGGTTGTTCAATTTCCATGTAGTGGTATAGTTTTGAGAACTTTTCTTGGAATTTATTTTTAATTTTATTCTATTGTGGTCTGTGAAGATACTTGATATGATTTTGATTTTTAAAGATTTATTGAGATTTGTTTTGTGGCCTAACATTTGTTATATCTTGGAATATGTTATATGCACTGATGAGAAAAATGTATATTCTGCGGTTTTTTGGTAGAAGGTTCTGTAAATATTTGTTAGGTCCATTTGTTCTAGAGTCCAGTTTAAGTCCAGGGTTTCTTTGTTGATTTTCTGCCTTGATGATCTGTCTAGTGATGTCAATGGGGTGTTGAAATCCCATTATTGTATTGTTGCATATCTCTTCTTTGATCTAGCGGTATTTATTTAATCAATCTGGGTGCTCCAGTGTTGGCTGCATATATATTCAGGATTGTTATGTCTTCTTGTTGAATAGATCCTTTTATCATCATATAATGACTTTCTTTGTCTTTTATTACTATATATTGATTTAAAATATACTTTATATCTGATATAAATATAGCTACTCCTGCTTGCTTTTAGTTTCCCATTTGTGTGGATTATCTTTCTCTACTCCTTTAATTTGAGTCTATAAAAGTCTTTTCCAATTAAATGAGTTTCTTGCAGATGGTATTTGTTTGGTTTCTATATTTTTATCCCTTTTGCCAATATATATCTTCTAAGTGACATTTAGTTCATTCGTATTCAACATTAATATGAGATTCTGTTCCTATCATTTTGTTAATTTTTGCTTTGTGTTTTCAATTGTGTCATTGTTTTATAAGACTTGTAAATTTTATACTTTAACATGTTTTTATAATGTTGAGTAGCAACCTTCCATATCAATATTTAGAACTCTTTTGAGCATTCTTATAGGACTTGTCTAGTGGTAACAAATTCCCTTAGTGTTGGCTTGTCTGAGAAAGTATTTCTCTTTCATTTATGAAACTGGATACAAATTTATGAAAAGAATACAAAGATTCTTGCCTGACAGAATTTTGGCTTAAGAAATCTAAAAATAAGACCCCAATCCTTTCTGGGTTGTAAAGTTTCTGCTGAGAAGTCTACTGTTGGTCTATTAAGATTTCTTTTATAGGCGATTGAACACTTTCCTCTTACTTCTCTTAAGTTTCTTTCTTTCACATTGACTTTAGAGAGTATGATAACTATATGTCTTGGTAGAGGCTATCTAGCAATAAATCTCTCTGGAGTTTATTGAGCTTCTTGTATCTGGATGTCTAAATCTCTAGCAATACTAGGGAAATTTTCCTCAGTTATTCCCTCAAATATGTTTTCCACCCTTTTTGCTTTTTCTTTTTCTCCCTCAGGAATATTTATGACTCATAGCTTTGGTTACTTTACATAATTCCATATTTCTCAAAGCTTTGTTCATTTGTAAAATTTCTTTTTATAATTTCTGTCTGACTAGGTTAATTCAAAAGACTTATCTTCAAGCTCTGATATGTTTTCTTCTGCTTGATCTAGTCTATTGTTAAAACTTTCCACTGTGTTTTGTAATTGCTTTAATGAATATTTCATTTCTAGAAGTTCTGTTTTTTTTATTATCTATCTCTTTAGAAAATATTTTATTCATATCCTGAGTTGTTTTTCTGATTTCTTTGTGTTGGTTTTCAACTTTCTGTTGGATCTCATTGAGCTTCTTTATAATCACTATGTTGGATTCTTTATCTGGTATGTAAAAGATTTCATTTTGGTTTGGATCCATTGCTGGAGAGTTAGTATGATCCTTTGGGAATATTATAATATAAAACTCTATTTTTTCATATTACCATATTTGTTTTTCTGGGTTTTTTTCATCTAGATAAACTATCTTGTTTTCTTATATTTTAATTTATTTTATATTGGATGGATTTTTCTCCCTTGAGGATGTGACTATTTGTTGTGTATAATTGCCTGGCTTTGGTTCTGGGTGCTTTCAATGGCAAAAACTCTGTATGAGTTCCCTTTGGTTATAGATAGCCTATGTGTGGTGCCTTTCTCACATGCTAGTTGTAGTGGTGAGGTATTGGGCATGTGAGCAGTTTCACTGCCTCCTGAGGGGCAAGAGTGCTGGAGTATCAGGAAGTTTATCTTATTTCCCAGTGTTAGGTACTTTTTTCAGTGCATTTTTCACTGGGTTATGCAGTTCAGTCTGCGGGCCAGTAGGTGGCACCCATGGGGAAGAATCAGCTGCAGCAGAAACAGATGGATGTATGTGATACCCCAATGGCAGGCACAAGCCCCAGCCTTGATGAGGGTCACAGGGTGAACTCCTGGTGAAATGCACTGAGGTCTCCGCTGGGAGGCGGAGGGAGGGAGCCACTCCACCTCCACTAACAGGCTGACAGGTGGACGATTTGTCTCCCTGACATGGCCCTGTCCCAGCACTCAGGACATTCTGATGAGACAGACATTACTATCTGTGGGAAGGCTGCCATCTTGTCGAAATGGGGAGGGGCTTCACCCCTTGTACAAGCCTGGGCCCGCTGGCACACCTCCCATGTGTGCGCAGTCACCCCTAAATGCCATAGAACGGCTGTGCATATGTGCACACATGCTGAGCTCCTTTAGGAATAGCCCCAGCTGTGTCCTCAGCAGTGGGATGGGAGGAGAAGTCCCTATTTCCGTATGATGAGCACTGGGACTCCCTGGCCACTAGAGTTGAACCACAGTCCACCCCGTAGAACTCAGCACAGCACCCACGTCTCTGCTGAAAGAAACAGAGTCCCTCTCTACCCACAAGCAGGGAGCTCAGGGATACAGAAAAAACCATGCTCTGATTTCCTTTGTCTTAAGGGGTGCTCCCTTGGTTCCCTCCACCAAGGGTGCTCTCTTGATTCCCTTAAGAGTGGCAATCTTTGAGTGCTAGACCACTTAGAATCCTGCTGTTTCCCTGGGTCTAGCCACTCTCAGCGACCAATTCAAGCAGGTGCTGGGGAATGTTTGCAGGGGGAGTAGTGATGTGAAGACACAGAGGCTGAATGTCCCTGGGCAGTACAAAGTCTCACAATGGGTACGCACTCAGTATGGAGTCCGCCACCACTGCTCCGGTGCAATGAGAAGTGAACAACTTTGGGCAAGCTTATAGCCCTAGTGTAATGTCTTCAAGAAGTCCCCAAATCACTGCCCACTCCAATACTTGGGCTTCGGAGAGCAGAGGAGCTCTCCTTAAGTACAGAAATGAGCAGATTGCCATAAGGGAGAGAGGAGAGCTGAAAATACCCCCAACTTCCCTTTCCGTGGATTGCAAAGTCCCTCAGAGTTCGATCTCTGCCAGGTCCTTGCTGCTTTCTTTTTCTGTTGTAGCTTGTCCTGAGCTCTTTATAGGCTCCAGCACTCTCACCTAAACACTCCACTCCAGTTATGATTATTCACCTATAACTCTGGTTCTTCTTTCTGGGGAAAACTGGTGTCTGACATATTTAGTAAGCCATCTTAAAAAGAATTAAAAAGAAAAAAGAAAAGACTTTTTTCTATCTTAATTTCTGCAATTTTATACATATATTATTAAGAAATGTTCTTTTACACGTATGTCCTAATTTCTGCAATTTTATACCTATATGTACAAGATACTTCCGTAGTGTGCCTAGAATAAAATTTTTATTTCCTTTCAATACTCTCTCTATATTTTCACCACTGTGTAGGTTACTAGTGGCACAGATCAATCATGTGAGATGCCAGGAGTACTATTTCATTTGTTAAGTACAGAATCATGCCATACAAATTTTAATACTTATAATTGAACACTAGAAAATAGGCTTTGGTAATAACCTATAAATCTATTGTTTTATCTTCCTGTAATTTACTATCTCTTTGCTAACAACTTAGATATATTAGGTTAAACATTTACATGTTTCCAGATATTATGACATCTTTCCTCTGGCATTTTTGTGGCATGCTAGTTCATACACTCCTTTAAATTTCCAATGTACATTCAGATGATAATTTATTCAGCCTTCAATATGAAGACAATTTTTAATATTTTGCTGCCTTTTAGACTTTATAGTTTATACATAAACCATAAGGAAAATCTAATTTGTATCCTGTTAACTTGTGAAAATTTCTACATATATATTTTTATCAAGTTACTATTTGAAAATAATTGCTCCACTATAAATTTTCAAAATTTACCTCTTCCTAAAAAGATACCAATTTTAAAATATACTTTTAAAATATACTTTTTCCAGAAATTTGGAGTTTCAAAATAAATGATATTTTCCTAAGGTTCTTTTAATTTAAATTCACAAGTTGCTTTTTTCATGCTAAACTTCTGTCTAACAATTATTTCTTGCATTTCATGGTATGTTATATAACTATGTATTATAACACAGAATTGATAAACATTATTATATTACTATACTATACATTATTATATAGTATATTATATACATAGTATATAGTATATTATACTATACTATATACTATACTATTACATATATTATACATATTAGTATACATTACTATATAGCACAGTCTGTTAATTTTTGATGTTATATGATTCTTACATTTAGTCTAAGTTTCTATTAATATAATTGATAATTTGGATTTTTTACTAATTGACATGTGATAGATCTTCCTTTCTTATTTTATTATGTTTGTCTTTTTATACTTTTAAAATTACAAAATGACATATAATCTGCAGTATAAAACAAAAATTATTATATATTTCAACATCCCTGTTACATGTAATGATTTTTAAATGTATTTTTGACAAATATAAAACAAAAATTATTATATGTTTCAACATTCCTATTACATGTAAAAATTTTGAAATGCATTTTTGACATCATTTTAAATTTTTTTCCAGATAAAGGCTTATGCTCACATAATTCAGGTACATTTTAGTATGTGCAGTGTTTAATGCAGGTCTTCATGTGCACAGTTTAGTTAGTTTGTTGTTTCGTGCCTTGTTTGGCTGTTCTGCATATGGTAAATTCTTAACGAATATGTCAGTAGTTTCCCTTTTCTATCTATAGAACTTTTCCAATATCTTCATATTTATATCTTTTTATTTTAGCATTAAAAACCATTAAATGAAATATAGTGATCTATGATTTCAGTATGTCTGATATCGCCTCCTTTAAAATGATACAATTTAGTCAGTAAGGTATGTTTTAGTATATTCTGTGTGTACACTGTTTCAAAATATTTCAATTTAAATGAATATAATTTACAATGTTTTAAAATTTCAAAATATTAAGGGGTACAAATGTTTTTGTTACATGAATACCTGGTATAATGCTTAAGTGGGGGCTTTTAGTGTGTCCATCGCCAGAATAGTGTTCATTGTACCAAATAAGTAAGTCTTTATCCTGCACCCCCCTTCCACCTCCACCCTTTTTGATTCCAATGGCCTTTACATCTCATTGTGCCCATGTGTGCCCATTATATCTCCCAATTATTAGAGAGCACACATGGTGTTTGTTTTTCCATTCCTGAGATACTTCACTTAGGATAACGGTCTTCAGTTCCATCCAAGTGTAAACAACATTATTTGAGTTTATGTGAGTCCTTTCTCTTCTATAATATTTCTGGTTAACTTGACAAGTGGTCTGTCAATTTTATTTATCTTTTCAAAGAACCGACTTTTTGTTTCATTGATCCTTTGTGTTGTGTTTTTGGTTTCCCTTTCACTTTCTTCTGCTCTGGGCTTTGTTGTTTCTTTTCTTCTGCAGGCTTTGAGTTTGGTTTGCTGTTCTTTTTATAGTTCCTTGAGATGTGACATTAAGTTGTTAATTTGTGATCTTTATGTCTTTTTGATATAGGCATTTATGGGTATGAATTTTCCCCTTAGGACTGCTTTTTCTGTATCCCATAGATTTAGATAGCTTGTGTCCCTTTTGTTATTCAGTTTGAGAAATCTTTTAATTTCCATCTTAATTTCATCATTGACCCAAGGATCATTCAGCAATAAGTTGTTTAATTTCCATGACTTTGTGTAGAATTGAGTGTTTCTTTTGGAATTGATTTCTAGTTTTATTCCACTGTGGTCTGAGAAAATACATGGTATTATTTTGATTTTTTGAATTTGCTGAGACTTGTTTTGTGGCCTAAGATATGATCAATCTTGGAGAATATCTCCTGTGCCGATGAGAAAAATGTATATTCAGTAGTTTGGGGGTAGAATGTTTTATGAATGTATGTTAGGTTCACTTGTTCTAGAATTCCATTTAAGTCCAGTGTTTCTTTATTGATTTTCTGCTTCAGTGATCTCTCTACCACTGTCAGTAGGGTGTTGAAGTCACAAGCAATATGATGCTACTGTTTATTTCTTTGCTTAGGTCTAGTAGTATTGCTTTATGAATCTGGGAGCTCCTGTGTTAGGCACACATATATTTAGGATCGTTATATCTTCTTGTTGAATTGCTCCCTTTACCATTATATAATGACCATCTTTGTCTTTTTTTTGTCATTGTTGATTTAAAATCTATTTTATCTGATATGAGAATGGCTATACCTGCTTGCTTTTGGTTTCTATTGTGTGGAATTTTTTTCCCATCTTTTTACCTTGAATCTGTGGGAGTCCTTGCAAAGTTAGATGTGTTTCTTGGAGATAGCATATTATTGGAGTGTGTTTTTTCATTCATTGAGCCATTCTGTGTCTTTTAAGTGGAGCATTAAGACCATTCATGTTTAGTGTTGGTATTGATATGTGGGATGTTGTGTTGTTCATCATATTGGATGATACCTTGCTGTCTTGTTTTCCTTTTAGTGTTACTGTTCTTTAAGAGCTTTAAACTTTAACTTTCAGGTGTTTTCACACTGGTGGGTATCTGTTATGTTGTTCCATATATAATGCATTTCTGAGTATTTCCTGCAGGACAGGTCTAGTAGTGACAAATTCCCTTAGTGTTTACTTGTCTAGAAAAGTCTTTATTTCTCCATCTTTTACGAAATTTAGTTTTACAGTGTACAAAATTCTTAATTGGTATTTGTTCTGTTTAAAAAGACTAAAACGGGCCCCAATCCCATCTGGCTTATAAAGTTTATGCTAAGAAGTCTGCTGTTTACATGATGGGTTTTCCTTTGTAGGTTAGTTATTGCTTTCATCTTGCTGCTTGTAGAATTTTCTCTTTCCTTCTGATTTTGGTCAAGTTGATGACTATGTGTCTTGGCAATGCCCTATTTGCTATGAATCTTCCTGGTGTTAAATGACCATCTCGTATCTGGATATGTGAGTCTCTAGTGATACCATGGAAATTTTCCTCAATAATTACCTTGAATAAGTTTTCCATGTTTTTTGCTTTTTCTTCTTCTCCCTCAGGAATACCTATAATTTGTATATTTGTTTGCTTCCACATAGTCCCATATTTCTCTTTTGTCGTCAAGCTCTGAAATTCTTCTGCTAGGTCTAGTCTGCTACTGAAGCTTTCTGCTGTATTTTGAAATTCCCTGAAAGACTCTTTTTTATTTTTTAAAATTATTTTATATCCTTTCTTTATGTTGTTTCTTTATAAGAGATTTCTTTATAAGAGATTTCTTACAAAGAATGAACTTTACAAAATTAGGGGAGAAACTTGGAATTCTTTGTAAGAAGGTTTGGAGACAGTGGTTGAGGAGTCTGGGAATAGTCACTTGCCAAAGACCACAAAGAGGAGCTAGTTAAAAAGTTTGTGGAGACTGTTGCCTCTTCATCTAGTAGTAGTCCCTGAACAGACTACTGTGGAACAGTAGTTTCTGTGGAACAGAAGAACAGGTTAGGAAGGAAAAATGCATGCAAAATGGGAAATCAAGGAGAACTATAAACCATCAGGACAAACTGGAACCTGTGTTTCTCTCTCATCCCCTCTAAGTTTGATTCTATGGGTGATCTACAGAAGAAACTGATGTCCTTTATCATGGATCTGCAGATGTGCTTTGCCCACACTGAGAGAAGGCATAGGAGGAGATCTAACAGGACCCAAAGTAGCATCCAAAATACTAGACTTTGGTTTTATCATACCTATTTTAAAAACCAGAAAGAATTGAAAAGACAAATTTAAAAACTGTAATCATAGTGACAGTCTCTCAGAAATATGAGAGACCAACTAGACCAACTTGAATTAATAGAACATGCTCCCAACAAATGGAAAATATATATTCTTTTTATCTACAAATGAAACATTTATAAAATTTTGCTATTAACTTTTGAAATAATGCATTCATATAGTATAAATTTAAAAGTGTATATAGTGAAGTCTCCCATCCCCTTTTCTCAAACATCTAGTTCTTTTTCCATGAATGAACCCCTGTTACCAATTTCTGCAGCTTTATAGATATTTTACACACACTCAGACAAATGCATATAGATCATTTTTTTTCTTTTTGAACAGAAATAGGGACATGTTACCACCATTTTGTGTGTTCTGCTTTTTAATCTCTATTTTTCAGTGGTTACTTTTGAAATATTAACAAAGTAATGTAAATTAACATCTCTATCTTTTTTCCAAACCATATAAAAATTTTACAATCTGATTCACACCTGCTCCCCTATAATCTAACATATTACTACCAGAATTTTACCTCTGCCTCCAAATTAATTATTATTATATTTATTGTCTTTTATGCATCTAGGGTTTGTTTAGATTTATCTGAATTTTTACCACTTTCTTTTTTAATTTCATTGCTTCATTTTGGGATAAATTTCTTTATTTTTGAAGTATATTTTTTAATAAGGTACTTTCTTTCAGTGAAGAATTAAAAACAGGCTTTGTTATTCTGAATATATCTAGCAGAAAGTTTAGCTATGTGTAAAATCCTAGAATGACTTTTCTTTTCTCTCAGCATTCTGGTAATGTTATTTTAATATCTCTGGCTTTCAATTTTACAGAAAAGTCTCTCCATTTATTTAAATCTTCTTTAATTTGTTAGTAGTTGTTCAAATTGAATTGCCTCCCCAACAACAGATAAATTGAAGTCCTGACCCCCAGTACCTCAGGATGTGTCCTTATTAATATGGTCTTTACAAAGGTAACTAAGTTAAAATAAGGTCATTAAGGTGGGCTCTAATACAATATGAGTGATGTCCTTGAAAAAAGGGGAAAATTTGGACACAGAGATAGCCATGCACAGAGGGAAGACAATGTGAAGATATACAGGGAGAAGATGGCCATATGACTTGAGAGATGCATCGGCAAGGAGTGGAACACAAAGGATTACTGGCAAACACCAGAAGCTAGAGAGATAAGGAAGGATTTTCTCCTAGAGCCATCAGAGAGATCATGGCTTTGCTGAAACCTTGATTTTGTATTTCTAGCCTCTAGAGCTATAAGATAATAAATTTCTGTTGTTTTAAGCTACTCAGTTTTTAGTATTTTGTTATAGCAGCCCTTGGAAACCAATATAGCATTGTGTTTTATGGTTTGAGGTGTACATGTTTTGCATATTTTGTGTTCAGTGTATTCCTAACTATTTAATGATTTTGGAAATTCTTATAGATGATATTGGTTTTGAAATCAATTTTCCAATTGAAAATCCAGTCTTGCTAAATTCACCTATTAGTCTTGATAAGTTTTTTATAGCTTCCTTAGAATTTTTTATTTACATAGACATGTTATTTCTTGCTTTCTAATCTGTATGCTTTTCATTGTTGTATTGTCCTGTCTAGGACATACAATAAATGTTAAATAGAAGGTTCATCCTTGCAGTGAACATCCTTTACTTGTTCTTTGTTTTAGGGGCATTTAATATTTCATAATTAATTGCGATTATTAGTTGTAGGTTTTTTGGTAGATGCCCTTTATCAGTTTGAGGAAGTTCTTGTCTTACCAAGACATTCTATAAAGAATGGGGGTTAAACTCTTTCAGATGATTTTTCTACATCTATTGAAATAATTTTTAACTCACATGTATTAAATGAACTAACTTCAATATACATAAAATAATACTAGGGATAAAAATTAACAAATTTATCACCACTGAAGGAGATTCCAATATAATTTGCTCTCCATCATTGATAGATCAAGAAACAAAAATTTAGGGAAGGTACAAAAAAATCAAACACACAATTAACAAGCTTCATCTAAGGATCAGATAAAGAACTCACACCTAACAATGAATGAATTCACATTTTTTGTTACATCTATGAAAAATTTATAAGAATTATTATTAATAATATGCTATTCCATAATTCATTTTTGACACATTTTAAAGAATTAACGTAATACAGGAAATATTTTCCAATATTATGTTACTATGTCAATTGTATAAAAAGATAAATTATACCCATATATTGGAAAATTTAAAAAAAATTAGAAACCTCTCTTGTAATAAACATTTTTTCCAAGCTCTATCATCTCAAAATTGTAATGCATCGCACAATTGATGGTGTCTTAGATTTAATGAGTATGGTAAATATCTTATAGTCCTAAAAAGAAAATACCTAGAACAGAAGTTTAATCAATATATTTTGTATAAATATTTGAGTGATACACGGAAATACTCAGAGGGAGTGCTTATTTTAGAAAACATTAAAAGGCTAAAAATTATAATGTGCCCATCCAACTCAAGAGTTTAGGAAAAGAATAGTGAAATAAATTCAAAGTAGAGGGAATGAAATAAAATATAAAAACAGAAATCAATAAAGTAAGAAACAAATGCTGTAAAACATAACTACAACTAATTGATAGGATTATGGAGCGCAGAAATTAAACCTTTGAAATGAATATCCAGATAAACCTTTGTTGAAATTTATTGATACCATAAAAAGGTACAGGATGCAAATAGAAATATGATCGGTACATCAAGAAATACTTAATAGTAAGATAAAATTGTGAACATTATAGCAACACTTCATAAACTTAGACAAAGTGAACAAATTCCTGTAAGAAATATTAGTTACTAAACCTTAAATCAATAACTCATTCTACATCTACTGAAATATATAATTAGCAATTTAAAATATCCCCACAAAGGAAAAACCAAACCATGGTAGTTTTATAGGTGAGTTCTATAAAAATTTCAAAGAACAGATTTTTACAATCCTACACAAATTCTCCCAGAGAATAAAAAGGAAAGAATAATTCTCATTTTTTTGGGAGGGTGGAGGGAAGGACTGTATAAATTACAAGGTTAGCACAAGAAAGGAAATTTAACAGGTCAAAATCACTTTTAAATAAAAATGCAAAAATCCTTAATGAAATATCACTGAATTCAGAAATGCAAGAATGGTTTAACATAGCAAAATTTATATATACATGTACATAATTTACCAAATTAGTAAATTAAATTGTAAAAACTGTACATTCAATAAAATACAGAAAACACATTTAATAAAAATGATATCCCACTCCTTTCAAATTAGTGATAAAGAGACTGTCCTCAATGTGATAAAGTGTAACTTCAGCAGATACTATTTCTAATGGAAAAATACTAGAAAATCTATATTTAAAATCACAATTTTAAAAGAAAGTAAAATCCCCTTGTTTATTTCCAGCACTGTGCTTATCAGCACAGCAAGGCAAGAAAAAGAAAAACACATAAGGATTGAGAAAAAAAACTGTTGACATAGAAAATCTAAAGTAAACCACATCACTTTATTAGAAGTAAAGAGAGAGAAAGACTTTAACTAAAGGTTGTTAGTTAACATTACTTTACAATGAAATTGTATTTCTGCATCTGACAAGTTAGCAAACATAATTTTTAACAGTATTTCTAATAGCAGTATAAATTATAAAATACAAAGAATAAATCGAACAAATAATGGAAAATTTGAACGGCCAAAATTGAAAATTTTATAAAAAGACCTTAAAGAAAACTTAAATGAGTAAAATGCCATGTACATGTTTACCAAAGCAATGCTGTAAAACATGCCAGTTCTCCCTAAATTAAGGTATTGCTTCAGTGCAATTCAAGTCAAAATCCCAATAGAATGTTTCTGTGCAAGTTGATCTGAATCTAAAATTTATATGAAAGAGCAAAGGGGCAAGAGCCAAGGTATGAATAATCAGGTAGATAGATCTGTTCTTCAATATATAACATTATAGTAACAAAGGCAAAGAGTCATTGGTTTATAGATAGACAGCCTGTACAGGGAAAAAAAAATAGAACACCAGACCATCTTATTGGGATTTTGATTTAAATTGCATTAGATCCTTGCAGATAGGATTTATTTATTTATTTATTTATTTATTTATTTATTTTTTGAGACAGAGTCTTACTTTGTTGCCCAGGCTAGGGTGAGTGCCGTGGCGTCAGCCTAGCTCACAGCAACCTCAAGCTCCTGGGCTCAAGCAATCCTTCTGCCTCAGCCTCCCGAGTAGCTGGGACTACAGGCACGCGCCACCATGCCCGGCTAATTTTTTCTATATATTTTAGTTGGCCGATTAATGTATTTCTATTTTTAGTAGAGACGGGGTCTCGCTCTTGGTCAGGCTGGTTTCGAACTCCTGACCTTGAGCTATCCACCCGCCTCGGCCTCCCAGAGTGCTAGGATTACAGGCGTGAGCCACCGCGCCCGGCCTCATTTATTTATGACAGAGATGACATCACATATCATTTAGGAAAAGTAGAAATATTAAAGAAACAATCCTGAGATATGTGCTATCCAAATGGCAAAGTAAAATTGCCCTATACACAAACTCAATTCAATATGGATGAGGATGTAAATGCAACAAGCAAAATTTTTTAACTTTTAGAAGAAAATATAGAAGACTATCTCTCTGCTCAGAGGTCAAGAAAGAGTTCTTAAACAAGACACTGAAAACATAAATTTCAAAAGAAAAGATGATATATTCAATGACATTAAACCTAAGAACTTGAATTCATCAGAATGTCAAAAGATCCAAATAGAAGGAACATAATTCCAGTATATTTAACCTCTATAGGATTAACATCAAAACAGATAAGTCTTAATCTGGAAAGAAATCAATAAGATTTGAAAGGAAGAAGCAATTTATGAACTACATATGCCACCACACTCCCAAGTGTGTACACACACACACACACACACACACTCTTACACACACTGGCCAACTCACAACAGCTGATAAAATAAATTTCATCATTTACTGGTGTGATTCTTGATTTGACTTTTGACCAATACCAAAAGCTTGTAATCTTTATGTTCTCTATCATATCTGGCATAGTAAACTAATCATTACCTGTCTTTGAGTATTTGCAAATTGGAAGCCTTGTTACAAGCGGGATAGCAATTCTCCTCAAGTCTCTCCTCCTTAAGTCTCTCCTCTGTGACCCTTCTTCTATCCCAAGTCCATTTAGAATGTGTATTCTGATTCTGTAAATCCTTTTATGCCCTGTCTGTTGGGATAGTCTTAGATAATTATAGTTTTAATATCAATTGGATCTATAAAAGCCTCTGATTTGTGTCTAAAGCTTTATGACATAAACATTTGGAAAGAAATTAGTAAGAGTCCATTCAGTGAGACCACATGATAGAAATAGATAGTTATCTTCTTCCTAACCATTACAAGCAGAAAACTAAAACTGTGGTTTCTAGCAAGCAAGACTGTCCCTCCTCAAAAAGGGCAGGGATTCAAACAAACAAAAGGCAAAAATTTATAGAGTATTTCTAAGAGTAGGTTGCAGATATTGGAGGACATTCTTGGAATATTTAGATACCTTATGCAATGTGAGCTCTCAGTATCTTATGAACCATACAGGAAAGCACTTATTTTCTAATTAAATTGAGTTCCATCTATTTAATGAATAACGTGTTTTGTAAGAAGACAGACAAAAAAGTCATTCATTATTAAATGTTTTCTGATACCGAGGAAGGGGGAAATGCTTTAATAAAGGATTCTATTGTGTAGGGTGTGTCCATTCCTGAGACACAAGTAGAAGAAAATAGTTAAAAAAAGGTTATTTCTGTATGTGATATATTTCATAATTAAGTGTGAAGTCATAATCTGCTTTAGCCATCAAAGTTCTAATTAATTCAATTTGATGTTATTTTTGCCATAGTAGGATTAACATTTTAAAATATTGTTATAGATTTGTAAGGGAAACCATACATATCTCAAATTATAGTTTATTGCTCAGGCTATTTCTCAGAAAATACAATCCACAATTTAGATGTGTTAGTTTTGTGGATGCCTTATTATTGTCTTCTCAAAACAACGGGGAAATAACTAGACTAAATAGTTGAAAAAGAAAGTTTAAGATGTCTTAAGTGAGTTTACTTTTCTCAATTGAACTTCTCCATGAGCATGAAAAATAAAGATTTTAATATATTCAGTTTATTAGTCATGCCTATTAGAAAAAGACACATTAATACTTTTGAAAATAATACATTGTGCTTTGAAATTTACCTAGATTTAAGTGCCTTTGTCCACAAGCATCTAAAATTAACTTTTAGATTTTATCAATCAGTTCAATAAGTCAGATAATTTACAAACATTGTCTTGCACTTAATGTTATGTCAATCTTTAAACCACTTAGGAATTTTACCTTATAAGTTTACAGAATAATTATTGTGTAAATCATTAACTCCTCATCACCCATATATCCTCACATCATGAAATGTGTGTGAAAGTAAGTGTTTGGAAGCTCATAATGACTTTCCTTCTGTATATATATATTTTACTGTCAAGTGATTCGCTTAAAATCCTATCGTTTGTTTTTCAAGTTGTTGAGAGGTTTTTTTCTCTTAATCAACATTTTTAATTATCAATATTTGCTTCATAGGGTCAAAAAGAATAAGTGATAGTGAAGTCTCTGATTATGACTGTGATGATGGAATTGGTGTCGTATCAGGTAAGAATTTTAGAATTTTTTTGTAGTATTAAAGGATTGTAATTCATCATTATTTATCATAAAAATAAATAAGTAAATAAGAAAGAAATAACTTTCCTCCTCACTCCCCTAAGACAAACTTATGGCAAACTATGGCAATTTAAACCCCTAAATAATCCAACTGATAGAACGCTTGTACCAATTATTAGATTGAATAGTCTTATAAGATGCCAGATAAGTAAATGTCTATAACTTTTCTATTCTAAAACAACTAGAGAATAAGGATTTTATAATAAATTAGAGGAATTATTGCATGATTGAAACTTCTTTATACTGCACTAACATTGTGGAAAAAAGAAGAAATCTTTTTTATTCCACTAGCATACTTAAATATGTCAAATATTTAATGAAATTTAAATTTTTTAAATTGTTTTTATATTAAGTATCATTTACTATACAGCTACATTTTAAAATTACAGTATTGTGGCTTAAAATATTGCCTCATATTATGGTTAGAAATTTATCTAATGATTTAATATTTTAGCGAAGTAGATATATTTTCTATAAATTGTGACAAAATATTTATATATAATACCCTTAATATTATAACAAATTTTTATTCTATTCCTCTTGAAGTTTAAATAACTTAGCAAATTTCATAACTATTACTAATTTTACTTTGAACAAAACATAATCTATCATATGTAAGACATGCTACAGTTGCATCAGTGACATACAATTTTTTGTTTGACAATTTTTGTTAGATTGTGGGTCAATTTGCATGCTTGTATTAGTGTACTACTTTTTAAAGACTTAGTGACAATTTAAAAATTTTTTTTTGTACTAAAAGTGAACAATGTATTAACTTGCTAAGACTGCAAAAATATTTTTCATGTTGTATGGTTTATAAATTAAATCTCATAAAGTGGTTTTGAAAAATATTTCCCATTGTCTCTTTCTTGGTGATCACTCTAATTTTTCTTTTTTGTAAATAGTATCCCTTTAACTCAGTAATCAGATCTCTTTTCTCTCTATATATGTAATGTTTCCCTGGATTTCAATGATGATCCTTTTATAAATGAGTCTCATCTGTATTAACATTCCTAACACCTTTCTCAAGACTCTTTTCCATGTATTTAACTTTTTGACTACATGACCGAAGTAATACATGAGAGTAGTCTCATCTCCCCCTCTCCAAACCAGTCCACTTCACTAAACTTCTACTCTTAGTTGTATACTCTTAACTTCCAAATGGGCTAAAATAAAAAGTTTAGAGTCATTTATTACTTGCTCTTTTTTCCTTTTGTATCTAGTCACAAAATGTTATTGATTCGTATTAGAGTACCTTGAGCTCTATCCTTGGACCTTTTTTCTATCTATACTCATTCCCCTAGTGATCTAATCTATTTGAAGTCTCATGCCTTTAGTATATATATGATAAAATTCCCAAATGTATGTATCCAGTCAAGAATACTTATTCTCTAAATTTTTATATTCTACTACCCATTTGACATCTCCACTTGGAAATGTAGTAGATATCTCCAGCTTAACATGTCAGAAACTGAACTCCTAATCTTTCCCACCAAACCATGTCATTTGATGGCAGCTCCATTCTTTTATTTATTTGAGTCAAAATGTTTTATTTATTATTACTCTTTCTCTTTCTCTTATGTGCAACATCAAATCTTTCACAGAATCATTTTGATAGCTCTACCTTCAAAATATATCCAGAATCTGACCACTTCCCATCATCTCCATTGTTACTATCCTGGTTCTAGCTCATGTCATCTCTTGCATGACTTAATTGCCTTGTCTAATTTTAAGCAAAAGTTAGATCTTGTCCAATTTCTGCTCAGAACCCACAAGTGAGTTACAGCAATTCCTTTTAACCAGTATAATAATGTACAGACCCCTACATGATCTTCCCCTTCTCCAAATCTCTCTGATGTCTTCCCTTCATTACTTGTTGTGCTCTAAGCACTCTGTCCTCCTTGATGTTCTGTGAACTTGTAAGATCCACTTCTACCTTGGAGCCTTTACACTTGTCTTGGAACCTTCCCCTCCATATATCCACCCGGCAAAACATCTCACCTCCTTCAATTTTTTCTGAAATGTCACCTTCTCAATGTGTCCTATCTACCTTGACTATTCTATACAAAATTGCAAACTGTTCCCATATTCTGGCATTTTGATCGCCCTTTACCTTCTGTTTTTTTCCTCATAGTATTTAATGACCTTCAAATACATAATATCATGTAATTATTTATTGGGTTTTCTGTTTATTGTTTCTGTTGCTTGCCAACTATAAGCTCCACAAGGGCAAGAATTTTTGTTTCTTTTACTTACAGCAACACAGAATACCCTCATAAATAATTGCTGAATGAATAAATGTATTGATTCTTTCTGTGTAGTCTGTTGCTATTGCCATTGTTATATTCCAGAGCTGTGCCACTAGTTATATGTGGCTATTTAAACTTTTTTTTGACTTATTTGAAAATATTATTCTACTCCCCAAGTGACTAAGCAATGACAACATGATGTCAAAGACAAGAGGGGTAAGCACAGAGCACTGTGTGAATACAAATTAAGGCTAGATAATCCAGCATAAGGGAATCAAGAAAGGCTTCGGGGAAATAGCACTTCAGGTAAAAACTTGAATTTTTTTTTTATTTCAGCATAATATGGGGGTACAAATGTTAAGGTTACATACATTGCTCTTGCCTTCCCTCCCTCCTCAAGTTAGAGCTTCAAGTGTGGCCATCACCCTGACAATGCACATCACACTAAACTTAATGTAAAAATGATAAAAATTTGTATCCTTATTATCACTAGCCAAATTTCAAGTGTTCAATAGCCATGTGATTCTAGTGGCTACCATATTAGGCAGCACTCATAGAGAACATTCCTTCATTTCAGAGTTCTATCAGACAATACTATTCTAAGTTTTATGAGAACAATTAATCTTCTTGCTGCAATCTCTCTAACCTTCTGCCTGAATTGTATACTGCTGTGAGCTTCATCTTCCTAAATAATTCCTTATTTCACAAGAGTAGAATATAGTATTAGAACACAGTGAGAACAGTGGACTCAGAAAGATGTTGTTTTAAATCCCAGTCCTGGTATTTGACATTTAATGTAGATTTCTTTGCCTCCATTTTCACAAATGAAAAATGGAGATAATATCTTCTTGGCAGAGTTGTTTCTACTATTCAGTATATGTATTCCTGAAGAATCTTGTGCTCTGCGAAATCATGGATTAAAACAGTAGGGCTTTCCTAGGAAATCAAGGTTAGAAAGACCCATTCAAAATGCATGCAGCTTTGAAAACAGAACACTAAAAACAAAAATACCATCACAATAAAAAGTCATGTTAAATTTTAAGCATTAAAAATATTAAATATAGGAGTCTAAAATAAAATGAAGTCACCTAGATGGAAGGATTATATCTAGATGGAAAGGAGGATAAGTCTGCAAAGTTATGGTATCAAGGAAACTATCCACAAATACCAGAAAGGACCCATGCAATTTGTACTTCTAAGGCAGAGTTCATGACCACAGTAAGCCAAGAGAAAGAACTTGGGATATATGGGCATTGTACACAGTTCTGTATTTCTCTGGTTTACTGCAACCCTCTGTGTTAGTGTACTTTGCATTCGGCTGCTATTATTTGGTAGTTGTAGTGGACATTGTTGCTGTTCCACCCACATCCCCTTTACCAGCTGGTTTACCTATCCCTTGCTACTGTGTGTGTTGGTTACTAAAAACTCACAGCTGTCCCTGTCTCCCAGGAATTGCCCTTAGACAAATGGAAACCACCTCACCCAGGAGATTAAAAACCTCGTCTACCTTCCATTGGCAGTCTTCAGCCAGTGACTGGCTAACATAGTACAAAAGTCCAGCCCTATTGTCTCAAAGTCAAGGCAACTCTGATCCAATTCATCTTTCAGAGCCTCCAGTAAGATCAAGCTGCTACATTGTTGCTTAGTTTCTTCCCTTGCCCTATTCTGCTCTCCTCCATTGTCTCGAGAACCCTGCTTCAGTTATTCATGTGCATCCGGATCTTTGTCTTTTGCTCTGTTTCTAGGTATCTAATCTAAGATGCTACTGGAAAACATTAACATGCTAGAAAAAAATCACATATCAGCCAGTCATTTTTCTGAGTTATCTCTGAAACAAATGTAGTGAAACACTTTGTACAGTGCCTAGCAGAGTTCCTAGCACATAGTAAAAGATCAATTAATAATAGCTATAATGAGCATGTTGAAGATAATGGTGGTGGTGCTAACATCACTCTCTGCTCAGAAATTTTCAGGCTTTTTACATTACAAACCTCATGATGTTTTAGATATCTACAACTTGAGTCAAATTTACTTTTCCTGCTTATTTTCCCACTGTTGCCACACATTGAACTGACATTTTTTTCTCCCAACTTAGAATTCTATTTTCCTTCAATTTGTCCACATATCGATTGCTTTCTAGCACTCATTTGAGTTGTACCTCTTCTAATATACTTTTCCAAAATTTGTCAAATCATATTTTTATTCTTAGGCTTGTACTGTATCTCATCCCTCTCAAATACTATAAGAAAAATGGTAGCACATGCCTGTCGTCCCAGCTACTCAAAGGCTGAGACAGGAAGATAGCTTGAGGCCAATAGTTCAAGGCCAGCCTGAGCAACACAGTGATACCCTCTCTCTTTAAAAAAAAAAAAGAAACAGTTTATATATGTGCTATAAATGGTATTCAGAATTCTAATATTATCTCTTAAAGAAATGACTATAGACTTTAGGAACTTTTTGAACTTAATAACTGTGAATATTAATAATTGTTGAGAAGTATTTGAAGCTTTTCTAGGTCATTGAAGAGATGAAAATGTTTTTAGAATAAATTTGAGTCTTTTATTGAAGATAATTAACTGTCTATAAAGTCTTAATATCATACTTTATTTATTATACTTTAATATATTCAGAGTCTTTCAATTTCATCAACATTTTATGTCTTTAAGTACAGAATACATGAAGGGCTTAGTGTATAGATAACTATAATATTTATTAATCTTTCTACCTTTAGATTATCGACACAATGGTCGAGATCTTCAAAGCTCAACGTTATCAGTGCCAGAACAAGTAATGTCATCAAACCATTGTTCACCATCAGGGTCTCCTCATCGAGTAGATGTTATAGGAAGGACTAGATCATGGTCACCCAGTGTCCCTCCTCCACAAAGGTAAGACAGCATACTCCCTTTATTTGTAGGTTGTTACTACAGGCCTATTTATCATAATTTATCATTAATTATCTTTAAATATAAATGATTCTTGTGGAAAAAAGTTATTTACAGAAAAACAAGATGCTACTCAATAACCTATGTAATGAGAGTGAAATAAAATATGGGTTATCTGTAACTTTGGACAACCCCTATATTATTTTATTGTAAGAGTTCAAAATAATTAAGAGCTAGCTTTCAGTCATATTATCAGTGTGAGCAGATATAGGTAGAACCAACTAATTATACACATGAATGATGTAGATATTGGTAATGGAAGAAATAGGAAAAAATAAACAACTGACTGATCTTTAAAATTAGGAATAATCATCAAAAGAATACAAAAGAATGCATGTGCAGTAGGAAGAATGGTTCAGAAAGTCCGCAGTTCCAGGTTGTATGCTTGGTGGAAATCTCTGATCAACCTTGTGAAGTATAGGCTCAATGGAATAAGAACCATAGAAATAATAGGTGAGACTACCAAGAAATATGTGCATAATTCACACTTTATATACTTGGAATGTTTAAGAAATTTTTACCAGTTAGAGTAACAGCCTTATAACTTCTGTTTTAAATAAATAATTGAGTTAGTATTAGAATTTTAATTGAATCTTAATTTCACACAGAATATTATACTTTCTGAGAGGATGTTAGATTTATTTTATTTATAAATCTAACTTATTTAATTTAGGAGGCTATGAAGCACTAAAAAGTATTTATAGAATTTTAACAATTACAGAAATTAAAAAGAAAATCTAATATATTAATTTGATAAACATAATTTAAAATGTTAAAGATGTTGAATTAACTAAGAAAACCATCCACATTTCATAAAAGCTTACTAATTTAAGCATTGTATTTAACAGAAAAGTTTTAGAGGCATTTACATTAAATCAGAAATAACAGAGGTTGCTCATTGTCACTGTTTAAAATAGTACTTCAGGTCCTGAGAAATGTTAAAATACAAGAAAAAGAAATAAGAGGTGGAAAGCTTAGAAGTGAGAAAAACTATCATTATTTGTTGATTATATGATTATATACATAAAAAACCAACATAATCAAAATATTAAAACTAATATGGGAGTGCTCCTAAACACCTGGCCATACATATGTTGACTTACATAAATGGGTAATAACTAATTAGGAAATACCATAAGACATAAAGCAATATGCTCAAAAGCCACATAAAGTATAAAGTATATATATCTAGCAATTCATCCAACTAAGAATTCACAAGATCCTCTTAAAGAAAAATATAAACTTTAGATAAGGAATCAACGAGAGCTATACCCTATTTATGGGTAGAATTACTTCATACAATAAAGATAGCAAATTTCAACAAATTTATTTATGAATCTAATGCAATACCAGTCAAAATTCTATGTGCAATTTTTATAAACTTGTCACTCTAGAAATTATATGGAAAGATAGACATATGTAAATAATTAAATCCGTTTTGAAAAAGAAGAGAAAAATGCATTATCAGGCCCTAATGATTAAAAACAAGATGCAACTTGAACAATAGCAGCAAAATAGACATAATGAATATAATAGATAGTACAATGTAAATATATATACATTTACATTTCTATATTTACTTGGTACAGGATAATAAGGTGACACAAATTAATATGGAAAGGATGGGTTGGGAAGGATAGGAAAATTAGCTCATCACATGTAATAAAATTAAAAACTGGATTCGTACCTTTCATTCAATAATATGATATGTCATGATCTTCATTATGTTTTATACAGCTGCTGTGTGTCACGGTAGATGAGGTAATGCTTGAAGCAAGAGACTACATAGGTGGTTATTGTTATGATATATGCACAAAGATGATAGTTTGGACTAGAGTTGTTTCAAGGGAAGTGGTGAGAAGTGGACAGATTTTTGAGTTGCTCTTCTGAGCTTTGAACTCATATTTGATGATGTGGCATCTCTGTATCCATTCCTATAGGGTAGATAAACAAACATGTCTAACACTAAACTAATTTTCTTCACACAAATCTACTCCTCTTCCTGTATATGTCATTGAGTATCACTACTAGAGACCTGGGAGTCATCCATTAATAAGGTTGATATTCGTTATTATATCCCCATTGATGTTTGCTTAGTTTGAGCTCTTTTTGTATTGTATCTGTTATAGCAGCAATCTTCTCATCTGTCAACCTCCAACTGAAATTTATACCTTTAGCCAGGAGTGCAATTAGTTTAAACAAAACAAAAAATTTGGACTTGACCACACAGTGACTTTGTCTTTTTCTACTATTTTTATTAATAAATCTCACTACTTGGTATAGTATGTGATTATAGTTTACTAAGATATTTAATGGATCTTGCTATTTTAGCCGGAATGTAGAACAGGGACTTCGAGGGACACGCACTACTACTGGACATTATAATACAATTAGCCGAATGGATAGACATCGTGTCATGGATGACCATTATTCTCCTGATAGAGACAGGTAAATATAATTAAATACTATTAGACCTTGCAATGAATGTCTTCAGGAAGGGATTACCATAAAATATTTTCATCTATTCCTTTATCTTAGTTTCTAAAGCAATATTTTTCCTTTACAATACTCAAATTCTTTCTAATGACTGTCACATTGTTAAAAAAATAAATAAAAGGCAACATTTTCTTAGTAAGAAAAAAACAAAATCATCTTATTCTTGCAGTTTTTCTCCTTTATTAAATCAAACCAGTTAAGTTTGTGAATCTGCATGAGAAATTATAATTATGATGAAAATAAGATGTTTTATTATTTTTGCCTTTTCATAACCAATTATTATATATAAAAATATCTTCATGAGACATTCAATTTTAAAATATTTTATGTTCATCAGAGAAATCAGTGTGGTTTTTCCCATGTAGAAGTATTAAGACAGAGTCTGGTTTGTTTAGGAAACATTGTTTAGGAAACCTCATGAAGAGGTTTTTCCTCAAGGCTTTTAGTAAACCTTTCAAGCATCTTAAAGAATCATGCTTGTTGATTGTTGTATTTAGAAGAACTGTCTGAATTTGCTCCTTAAATATGGCAAACTTGGAAGTAACATGGTGTGTTACAATTCTTACATTAATTACTATTAATATTTTTAAGTTAAGCAAATTGATTAACACTAAGTCGTGCTTTATTTACATATGAAATAAATGATATTATATTTTTACCAAACTTTTCAAAGGATAGAGTAAAATAATGAAGGAACTCAGAAGTGCTTTTGTATGTGTTCTAATCTCATTTTAGGAAGAACACTGGGGCCTTTTAAATTAGCTGATGTGAGAAATTAATGTCAACATTTATAAATTTAATTGTTTTATCTAAATCTAGGATTATATTCAATTCATGCTTATACTTTCATCATGTTTTAATATACTTAGTCTTCAACAGTGACAAACAAGTATTGTCTTTTGTGTCTGAGATCTGAGAAATTAGGAAGTTGTTAAATTAATATTAGTAGTAATGCCAAATGAAAGTTAATGTACTATTTTATTTATTTTTAATTTGTTTAACATTTTCATAGTGATTTGAGTATTTAGGGGTAATTATAGACATGCTACCTATAGAAATTGATGCTTATCAAGTATAATAGTGAAAGAAGGATAATTATGTTGGCATGATTAGGAGTTGGAAAGAGTCATATTAGGATGGATCAATAGGCATTTTGGTTACTTAATAGAATTTTAATGAGATTGATCATTTCTGGAAATTATTTATATAGAAAGTTATGAATTCCTTGATCCTTGAAGGTTTGTTAATGGAAATGATGAAAGAGAAAGCCTGAAATTACTTTAAGCTTCTTTAAGTTTATGTAAAGTTTTCTTTTAATGAAAAATGAACTTTATATTTTCCTCTTAAACAAGTAAATGTGGTCTAAATCCTGCAGAAAAAGATAGGGTGAAATTAACCTCTAGAATTACACTCACAAACAGAAGTGGTTGCTATCACATCAAATGCATAATATTTCATAAATATTTTAAAACAAATGGGCCTAAATTTAATGGCAACAAAATTTGACATTAAAGCCTAGGTGATTAATCCTTGGTATTAGTTAATATGACTAACATATCAGAGATATTCTGCAATATGCATATTTATTTCTATCCCAATTTATGCCAATAATTGAAATGTCATATATATTTTTTGTTTTAAAACTTAATGAATCTATTAGTTTAGCAAAAATGTTCAAATAACTGTTTCCTGAAGTTTTGGGGAAAATTGATCCATGTGGTTTCATTACTCTTTTAGAGTGTTGTAGATTGCTAGATCACAATTACTCTTAACTATGGGCTGCATTAAATACTTTTTTGATATCAGTAAAATAGAATTTTACTTAATAGGAATATAAAACCATTTCTGACATTTGGATTATCTGTTTAATCATTATTCATTAACATGAGGAATCAAAAATCGAAAAGTACAATATTATTCATGTATGTAGTCTATGACATTATTGATCAGTGGATCCTTAATCTCTATTTTACTCTAATATTCTAAAAGATTTTTGATAATAAAATGCATATGAAGGATTTCTAGTTTTTATTTACTATTTAGAAGGTAAGAATACTCTAGAACTCTTACAGTGAATTTTTGTGAATAGCATTTTATAGAGTCTATGAATAATATTGTTAATTTAAAAGCCTAAGAGAGAATTTTCTTTGAGATAGTAAGAATAATTTAGGTATTTTAAGAGGTACATTAACCTTTCTTATCAGTAAGAATTGTTGCACTGGACGAAAATACCGTTTTATTGAATGTGCTCTTTTTCATAGGATTTGCAACCAAATGGCCTAGAGTTTGAATCTAGGGTTTTACCTCATGCTACCTGTATATCTTTGTGGGAAAATTAACCTCTTTAACACTAGATTTCCTTATCTATAGAATTAGAATATTAATGTCAACTTGACAGGGTTGTGTAGATTAAATGACAGTGCCTCCAGTTGTATAACATGTATTCAAAAAATATGCTCTAGCCTTAACATTTTAAAAGAATCTAATGGCTTGCAAATAATTTGCATTTAGCATGCTTAATAATTAAGCTAAAACAGACAAACATACAAACAAAAAACCCAGTGAAATCAGTTCAGGTATTTTGTTCAAAGTTCCATATAGAATATAGAACATGCACTGGACCTTGAAAAATGGGCATATTTATTCAGGCAAGTACAAGAGCAAAGTTACAGAGGCAAAACACACCTATCCATCATAAAGGCCCAGTACGAAAGATGAGGGATTTGGGGACATGTTTGAAAGTTGTGTGTGAAGACAATGACTTTTACACTGACTACTGGGTGAGAAACTATGCTTTTTAACATTAATTTGTAATACTTGATAAAACTTAAGTGAGGTAAAGAGGAGATCTAGTAATCATATCCTTTTTAATAGGTAATGTAAAAAGAGCTATATATATAATTTTTATTCAATCGTTGTTTCTCTGCATATCTCTATTATCATTAGTCAAAATCCTATTATATTTTGAAAAATTCTATGTTATATTCTTTACAAGTAATTCATAAACCTGGATGTGGAGATATTAGATAAAATAATGAATTATTAAGGATATCTTTCATCTTCCATCCCCATCCTTCCCCCTTTTTGTAGCATTGTTTTTCTGATAAATCCTGGTAACTACTAAAACTAGGAACATAATTAATTTCTTCTGGGGCAGACTATGTGGTTTTAATATTAGAAATCATTTTAAGAGCTTTTTTCTTTACTTGAGTTAGTTTACTATTAGAGTAAGTATAGAGTATTAGATAATATTTCTGTAACATGTCAGAGATCTCTGGTAGTATGCATTTTTATGTCTATTGTGGGGGCCAAAATATATTCAGTGCATTTATTTCCATGGAGTATACTTTTCGCATTATAAGAAAAAAGTAAAATTAATACTGACAAAGATAAATTACTTTATAAACTTTTTTCTCTTGTACATTCAAATGATAAGTTCATATTCCAAGAAGGAAAATGACCTATTATATGGAGCTCTGGAATACCTCACACACCTATGGTATTTCTCTACTGCATATCAGGCAGCCAGTAACCACAAAGCGAAACACATATTTGTAACCACTTCATCAAAAAGAATAGTCTCTTTGGTCCTTTCAGTTATCACCTATGAAAGGAACACATCTCTGAAAGTTTAAAATTATAGAGGAAATAAATGAAAAAGAAGATTCACTTTACAAAATAATGTATTTTATTTATTATATTTCAGAAGCATTTTAACATAATAAAATTATACTGAGTATATTGTAGGAACTATGAAGTAAGCAAAGCATTAGCAATGTTAAAGACACAGAGCATAAAGTTTTTGCATTATATAGGGGCTGTTAAAAACAGCTTTCAAAATATATAGGTTTACTTAAGGATGAGATCTTTTATCTCCTTTTTGTAGTCTAGTGGTTTTTAAAAGGAGACATTCAGGATATAGTGGAAGAATAATTCATTATAAATATAATTTTGTGAGATCTTCAAAGATTATATTACTTAAGATCAATTTGTCTAGAAATTAGATTAGTAATCTAGTTCAGTTTTTTGAATAGTAATATTTTTATCATGATCCTTAGAATCTGTAATATCTTTACTTTGTTTCTACTTTTCAAAATTTAGTAATTGTATTAGTTTTGTATTTCTTTTATAGTGATTATTGCTCTGTGCAAATTTTTATTGATTTCAAACAGATTGGACTAAATGTAATTTTTAATATGAGTTTAGCTCATTGTGCATATTGAAGACATTGTACATATTTATTGCTCAGATTTTATAACGTCCATTAATTTTGGAAGAAAAGTAAGCATGGTTCAGTGGAGATTTATAAAATATTTTTAGATTATACCAAGTAGATGCAGCAAAGGACCTTGGATACATGTATGGACCTATGGTGGATTTTACAGGGCTTACTAAAACACAATGGTAAATTTTGTATTCATACAGAAGTTTTCATAGTTTTCAGCAGAATCTAAATGGGACTCCTACCACATAAGGTTAAGAACTCACATGACTAGAGATAAAAAAGAGAAATAAAACATATTGATGCTTGATAACGGTGATTCTTGCTTAATATTCCCTTTGGCTTTATAGGGACAAAGTTTAATTATAAAACTCTTCAAGAAAAATAATAGAAATTTTATGATTACAGATATTTTATGAACTTATAAATTTTAACAAGCTTTGAAGTTTCCACATTCTCTATTACTCTTAAGTAATTTTTGGAGAATATTCTTTTTTAAAGCAATGAATTCCAACATCACAATTGTTGAATATTATTTCTATTCTTTATGAAGCAAGAAATGCTTTTTCTGGTACTTCCTCATTTTCTTATACAACATAGGTTTATAATCTCTGTTTATATTTCTAGAACATTTCTATGATTATGTGAAGCACTGGTCTCTTTAAAGAGAACATTCATCATGAAAATGGTGTAATTTTGTTTTTGATTTTTTTTCTTTTTAGTTAAATCCAATATATATAAATAATATATATATATATTGAGTGGGTCAGCTACTATACACAATGATTTTTTAAAAATTATCCTGGTCTAGATAGACAAATTCTCATACATCAACGAATTATAAAATGTAGAAGACTATGAGGCAGAAACAATATTATTGAAACCAATTGCAGAGAAAAATTTACTTGATTTGGTCTATAGGCAAAGGCTTCAGGGAGAAGTCGGACTTTAAAGACTGGGTAGGATTTTGAAAGGCAGAAAGGTGGAGAGAGAGGGAGGATGATGGGTACTCTTAAGCATGAATAAAGTCTTGGAATCAGCAAAGCACATGATATATTTACAAAATCTTAGATAGTCTTTTGTATCTAGATAAGTAGTGGTGTGGGGAATGGAAAGTGACAGGAAATGAAGATTACAAGTAGTTTAGAACTTTTAAGGAATTTGTACTTATTGTTTTTTTGATATCAGAGCCGTTGAAGGATTTTGAGTAAGGCACATACATGATTAGAAAGCATAATTTGCAAATATACTACTGTAGACAGGGTAAAGAATGGATTGGGTTGAGGAGACTGAGGCCTGGAGGTAAGGAAACCTAAGAGAAGGTTATTTCAATAGACATAGTAAGCCTGATTTTTTTAAGTAGTGGCAGGATAAAAAAAAGAAGGGAGAAATCTGAGTTATTTATTTGTCAGAACCAGCAAGGTTTATAAATCAATTGAATGTGAAAATTCAGGGAATGGAGTAAATTCTGAGTTTGTAAATCTTGGCTTATTAAGTAAATATTTTAATCCTTAGTTGAAGGTGGTATTACAAGAGATTACAAAAAGGAGTAGCTGAAGTATTATATTGATTTCCAAAGGAGGATTAAAGAATTTTGTTGGAAATTAGAAGAGACTTTAGAGATTGTGAAGTCCTAGGTTCCAAAGAGGTACCTGAAGGACTACTGTGGTAGGTAAGCATGAGGCCAAATGGGTAGGGATCTAAGCTTTTCTCTCATTAGCCAATGTCATTCTGACTTTATTGGATTCCTATGTATTGTTGCTACAGCAAATTTTGTTTGAAAACAGATAGTCTTCTGCTAAAAAAAAAAAAGTTTCAGAACCACTGCTTGAACCCCTTCATTTCATAAATGCAGCATTGGTGTCCCAACAGGCAAGGTGTATTGTTCAAGTCTCACAATTAACATGTATTTTTCTGAGTGTCTTTATGACATTCAAGCATCATGTGGAGAGCCCAGGAATTTGAAATGTGCTAAAACACAAAGAAAAATCAAGGCTAAAGCAAAGTGATAGTTTACACTATAAAAACAAATTGTATTATCTAGACATAATGTGTTGGAATATAAGGTCAGGAAATGAATATTGGAAAACCACTGCCCCTAAGAAATACAGAGAAAAGAAATCCAGTAAAAGAAATGGATAAAGAAGTAATCAGATAAGTGGAAGACCAGGCCATATGTATAAATGTTAAAGAGGCTGAGTTTTGAATTAAGAATGCCCTTAGTTTGAAACTCAATCTGCTACTTATTATATGGTTGTGGGCAAACACAGCCTCAAGTTTCTCTATGGGAATGTGGGAAGACTATCACCTACTTTAAAGAGAAGAAAATGAGGTAATGTAGGCAAAACATTTAGTGGAGTACATGGCACTAGTTAAATGTTAAATAAATGCTATGTTTAATAGCTAGAGAGAATAGTATTTCAGAAACCAAGAAAGGAGAAAGTGTTAGGAAATAGAGGTTTGAAAATGTCTAATATAGAAAAGTGTAGTGTGATGAAGATCAAGAGGAGACTAAAAGATTTTTTAGGATTCCACAGATAATATTTATAGGATACCTTCAAGAGAATGATAGAGTTAGAAGTCAAGTTACAGTAAGCTTAAAACATGAATGCAGAGTGAGGAAGATGTGGCAAGAATTGTAGGTATATATGTCTTTAAGATATTTTATGTTGAAAAGAAAGTGAGAGAGATGCAATGGCTTGAGAGGAAGGCAAGATTAGCAAGGGTTTTATTTTTAGAATTAAGTATAGTTGAGGAAGGGAAGGCAGGAGAGAATAATGAATGAAGCAAGGTAATGTGGAAAGCAGGATTACAAGTAGAGGCATTTCTTCTTTTGGTGCAGAAAACAAGCACAAGTGAAGATATAAATATATATTTACTCTATATTTAGAGGTAGAATTATGGAAGTTGAGAGTTCAAGCTTCATTTCCATTGTTTACTGAAACGTAATGATCATCTGCCAAGATTTGTTTTGACTTTAAAGATTTTAAGAAAATAGAAAATTTTTAATTAGTGCTATGGAAAGAAGAGAGTCAACTACAGATGGGTAAAAGGTCAATGTGCTGCTTTGATTGCTTATAGTAGTCATGAGGCATGAAATGTAGCAAAGCAAATAGCATGTAAGACATATATAATAAACATAGTGAATGGAGAAATGGATAGCATACAATAGATCTAATAAATATGATAACCAAATAAAAATACTTTGAATTAATTTGTTCCTTATTAAATAGAATTTCTAAAGCCCTTTGTGGTTATTTTTAATTATTAATAAATGGGAGAGAAATAATTACCTTATAAAATCTCCTAAGTATTATAAGTATAAGGAATTACCTCTTTCATTATTTCCTTCTTAAACTTTCTGGTTATTTTATTGTTTTTCTCTTCTTACTGTCCTTCCTCAAAAATGGGAAAGCATCTCTATCAAATAACATTTTCTAGATGGTGCTGAATATGTTTAAGTGATAATTGATAAGATTTTTATTTAGAAATATGATTTATAAAAATATCAATGTTATATTTTTGTTGTATTTTACTTTAAAATATTTAGAATATTTTAACCTTTCGTATGCCATATTGCAACGGACATTGGGAGGAGGGGGCAACCTTTCCAGTAAACAATTTTCATTTTCTTTGCCTACTATCTGCCTATTTTTTGAATCTCACCTTTAAAGTTAAACTCTCCTTTTTTCACTTCTTTCCTGAGTCTTATTTATATTCTTGTTTCTGCCATGCTTGCAGTCATTTTCTTACTCTACCTCGCTCCAGATACAGTCAGACCAGTGGGCATCATCACAGGGACGGCAGGTATATTTTTCTTACAATTGAGTCTGTTTGTAGAATTGCATGCACCTGTCTATTGATATGATGTAATTCACTATTTTTTTGTTTTTATATATACATATATAAATATAGAAATATTACTCTTATAAAATGGCATGAAATAAAACATACATAAACTATTTATTTAATTGTAGTGGGACATCAAAAATACAGCTTATTTTTGGTAAATTAGGATCATCTATGATGAGTCTAAAAATTTAGTACACCAGGAATTATAGTTAACTCTATTCTAGAAAGATAGAATAACACTATTCTTTTTAAATTAACTAGAGTTAACTGCCAGTTTTCCTCCGTAGAGTTCATAATTAGATATTTAGATGGCACATGTCTTAACAATCCATTTCTCCACCTATCTGCTCCAGGGTAGAGAGGAATTTGTCCTTGATGTGTTTATGTGGAACTGATTTGTTTGTGCTTACCTTGTCAGAGGTTGCTGTGATCTACTCTTTTATCACAGTAGATAATTCTGATCTGTGGAGAACACTGAGTCTGTGAGAAACACTTGTTCATTTCTTGTCTATCACCATTCCTCTTTCCAAAGTGAGAATTTGTAGTGAATCATAGATAGTACAGCTGCAATATTTTAAATATACTTTATGCTGGAGGGAAATATCAATCACCTGGTATTTAACGGAATGAGGGTTTAACTATAATAGAAATAGGGGTTAGCTAGAAAGGGAAGCGAAAGAGGATCTCTAAAGTTCATAAAGTTCCCAAGGCTACTATAAGATACTCTAGGGATTTGAGTCAGTTCAATGACAACATTTGAGACCATTTAGGCAGAGTGATAATGTGGTGGTGGGATCAGCTAGTATAGATTGGGAATTATGTGCCTAGGAATTATGCATAGTTGCCCTATTGTTTCAAAGTGATTCGGAATTACATGTGATTCCTTTATTAAATTAGTTAATTATCCCTATTTATCCCTGATAAATTAGTTTATTAAGAGTTGATAATACAGAGTTTAGAAAAAGTGATTGAAAACTAATTGGTAAATTCCTAATGATTGAATTCATGTGGGAGGAAACATTGTTGAGATGACATCAACAATAAATTCCTAATAATTCAAGTTTTGTAGTATCTTTCCAGTAAATATAATTGAAATTTAGTGCCTTCCACTTTAATTGTATGACAGTGGTCATTGCTATATTTAATTTTCTTTTGTATTTTTTCAGTCTCTTCTGTTTTTTTTGCTTCAGTACTAAATAATTTTTTTTGTTGTTTTTTCTTTTATTTTTACTGTTGCTTATATTACATTCTGACTACTTTTTGATTGTGATTGCAGTGATTATACATTTATCTTACAAAAATGTGAAAAAGTAGTTATATAACTGTATCTTAATAATTGACTGAGGCTTTTTTTAAGGTGAATGACATGTATGAATGGGACATTACTGATTATAAGTTTATTTTATTTATTCTGGTATCTCTTCATTTCATTTTAAGTTAAAATTGTGTACCACATTACTTTTTATACGTTGTATAAAATTTCTATTATCAACCAGTAGATTGTCTGTTTCATGTTATTTAGTTTTTCAGTTCACCAATGTAGATAGAATCAGTTCTTGATCAGCTCTAGGTTGGTTATCAATTTCACATACTTACCTGAACTCTCAGCTTCAGCCTAACTGGCCTATTTTGAAGGGAACATTTATGAATTGTCTTCCTCTGCCACTATTCGGTTTGTTGTGAGGAAACACAAGATCATTAATGTTTATATTAAAATATACTGTTTCAGAAAGCCAGTTATCAAATATGTAACTGTAAGATTTGCTATGTATGTTTACATGTATATATAATATTTATTTTACATGTATTAAGGCATTTGCCTTGATCTAGGGCAGCAGAAACTCATGAAAGCATAATCTAAGTCTAGTGTACACTTAATCCTAGACAATTTGGGGAGATTTTGTGAAAATGAAGTTCCTTAGTTATCTTTAAAAATATTATCTTTCTAACTACATTTTTGTACCCATTAACCAATGTGTCTTCATCATCCCCTCTCTATTACCCTTCCTAGCTTCTGATAACCACCATTCTATTCACTTCCTCCATGAGATCAATTTTTTTTAACTACCACATATGGATGAAAACACGTAATATTTGTCTTTCTGTGCTTAGCTTATTTCATTTAACATAATGTCCTCCTCTATTTTCATCCATATTGCTGCAAATGGCAGGATTTCTTCTTTTTATGGCTGAATAATATTCCACTGTATACATTATATCACCTTTTCTTTATCCATTCATCCTTTGATTGACACTTCAGTTGATTCCATACTTTGGTATTGTGAACTGTGCTCCATCAAACATTGGAGTGTAGATATCTCTTCGATATACTGATTTCCTTTCTTTTGGATATATATCCAGCAATAGGATTACTGGATCATATGGTAGTTCTATTTTTAGTTTTTTGAGGAACCTCCCTACTGTTTTCCATAGTGGCTGTACTAGTTTACATCTCCACCAACAGTGTGCGAGCATTTCCCTTTCTCCTCAACCTTGCCAGAATTTGTTGGTTTCTGTTTTTTTGATAACACCCATTTTAACTAGGGTGAGATAATATCTCCTTGTGGTTTTTAATTTGCATTTCCCTGATAATTGGTGATTTTAAGCCTTTTTTATATATACCGTTTGGCCATTTGTATGTATTCTTTTGAGAAATGTATATTCAGATCTTTTGAACTTTTTAATTTGATTTTTTTGTTTATTTGCTATTGAGTTGTTTGACCTTCTTATATATTTTGGCTATTAATTTCTTATCAAATGAATTATTTACAAATATTTGCTTATATATCAAAATAACTAGAAGAGAAGATTTGAAATGTTCCCAACACAAAGAAATGATAAATGTTTGAGGTGATAGATATCTGAATTACCCAAATTTGATCATTTTACATTGTATGCTTGTATCAAATTCTCCCATATACCCCATAAATATATAAAACTATTATGCATCTGTAAAAAATTTTTAATATTACTTTTTGTCATTGTTTTGGTACATAGAAAAGAATGTGTATAAGTTTCAAAGCATAGTAATAGCATGAACATTCCTGAATCTACCACCCAAACTGAGAACCTGAACATCTGATTACATACCTTGCATCTCTTATACTCTCCATGCTTATTACATCCCTATGCCTCTTCCACAGAAGTAATAAATCTATACTGGTTTTTCAGTTTAATATACCCTTCTTTTCTTTTATTTAAGTGATTTTATTTTTTTTCACCTTTCTGCCAAACATTCTTTTTTCTTTTTTCTTGTATTTCAAAATATTATGGGAGTACAAATATTTTTGGTTACATGGATCACTTTTGTAATGCTTGAGTCAGGGCTATAAGTGTGCCCATCACCAGATAGTGTTCATTATACCTGTTAGGTAGCTTTTAGCCCAACTCCTCCTCTCTCCCCTGCTTGATTTCCACTGAGTTTTATTTCGCTTTGTGCAAATATGTGTTCATTTGTTAGTTCCAATTTAATACCGAGTACATGTGGTGTTTGTTTTTCCATTCTTTAGATAGTTCAGCTGAGATAATGGTCTCCAGTTCCATCCAAATTGTTGCAAAAGGCATTATTTCATATTTTTATGGCTGAGTAGTATTCCATGCCATTTGTTATTCACTCTACTAATTTTCTAATTTTCTCATCCCTCTGACCTCCATCCCAATCCACTGTGAATTCTTGGAATGACTTTTTTTGGACATCTGTTAAAGATATAAGAGCTTATTTAGGCATTATCCATTCTTCTGTATTTATTTCCATAATGTTTTATTCTTATTATCTTTAATTTAACTCCTGTACCTTTGTATGTAATGCAGCTAAGTACAACTACCCACTATCCAGCTGTATTGCTATTATCTGTTGACTTCTTGGTTATGCCATTTTATTCACTAATGATTTTAGAACCTGACTTTAGTCTTCCTCTACATTACAATTCATGCCATAAAGCCTGAGTAATATGAGCATTCACCTGAATGGTCTGTTTATCACCCATTCACTTCCTTAACTGTCTCAAGAGCTTTACCATCAATTCTACTCAGTCAGTCATTCCCATGGCCATACTGTGAATTTTATTATCACTTGAAATTGTTCTATCTTTGAAATCTTAATTCAAATACTCCACTCTTAGACACCAGAACTGTACACATTTCTTTCTGATTCTTTTTTTAGGCCACTTCTACTTGTTCTTTTATCTCAGTAGAGAACTCTACTCTTCTTGACCCCTTTACTTTCTCACTATTACTCTCCACCTTTTTTTCCCCTATTTACACATCCAGAGATTGAATGCATTCTCAGAAATATCCTCAATTCCTTTGCTACATTGTTCTTCTTTTACCTATTTCACAAAATGCAAATTTGGATCAATTTATTTCTCTTACAGAATGGTTTTTGAGCTAAATTATGCAAATCCTTCCTAACTCACTTACTTGAGTCAAAATAATTGAACATTTAAAAGGAAGGAGGCCTTTTTGTTGAGGGATGTGAGTAAATAAAATGCACCAATCTCTACATGTTCAGCTTTCTAGCCTAGTTTAAAGGTGACATATACTCTTATCTGGGAATTCTTCTAAGAATAAATATGTATTAATAGCTCCAAGTAGGCCATAGTTTGGCTGTATGATATCTGGAATTTTCTAAATGGAATGAATGTAGTAAATGAAACATGGCATTCTCAGTCTATGACTAGTCCATCAAAAGAATCTAAGCTTTCACTGGTCTCTCTACCTCAAGTGTATAACACAAAAAATTATGAGTACTATCTCATTGGAACAGAAGATTAGAGACTTAAATAATGTTTCTTAAACTTCTTTTGTATTACTTCAGGAGACACTATTAACTTATATTATAAATCAAGCACCTTTTCTTCTGGCCAGGTTATACTGAACTGTACAAAATTATCTTTAATTCATTGTGCATTTTAAAACACATTCAACATTAAAAAAATGTTTATAATGGATATTGTGTTACCCTTTATTAATGTTCATTTAATAAGATATACCCTTTATTTTAATAAATATAACCTTTATATTTTAAAATATGCTTACTTATTAATATTTTCCCAGTATTTATCTCATACACAGGATGTTAAGGAACTACTGATATAGATGGTAGGAAGCTGGTGGTGGATTTTTAGGTAAAGATGTCATGGAGGAGATAACAACTCAGCTGTATCTTAAAGGATGAATAGGAATTATTTAGATTCATGTGGAGGTAAGGTAGGATGTTGCTGGCATTTTAAATAAATGTATAAATAAACTCATAGAAGTAATACACACCATATATTAGTACTGTTGTAACATTATCCACAAGGCAGGAAATAGCAAGAAATGATCTAAAATGATAGAGAAGGTCCCAATTATGAAGAACCTTGTTTACTCTGTTAAGGAACTTAAGTCTAAGACTATAGGTGCTGGAAGTACTTTGAAGAGTTTTAATTAGTAATAGCTATAAGTTTATTCACCCTAAAATAACAACCCTAGAGATTATGTGGATGATTGATTTGAAGAGAAAAAGGCGTGGAAAAGAAAACCCCGTATTAAGGGGGGTTACTCCCTGGAGTAACAGGGAGAAGATGAAAGATTAATAAATTAAAATCAATAATATTTGCTAAATAATGAGATTTGGATGTTGAGGGAGGGCAAAGAGTCAAGAAAAATTCCTAATTTTCTAGCTTGGGGAACTAGGTGCATAGGATACCTTAACAAGATGTTAGGGGAGGAATCAGTTTAGGTGTGAGACAAGTTCAGTATTGTAATTACTGAGAAGGCTAAGAGGAAACCTCTAGCAAGGAGTAAAGTAAGTAATTTTAAAGCTTAAAGAATTCTAGGCTACACAGAGCAATTCAGGAGTAAATTCACTACCAATGGTAAGTAGCCATAAAAATGTAAGTGAAGCCAACCTTAGAAACAGCCCATGAAATGAGGACCAAGAAGGTTTTCTCTGCCCTGGGAAATATTAACATTAAGTGACAGATAGAGGAAGGGGAGTTTCTGATGGACATAAAGAAAGAATAGTGAGAAAAGTCAGATGAATAGAGCCAAAGGAATAGTGAGTTTTAAGAAGGAAGTAATAATGACAACAATAAAAATAATGAATGAAAAATGCCTGATGGATTTGTCAAGTGGGGAATCCTTGGTGATGTTAGCTAGGGTAATTTCAGAAGGGTAGTTAAGGGAAAAAAGCAGATTGCAGTAGACTGAGCATGACTAGGAGATAAGAAATGAACTCATCAAGAAAGTGTGAAGGAGAAAAATTACCTAGGAGGTATATGATATCAAAGAATGTCTCTTTTAGAATAGGAAATATGTCCATGTGTTTATAAACTAGAGGAAAGGATGCTTTAGAAAAAGTTAAGTTGAAAGTACAGAAAAAGAGAAGTTAATTGGAAGAAAAGTCTTATGAGAGATAGGAGGGAATTGGCCTAAACACACAGATGGAGTTTGTGAACAGAAGAAAGCTATTATTTACCATTGAGACAGGAAGAAAATGGATGAGAGAGGTGGAGCCAAGTAAAAGGATGTTAATGGAAAGAAATCAAATTATGGCATTAAACCAGTGTTAGGATTTTAATGAATGTTTGAGTAGGAAGACTTGGGTTAGAAGGGAATCTGAGTGCTATGTGGGAGTGGTTTATATGATCAATCATAGAGTCCAGGATGAGTAAGGAAGGAAGAAAGGCAAAGAGGAGGGTGATATATACTGGCAGGAATTGATGGGGCTAATGCAGGAGAAGAGTAGTGATCATTGAAGTTATGAAAACGTAGGGACTAAGGTTCATGGTTATTGAACAGTTTTCTGCATGTGCATTGAAATCTCCTAACATTACCATAGGAATTAGGGTAAAGAAGATGGCTGACAGTCAATTCCCAAAATTATCAATGACTCAGCAAGAGTGATTGGAAATTGGGTAGATGTTAGCAGCCTGAATTAATAATGGATGTTACAGCTAAGTGGAATTCTTAAGAGAAGTAAGGATTTATGTCTATTATTGTTGGTAGAGTAATGGTCAGAAGTATCTCTACGGAGCCATACTCCCCTCCTGGATTCATGAACTGTGAAATGTGAAAGAATAAGTAGTGTCTGCATGTGAGAGCTACACTGAAAGCAGAGATTGCTTGGTTGAGCTAAATATTATTTAAGGCAGGAATATGCAGGAACCATTCTGCAGAAAGGTTGATAGTGTAAGGAATTTTAATAATGAAATAAGGATTCTTGAAAATATAGCAGAGAAATAGAGGAGATTACAAGTGATATGGGAGAGAGTATATAGGAGATGAAGAATTTAGAGAGAAGATATCAGGGACAAAGGGGCTTGCTTTTTACTTGATATCCAAGAATTACAGAGATAAGATGCTTCATTAGAAGTGATTACATATAAAAGTTCTAGTATTATCTTCAGTTGTTTTGGTGCTAGAACTGGATGAGAGTCCCTAAAAGGGTTTGACCTGGATGTTGATTAATTCTGAGTACTGCCATGGAGTTTGAAGAGGGCAATGGTCTTATCTCAAGGTATTTGGGTCCACAACTAGAACCCTGATTAAAGAAAGGATTTTGACAAAGCTAGTGGAGTCATGGTAAAGAATAAGGTTCCTGTGTGGAAAGTAGACTGTTTTCTTATAGATGCCCTCCCTGGAAGGTAGTGCTGAGAACCCTTAGCCAATGTGATCTAAGCCACTTACCCACATTTTCCCAGGTACTCTCCTTTTTTTTTTTCCTTTT
>VBSM01001124.1:46558563-46650711 GCA_008086735.1 Cheirogaleus medius
GCTCCCCATATCCCAAGAAGTGGGTCTCCCCCCCCACACTCCCTGGTGAGTATTACCACCATTTGAGCACCACAGTTTTAATCAGTCAGTACCAATTTGATGGTACTCTCCTTTTTTAACATTAATTTCTCTAGTTACCAATCTTCTTCTCTCTTACCAACTGTTTTGTTCGCCATCAAAATGAACTTTTATTTGTGTTTCTGGCTCTAATCTCTCTTCATGTCTCTGGAATTTATCTGCATTAATTATTTCTTGTTTCTGTTGTATTTCAATCTCTGTTCCTTTACTGATTTTATTTCTTTGCAAATTACTGTTGAAGTCTCCTTAATGATACCATCTTTCTTCTGCCACCCTTCAAGCTACCTTGAGAATGGTTCATTTTTTTCTTTTTCTTTCTGTCTTTCTTTCTATCACCTAGGTCAAATTTCTTACATATGCATTTTTATATATGCTTCCTTTACTTTATATATGCTTCATCAGCTCCTAAGCCTTAACTTTCTATAGTTTGACCTGCCTCCAGCACTTTATTGACATGATTTTCTCTGTGATCATTATTTGGCAAATTATTTATACATATTTAAACTTGTTTCTTTTTTTTTTTTTCTTGCCATTATTAATCATCTTTTTGTTGTTGTTGCTGCTGGCTTTTGTAATGCAGTTACTATGCTGGTTTTCATTCTGCCCTTCGACTGCTCTTCCATATCCTTTACTTCTTTCCTATTTTTCAAGTCTCACCTTTTGACCATGTTTTTTTTATATTCTCTTGTGCCTATAGCTTTGATGAAAACATCTAGTACCTGGTACAGTGCCTGTCATATAATATGAACTTGATATATATGTACTGAAAGATTGAATTATTCAATGTATATTGAAATATTAATACTAAACAGCAATTTCTCAAACTGTATCTCTACTACACATCCCTCCCTTGAAGACCAGATTTCTCTATCTGATTTACATCTGCACAAGAATATTCTTCTAGCACCTCACAAATTTAAGCCAAAACCTGAATTCCTTGTCTTTAGCCATAAGAATTCTTCTATTTCTGTTAATAAATCATTTCATTTCTTAGGCTGGAAGTTTAAAAAGTTTTTCTTTGTTTTATTTCTATATTTAATTCATATGGTGATTCATCAAACATTATTGAGAGAAAAAGCATTCCTACTGTCAAAGAATTCACAGTTCAGTGAAGTTAATAGGCTTTAGAATTTAGAAAGCCCAGAATCAAGTTGCAGCACAGAAAATTTCAAATTATGTGAATTTGTCCAAGTTTCTGTAAACCATTTTTTTTCTGTAACCCAAGTTTGCTCATTTCTAGAATGAGAGAGATTGAACTATATGACTTCTGAGATTCCTTCTATTCCTAAACATTACCTATATGCTTCTGTATATTATGCATATTCTATACACTATATTGTATATTTTGTATATTGTGGTTTGTAATGTTTATCATATATACCTTCTCTATTTCAACCCCCATTACTGCAAGTCAGAGCCTTTTCCTAATCTAATTGATTGATATTCTTAATTCATTACTTGGAAATTAACTTTGTTCAGAAGCTTTTGATTACTCTCATTTAAATTAAGCCCTGTTTAAACCTCTTAACTAGTCATTTAAGATCTTAACTGACTCTGAACTAATTTTCTAACTAACATTTTCTCATATCCTACTTTCTGTTATTTCTAACTCTTACATTTGACTCTTTTCTTCCATTACCCATCTGTCTGCTGAAATTTCCCCATCCGTTCATGCATGTTGTCCATCTTTTCTACTACAGTCTTTAACATATCAAGCACATTTATTTTAAATTCCCCATTTGATAGTTCCATCATCTGTGTCATCTCTGTGTCTACCTCTGTTGATTACTTTGTCTCTTGACAGTAGTAGGCCTTATTTTTCTTCCTTTTTTTGTACTTTTTATTGAATGTTGAAATCATGCCATGAGTAGTGACTGAGAAAGATAGTATTTATGCTTGAAAATTAACACAACTTTTATTTGTTAGTGTATGAAGAAATGGGGGATTAGTCAATTTTTTGACTACTACCTCTGTATATGAGATTTGAACTGGCATTGTGAAATGACAGCTAAGGGAAGCAGGCAGCAGTGCATGTGAGGAATTTGCATTATATCTATTTGCTTTGCTGTCCTTGTAAAGATAGGAAAACCAAAGAAAAACTGGTAAATTGTTCAAAGCTGATTAGTGAAACTATTGAATATAGATAGCACTCAGATATTCTAGTGTGAGGACCATACCTCATCATATATACTTATGTAATATAATAACAATTCATAATTCTATCCTTTAGAGATATATCTTTAAATTGTTTGTTATTTTATGAAATCTTTGAGAATCTGAGAAAGAATAATGTAAGCCCAATGCCTTAGTGGAATAACTTGAATCTCTTATAATTTACAAATCATTATTACACTCTAACATTGACTCAAAATGGAAACTATCTCATAGAATAAGAATTTTATAGATAGAAGGTGATAATTATCTCTCAGGATTTTTTAAATTTATAATTTAAAGATGTATTAGTTTGTTGCATGTTAATTGTGCTGGGTAAATAATCTGCCTATTTGTGGTTTTGTTTCTGTTTTTTGAAATAAAAATTAAATAATGAAAATTATAAATATTTAATATAATGCTCAAAATATGTTAAAGACATTTACATTTTATATGGTTTTGAGTGTGCATATTATAAAACATATCTTTATTGTTCAGTTATTGTAGTTATCTCTAATTTTCTTGAGGAAATTGAGACATGTGATCTTCTTGTAATTTTCAATAAAGACTATTTTATATTTAAAAAACCCTCTATATATGTGGGAATACCTTATTTCTCTTTTTGATGATAAAATGGGCTTGTGGGTATTAAGAGTAATAATATGGGTAATAATAGGGGTAATAATATGTGGGTAATAATATGTTTTTATATGTTAATGATGTCTCACTTTCTTTCATCAATATATGTATCATACCATTTTCACATTTTAGATTGTTATTAACTTGGCTGACTCTATATATTGTTGTTATTTTTAAATAAGCTCATTTATTTTTAACTAACATAGAGTCCTTACATTTAACTCAACAGAAATATTCTGTAGAGTAGTGCTATCATGCCCAAGGATAAATTAATCTATCTTTCTCCAAAATAATAAAATATTTCTATCTGTGCACAGATAGAAATTTACTTATTTGCTATGATTTTCATGGCAAATATTTTATGTCTTGCAATTCTCTTAATATTAGAAGCAATGCTAAAATAATATAAACCACAATTTTAAAAAAGTTATTCTTACACATTATGATGAAGATGAAAATTACAATTTTAAAGCTGTCATATAATTACTTTAAATTGCTGTATTGTACAAAATATGCAAAGATATTACATTAATTGCCCTAAATATCTCATTTTTTAATGTTTGTGAGTATATTTCATAATGTATTTATTACTTCAATTATGTAGGTAATGTCCAGAAAATCTCTAGACATTCAAGATATTTTAACAAAAGAGTAATTCTTCTGCTCTTTATCCACTTACTATATTACACAATATTGATTTAGGGAAGGTACTTCTTCCCCCAAACCTGAGACTAACTTGTCTTTTAGAGATACATCCCAAAATTTTTTTTAATTTAAGATTTCAGCTATATAAAGGAAAAGAATAACTAATTCCTAAGTAGCTTTACTTTTTTTAAGCTTATTTTTCAAGAAAATCTATTAAATTTACTTATGATATCTTTATAAAATAAACATAAAGAAGTCTATCCAACTTAATATAGACTAGGTTCCGAGATACATATTAGGGCAATTTTCATTCATTTCTGAATATTATTTTGAAACATTTCATTGTGCTGGTTGCTTTTATTTTTTTTAATCATTCATTTATTTATTTAGTATTCTTAGTATTCTTCTATCATACCTATTGAGGTACTCTACATTGAGCTTACTTTAGTTGTATCATTGTGATAGATGGATGAATGGATGGATATATTACAATTGGCTATAGAAAAGAATGCCCACTGGTCTATTCTTCCCTGGTACCTCGCATAAATCCCAATACTTTCATTGAACATAGAGACCCTAAAGTAGGTAACATAAGTTATAATATTAATAAAATGGGAAAGTTATATCATATACTTGGAAATTTTAAAAATCTATTGTAAGCAACTATACTGACAAGAAAAATGATTCAAAACTGACAACTTGACTAGATGATTATAAAATTATGTTTCCCTTAGAAGTCACTGCAAACAAATACTAAAATATAATACTCTTAGCTTTTCTTATGAGTAAACACTGACATTTAAATTCAAAAGATTTATAAATTGTTTTCTTTATTATTGCAGCCTATTGTCAATTTATCTTCATCTCAAAATCTGCATATATTAATGTATGCTTTTATGGCTGGGTTGTTAAAAATAGTGGCTATTGTTATAATGTTGTCTATCAATATAAATGAGTACAGGGGTTGTTGCAAATGTTTGTAGTTTAGAATAGCAGCCATGAGGTAATGCAGAACAGTAGTCTATATCAATTCAGGTAAATGACACCAAAAAATCTCAACTATTTTAAACATAGATTAGAAAATATAAACTTTTTTTAAAATGGAACTATTATAGATATTAAATCACTTTTTAAAAGACAATCTAATTATTCACCTAAGAAAGATTTAAATTTATATGTTGGGAGTTCCTAACCTTTTGTGTGGCTTAACTTTAGACAATCTGGTAAAACCATGGCCACCCTTTTTTGAATAATGTTTTATGTATATTGAGTAAAATAAGGTAAATAAGTAGGATTACAAAGGAAACTATGTAGATTGAAATACAGACTCCAAGCTAAGAACCCCAAGTAGGTGCAAAAATATTTTGAGCCTTGCAAGTTGTTGTCTATTATTAATAGTTCAGTTGCCACTATTCAAAATCAATTATTTGTAAATTCTTGATCTTAAAATTAAAACTCATTCAAAATTTAGAAGGAAGTGCTCAAGTTCTATATCTCACTCCCTTAAAGAACTTTCTGCGAGGCTAGGTAATTTAGACATTGCTGCTTTAAATTTTTCTTACCAGTAACATTAGGTCTTACAAATCAGACCTATTCTTACTCAATTGTGAGAGCAGGATTCTGTATTCAACTTCTCTGTGTGTTATCAAAGTTTAAAATAATGTAGCTCTCTGTCATTCTTAATTGTGGTGAGACATTTCAGGAAATTTCTACCTTCTACTGTAATTATTTTCATGATTCATTCATTAACCTATTTTTATTTCATACTATGATAATTATATACTTCATATTATTTGTGGAAATAAAAATATAAGTAAAATTTAAAAGATGCTCTATGATTTTCAAACAACCTTTTCACCAAAGAGATATTTTTTATAAGAGATATATCCTAAGGAATGACTTCTTTGCTTTATAGCTACTAGTCCCCTTTGGAGGACATAGAACATAACAACACATTTGAAATAATTTTCAGGATTTCACCTATAATCATATATTTCAATTATTAAACATAATCCTTCACAAAGAAGTGAAATTGTATATCCCAATATTTATTTCACTTTCTACTTGGAAAAATTGCTTGATGGGATCAGAATAAATCAGATTTTGGATAAATAAATGAAATAGTTACCTAACTTTCTTTTGGGGTAGTCATAGATATTTCTCAAAGTTTTGTTATCATATGTTATTTAATGAGATAAGTTTATTATTAACTTAAGATAAAAAATTTTTAAAATGAATATAAAGATTGGTACTCTTCAAAATATAGGTTTTAATAGATTTTAAGAAGTGCATGTATATAAAGACAGAGAAAGATAGATGCCCTTTGTTTCTGGTTATTGGTTATGATGAAGATATACAAAGATATTTCACTAAAAACATGTAGCAAACTATTGAACATATTTATTTCTAAAAGAAAGTGTTCTCTTTAGAATAGTTGTTCATAAACAAAAACAAAACTAGGAGTTTTACACTGTGAGGTTACATTTTCATTTCTCTTTTACTAGTAATTAAAAATTTTATATATATTTACATTTAATCTCAAAAATCTTGACATGTTCTGGATATGCTTACATGAAAACACTAAACTTACCTTAGAAAATCAATCACATTATGGTACATGGACTTAAAAATATTTAAAAATACTTTGACTTATATGTTACCCTGTGATTTTAAAGTATAAAATAATCACAAGATATGATATATGGTAAACCACTATTTACTTTCTAAAGTCATCTAAAGTCCAAAATTGTTTGCCATATAATTCATTACATTTGGGAAATTTGTCCTTTTTTTCTTGTTTGTTTTTAACTACTTGAATTTTTTAATTATAAAAAATAAGAATGAGAGACTTTATAGGTAAAGTGGAAGTCCTTTTTGTGTTAGTTTTGAGGAAGGTTAATGCTTTCTTCATTGTCTATAATATATACATATTTACATTTTTGTGGTTACAACTGGGTGGGGAAGTCATAATTTGATTTGAAATGTACTTTGGCATATGTATTACCTTTGAGTTCTAGAGCCAAGGCTAGTATTTATAGGTTTGTCTCACAAATTGTGGGGCTAGTGTTAGAAAACATTTATTGATCTAAGGTGTAAAATCTTTATTCTAGATTCCAGGGATAGAAAAATCAATTATGATAGGTTACTTAAATTTAAATATACTTCCTTCAATAAGGATTAAGTTTTGGTATTAGATTTATTTGTGGTCAAAGGGATCACATTGTTTCAGAATTATTATTTCAGTCAACTAATACCCCTCCTGAACTGTATTGGTTGTCATAGCTAAAGTGCACTAAGATAGATGGCTCATTAACAGTTTTCTATAGAGTGATTTTTCTTGTGCATCATGTTTAAATATGCCTATAGACCTCAATGTTGCCCTATTTCTTATAACCTCATTTTGATTCTTTCTGTTTGAATGTTTAGGTGTATAATGTGTGCCGAAAGCCTTTTTAATATGTTAGTATACTAATAAGCAGCCTCAAGGGCTGGAGAATTAATGCTTATATGTTTTTTTTTACTCTTCTGAAAATGTTAGGAAAAGTAATTGAATTCTTTTAAAATAGAATACTTCACATATTTCACATGTTCCATCTAGGGAATTCATTTTGGGAAGCAGGCAGTTTTGTTTGTTGTTGATTATAACCGAGCAACTCCTATTATCTTCACTGGAAATTGCTATTAAAGACAAATTTTGATTCCTTAGAAACCTAGAAGTTTAGTGAGAAATTGCTTGGAATATGTTGCAGGAAAGAAAATTTTTACATACGCAATAATTTTAAACAGTTACCTTTTTCAAAATCAGTTTGATGCATCATAACCAAATAGCAGAAGGCACTAAAGATCAACTGAGCTGCTTTTTGACTAACGTTTCAGGGATTGTGAAGCAGCAGATAGACAGCCATATCACAGATCCAGATCAACAGAACAACGGCCTCTCCTTGAGCGGACCACCACCCGCTCCAGATCCACTGAACGTCCTGATACAAACCTCATGAGGTCGATGCCTTCATTAATGACTGGAAGATCTGCCCCTCCTTCACCTGCCTTATCGAGGTGAAAGATAAATCAATCAGACTCACTTCCCCTTTGCCCACCAGCACACCATTTTATTTTCCCAGTAGCTAAATGGTCTTCTATCATCTTTGGCTGATCACTAATAACAATCGATACTAACCTTTTCAATGTAAACACACTATTTATATTCAGTGGATATAATAGTGTGTGGCTACCATTGTAATTTGTTTATTAACTGTCCCGACTGCATTTGTTTTGTGATTTCTCATTAATCAAGAGTCCTGGGTAAATCCCCTCATAACTATCATGTTCTTCTCCTACAGAATGTGAAAATATTTGTGTTCATTTGACATCACTTTCCAAATAATCATCATAATGACAATAAATAAAATTATATTTTTAGTTTCTTTCTATCAATAGTAATATCAGGTATTAACCAATATTTTCTTTAGCTGAATTTTGAATCGTTCAGGGTTTTATTTGTAGTGTCATGAGATATTTTCTAAAAAAGGGATATTTAATATAAGCCTGAGTAAAAATCTCTTTGGTTCAAGGGAGGAAGGTTAGTATCAAGAGTTTGGGATCTGGTAGAAAGAAATATAAAGTATTACCTTTTATTTTTTGAGCTGCAAAATTCTTCTCTTGCTTTCATATGGATAAAATGCTAATTTACATTAATAATTCCATGGATTTTACTATAGGGCTTTGTGTGCATGTATGTGTATGTATGCATATTACACAAAAATATAAACATCTTTTGCTATTTAATCATTCAAATATCCATATTTTGTCCTACTTTCCTAACCTTTTAATCAGCAGCTAAACCTCCTTTAAAATTGCACTTATACAGCTGTCGTATGAACCAAATGTATTAAAAGTATCATTGTACTGAAAATGAATATTCATGGTATATCTTGTAGGTCTCATCCTCGTACTGGGTCTGTCCAGACAAGCCCATCAAGTACTCCATTGGCAGGACGAAGGGGCCGACAGCTTCCACAGCTTCCACCAAAGGGAACGTTGGAGAGAAGTAAGTTTTTATTTCTAATTATGTCATATAGGATATGCACATGGAAGTCAAGGTGAATAGAGATTTTCTTCCTACCTTTGTGTTAGTTTTCTTCTTTTGTTAATTGAATGCCTTGGCTGCATTTCCTAATAGTTATATTTATAAATATATATTTTGCATTTAAAATTTGTAGTATTGGGAGGTAAAATAAGCTATCTTTATTGCTCTTGCATATTTTTCAAATTTGAATAAATGTATTTTAAAAAGTAAACTTAATACTATTAAATAAGCAGTTGGATGATATTTGTTTGCTACAACTAAGTTTATGTAATTGTTGATAGCTACATAAAGTTTATTAGTAACTAGCCAAATCAATTTTCACACACTGCAAAGGACTGGTTAGCTGATGCACAACAATGGTGATCCTTCTCAAAACTGGAGAACGAGAAAAAGGTAATCATAAATATACAAAGAAAGATGCATGTTGTACTGATGTTTTTAATAATTTCAAATTTTTGCCTAAAAAACATTATTTGCTGACACACATATGAACATACTTCCCAAACATCTGTAAATTTTTGGTTAAGGGACCTCTAAAAGCATGGATAACAGAATATAATAATTTTTAACATCATTTAATAATGATGATTTTATTTGGTAACTGGATATGCTTTGCAAATATACGTATATATTTAAATCACCATTTAACTTTTCTCTAATAGACGATACTTTCTGTGCCTTTGGAAATTTCTGTTGTTTTTAACCCCTGTGCTTTGGTTCCCTTTTTTGTTTTGTTTTGTTTGTTTTATTTTGTTTTTCCTAGACAATGGAGTCAAGGAGATAGAACCTTATGAAGGTCTGTACATAAAGGAGGGTTTGTTTTGTGCTGACAGCCTTTTTGGGGGGCTATGTAAGCAAAAATAAACCCAACTGCAATTGATGTCCTTTCATTGTGTAGACTTTTATTTATCGTAAAAGAATTTTGTTTTATGATTTCTGATAAAGTGTTCAACTTTTATTTTACTTGGAAAGTATACCAAGGAGTTAAATTTCTTTGATTCATCAAGTAAGAATGCAAAGAGTTTAACTTCTTTTAAATGACCAGATAAAGTTTGCTCTTTTTAAAAAGTTTAATTTCACTTTTAAGCAGAATTCAAGATTTTGAGTAAGACGTTAACCAAAGATATCAATTGCAGTCTGTGTTTATGTCATTGAGGATGTACACATAGTCTAGTTATATTTATCATCATATATTTAATTTTGTATTATGATGATCTTTTAATTATTAAATTTGACTTTCTAGAAAAGAAAGTCATTGAATTAGATAGTGATTGTGGTTTGTATTTCCTACATCATTTTTCATGTTTGTAGCAAGACTGCTTACAGTATATCAAAGTTAAATATGGTATAGTTTTATTTTCAAACACTGTAATTATGACTTGAGAAAATATTGAGTTGTGATACATGGAGTATCATATACCTACTAGGACAATTAAAAAAAATCCTCTGCTAGTTTGGGATTCTGAAATTGACTTTGTAACTTTAAAACATTACTTTTATTTACCAATGAATCTCCAGCACATAGAATAATGCCTGGCACATTGTAGGCCCTCAATAAATATTTGTTGAATGAATGCATGAAATATTTACTTAAAAACTGAAAAGCTACCTCAAATAGTGTGTAAAGTACTACTAAAATAATCTTGTTATTCTATGTATGTTTATAGTAAAATTCGTATTTCTATAACCTACTTGTAACAAATTTGTAAATGCATTGCATTTGAGCAGCAATACTTTTACTGCCTTATATAACTTGTTAATATAAGTTATGTTCTTGTTATAACTGAATTGAAGATGATTATCAACTTCTGTTTTATGGTTCTTTCTATCTATGGTGTACCATGATTTAGAGCAACCCAGTGGTATTGTAACTAATGGTCTATTATGCTGCCTGATAAAAAGATTTCAGCAGCATTTTTATAGTTCTCAATTATTTATATAAGATTAACAATATATAATTTTAAATTACTTACCATAAGGAAAGTTCAATAGTAGTATTTATGGAATTTTTTAAAGGTAGAGTTTCAACCTCATTTATTGGCCTATGAAGTCAGAAATCATAGTTTATGTCACAATTTTTAAATATTGAATTTTAATATCTTTTATAGCAATATTCTATTGAGATTATGAGTAGCTCCATTTTTTGTAGTAATGAATATATCAGAAAACCAACCATATTGTTGATACTGTAAGTCAGGGTTGATGAAGTTTCTAATGGGCTTACCAACATAGATTCTATTTACTGTTTGGCATTTTCCTTATAAAATCCTTTAAAACCTCAGTTTTCCTTTAATGTTCCCAATTGTGATTTTTCCATTTTTTTTTATTTTATAAAAGAAAGAGGAGACAAAACCTCCCTTATCCTTTTCAGTATGAAATAAAAGCATTTTTGCTTATTTTGTTTTAGTTAAAAGTATAGTTTTTTTCTCTGTATTTTCATAAATGCTTACATAGAGACTTCTGTAGATACCTGATTGTGGAATTTTCTTTAGTTTTTAAAGGAGATATACAATATCTCCTTTAGAAGTCTTCAACTTGTAACTGAAATTAAAGGTACTGTAACACAAAATAGGCTTTCAATTGACAGTCTAAATCAAAGTATATTTGTATTATCTACTGAAAGTTGTCAGAAGTTGTAATTTAATGGCATTATTTTAGAATCAAAGTATTGAAATATTTATTTTCTAATCCTCTTTAGCATCTAAAATATGAATAAGTCTTAATTTGCCTCTTATGATTTTGATTAATTATTTTATATTTTAGTCTATTAATTAAAATAATTTAAAATTATATATATTTGGTCCTGACTATGCTACTATATTTAGTCATTTCTCTTTGCCTAGGACCCAAGAAATAAAACAAGGGCAATATAGAAAGTACAGTATACTAAACAACTATAAGGCATTATTGTTATTATTTTATTTTTGCCTAACTTTGAAGTATTACCATTTAGTAAAAATAAAAGAGAGTTTAGAATATCCTTTTTTGTTTCTCTAGAAGAAAAGTTATGTAACTTTTTAAATAATAGACTAAGTATTTTTGCCTACTTTCCCAGTTATTTACATTTTGCAAATATTTTAGAGATCACAATTTCTCCTTTATAGATCAGAGTCATCATAAAAGCAGACATTGTGATAATTAACAACAAATTTACTTGCTTTTCCATACATGTCAAAAACTCATTAAAAATAATCTATTGGTCTCCTTATAATCACCCATTATATCATGAATAATTTAGAATTTTTTTGTTTTGTTTCATTGAAGAATAACAGATATACCTATCTGGTCTTATTTTTTTCTTTACTTTTACTCATGCAAATACAGAAGTTAATGAAGACACTGGGCATGTGGAAGAGCAGGGGGGAGAAAAGCAGGGAGAAGAGGTCAAGGCAGGTCTGTCTGTGTGTCTAAAGTAAATCAGTGTTACAAGTATGACTTTCGATTTCGCATAAGACTTTAGTCTCAAAATGTGTAAATGTACAATAAACAATAGATTGTTTTTCAGTACTAACTTTAAAATAAATTTATTAATGAATAGACATTACATAAGCTATCCAGTCGAGTTGTCAGATTATTTAATTTACCCAATTGTTGAATATTTTCCTTAATGTTTAAATAAAACTAGAATTATACATAGTGCCTTTGACCAAGATATATACCTGTCCTTTACCCAGCTTTACATTCAGTTCATTTATTTATTTATTCAAAAATGTTTATTGAATACCTGCTATTATAGAAAACTATATTTTACAATGTGTTATGTATGCTGAGTAAAGGTTTGTTGAAGCTCTAGCCCCTTCTCTCAAGGATTTTAAATCTAGTAGAGACAAATTATAAGGAAATATAAAACAGAATATAAATCCAATTAAAACCTTTGGAGACCATGATAAATTTTTTCTCATTATATCTTTTCTAAAATAAAACAATTAACTATAGACTCCTCTTCCTCATCCTGGCTCAATATTACTCTAACATTTATTGACAATCATAATCTCACCAATAGAGTCCTCCTTCTAAATAGTATACAGACCTTTCATTTCTGGTGTTTATAAAGTCCTTATTATATTTACATATTATGTTTATCATTTTCTTTGTCAAATGTTCCTGCAAGTATTTTAAAACTTAAAATATTATATAGTGAGAAAATATTTTTATATACTTCTTTTATCAAATTTTCACTATTTTTATTTGAAACTTGGAACTGAATCCTAATCTTATCTCAGCTGGCAATCTATTTTAAATTTTAACTTTCTTGGAACAATGCAGAATATTTTTAATCAAGTGTTTAACTGATCATCACTTTTTATTAATGAATAGTAGAGTGTACTTTATGTGCCTTTTTTCTCTCCTTGCCATGGTGTGAAAGCAGTACCATTATGTATATGGTACATGAGATGCATGTTCATAGTAAAATATATTCTATCAGTGGAATTTGTAGGTTTTAAAACTGAAAACATCTTAAGCTAAAATGCTAATTATCAGTAACTTATTAATGTCATAAAAATGAAAAAATCATCAGAGTACATCTGAAACCAGAAACAATGAGAGTTTAATTGCATATCTATAGACAAGTATAACTATTTCTGTTCCAAGTATGTAGTATTCTTATTACTAGAATGTCACACAACTTCCACTTTCCTGAAGTGATATAAGAATAACATTTTTAGCAATGAATTTCATTTTTATTAAGCTGTTCAGTTAATGTTTTCCTATTCACCCATTCCTCTATATCATATACTAGTCCATGCAAATACTGAAACTTTTTAAACTTTCATGAATTGGCTTCCACAGTAAAGTTATTTTTTAGGATAGCATTAGTTTTGGGACTTCAGCAATAGTTAATACTATTTTTATTTATTTTATATCCATTAAGGTAAAGAAGCTCATTTCTTTAGCCAGTTTGTTGCCTGTGTTTTATTCTCAAAATTAATTACAAAATTATATCAATTCTTAAATTAGCATAAAAGCATAACTATAATATAAATAATATTATATACTATAATATTTTTATATTCCTTATGTTTGTTTTTATCACTTTTCCTATAGAATAGAAATTATATACTTTACTCTTGTGTTCATCAATGTGAAGTATCATGTTTATTTAGTGCATGGGTTTGTTTTCCTAGTGTGTGATTGCATCTTTTTTGATATGCTTGGTTTTTATTTGGGTTGTTAATGACTTTAATTATTAATCACTGCTGTCTGTTTTCAATGTTATAAAGACAATGAGGGAGAAACACCAATCCCACCTAATAATGGGAAAAAAGGCAAGTCTAAAATTAAGTTAATATTGCCTTTCTATATATTAGACATTCCATATTGATATTTGTAATGTGCTTGAATATACTTTCTTAAATTAAATAAGCATAAATACAAGTTTTAGTCCCAATTTAAATTATCCAATATTTAAAATGTGTGTTCTGGTTTTTTTAAATTTCTGGATATGAAATTAGTCTTCGAAATACTTAATGATCCAGGTACAATCCTATTTTATTGAAATGTATGGCATTAAAATTGGAAGATTTGCTTTATTGATGATGTTAAAGGGCAAGGATCTGAGGAAAATAGTGGTGGTTATGTTGTCATGGATTTAGAAAACCACAACATAGATATTTTTCATTCCAGAAATTGTTTTAAGATTGTATTATTTTAAAAATGTTTCAAAGCAGAATTTTAAAGTAGAAAATAAAACAAACTTAATTATAAGTTCAACAATAATATTACATGAACATTTATGATTGTGTATTTTTCATAGTTGTATACTCTTTATACATTTCATACTTCTATAGTCTTTATACATTCTGTAGTTCTATACACATGAATATTGCCTGGGAAAGTGAAGAGAATTGATTTTAATACTTAGATGTGGTTTTCCTATAACTATTGCTGACTTAATTCTGTAATCTGCCATAAGTAAATTTTATCAAAATAGTAGGACTGTGTATGTTTTGCAGTGATTGATTATCAAATATGGCTACACATATTGATTTAGAATGTTAGCCTTTTAAAACAGTTACATCAAAAAAAGCAACATCCTTTTCTATATTATAAACTTGGCTCTTGTTTTTGGGCCAAATTAAGGTATTGAGTTGTTCTGTGCTTCAGTATTTTAGTTGAAATGGCCTTTAGTCTTGAGTGTATTCTTCCCTGTCTTCATCATTTGTAAATAATGTATACAATGTTACTTGTAAGATGTTTAACACTAAAATGAATTTATAATTTTTCTTACTGTTAAGTGTTTATTCATTAACACATATGCTAAGATATGATTTAAAAGGTAAAAATAATACAATAAAATAAATGAAATTAAATCATATGTGAATATGAATATTAACCATAAAACAATACAAATTTAAATGAGCTCTAATGTGTATTTACATATTTGTAATATTTATCTATTTGGTGACCTCAATGATTTTTGCTTAGTACCTATGAAACGAAATTTTGATAGGTGCTTACATATATATCAGTGATCTGAAAGATTAAATATATCTTCCCAAATGTTATTAGAGTGCAACAAGTTTTAAGAACATTTAATGGCATTTTGCATCTAAGTGCAATTAAATGTTTCGAGCTAGTATCTGTTTCATATGCGGTTACTAGGCTAAAAATTTTAACTCAGGAAGTACCCTGGGTAGGTTTTCTTGTTTTCCTGACCTGTAGTTGGCCTTGAATACTGTCAAATCTTCACCTCCACACTACTCTGCTTTGTTATTAATTCCTCTGATCTTGCATGTAAAGGTTTCTACTGACAATGGTTATCAGAACCTCAGTTACTCACATTCATTATAAATTTATTTTTATTATTTATATAAAAATCCACTCTACTGCAAAACATCACTATTATTATATAAATTGATCCTACAAATGATATACTTGAACCTAGAAGAACATTATTAAATAAAATTTTGAAAGATTAGAAATCTGTATATATTTTACATATGCTAACTTGTTTTTATTTGGTTTAATCTATTGATCATTACCTATAATTAAGTCTAATTATCTAATTTTTCCTTTTGCTATTTTTTTTTTGGGAGAATGGCTTTTTATTTACTGTTTATTTTAAATATCACAGTACAGTTCATGAGTAAATAGCAGGGCAGAGTTTTTGAATTGGTTCAAGCATATTTGTGGATCAGAGAAAATTCTAGAGGTGGGAGGGATACTTGAAACATCTACTATTTTTCATCTGCTTATATATTCAGGGTAAAAAATATATAGCTATGGATTACAGATGTAACCATGTTCTAGAAATGTCCAAGCATTGACTAGAGCAGTAGACTTATCACCTTCCTATCTTCTGATTTAAAATAAAAAGGGAGGAAATAATGAAGACAGCTTTAAACTACATCTTGCTGTGAAGTACCCACGTATAATTTTGGAATAGACTAGTATCCATTGCTCTTCAATTAGTGTGTATGTGATCAGTCAGCCAGGACAATTCCATTAACCTTGTGTTAAGGTCAAATTCTATGGTAGATGGAATTGGTTGCTGAGTTCTCAAATTAACATCTACCTAAGTCAGTCTCTTTTGATACATTGGCTCTTTACACCTCCAATAAAAAGAAATTGTACTTATTCCGTAAATCATATCACTATAAATTAAAACTCAAACAACAGCATAATTAGTGAGTTTCTAGCACCCATAATTTTTTTCATTTCTTTATTCATTCTTTCTACAAGTAATCTTCAAGAACCTACTATGTTCCAGGCTCTGTTGTGAGTGCTGGAGACCAGTGTACATGTCAAACAAGGTCCCTGCCTTCATAGTCCTTACATTTATCAGAGGAGACAAATAATTAATTAAAGAATAATTAAGATAATTTCAGAGACTGACAAGGACAAGAAGAAGAGTAAGTCAGAATAATGGCATAGATAGTATTCAAGAGAGTAGAGTAAATGTTTTTTGATAATGTATTTTGAGAGGTACACCCATCCAAGTAATATTTGAGCAGAGAAATGAGTAGAGTGATGGAATGATCCACACGAAGAAAGTCTGAAAGAAGAGTATTCCTGGCAGAGAGAACAGCAAATGTGAAGGCCCTGTAATGGAAGCAAACTTGACTTGTTCAAGGAACAGTGAAGAGGTCAGTGTGGGTGCGGTGAAGTGAGCAAGTGTTAGTAGGTGCAGTCAGAAAGGTAACTGAGGCTATGACCTTATAGATCATTGTTAGGATTTTGGTTTTTGTTGAGTGAAATGGAAAGGTTTTGATTAAAGTGACGGTGCCACTTCTTTTTTAGTAAGATCATTTTAATTGTTAAGAATGGCTTGAGGAATTAAGAATGGAAACAAGAAGAATTGTTAGGAAGTTTTTCAGTAACCCAGGAAAGAGGTAATAGCAGCTTCGACCAGAGTGATGGGAGTAAAGTATTTGGATTCTGAATGGATATAGAAGATAGAGGCAACAAAATTTCCTGGCAGGGTAAAAGAAAAAGGGAGATTCAATAATGACAGCCAAGTTTTTCATCTGAATAACTAGAAAAAAATGGTTTATGTATTAACTATTGATACAGGGGGAAAGCTTGAGAATAGACTTAGTGGGAATATCAGGTCTTCATCTTTGGATATGATAATTTAGAGATGCTGTTAGATATCCAAGTAAAGATGTCAAATAGGCAATTGTAAATATGGTCTGGATTTCAGATTAGAGATTTGGACTGTAGCTATAAGTTTGGGAATCATTCTTATAAAAAGCAGTTTACCACCATGAGATTGGTTATCACCAAGAGGACAAGTGTAGATAGCTCCAAGAGGAGGTTCCAGGAGTGTGAGCTGAACCACTCTGGTATTTGGAAGTTGGGAAGATGAAGCAGCAAGAGACTGAAAATGTGGGAGGAGGGATCCAAGTTAACAAAGTGCTTGAAGGAGGAGAGAAACATCAAGAGTGTTAAACAATGACATGTTTAACAAGTAGGAAGCCACCATGTTGACTTTCATTAAGAACAGTTTTGGTAGAGTGGTAAAGGCTAAAGGACTGTTTAGAGTGGATTCAAAAGAGGACAAATGGAGACAGAGTGAGTTTGGCTGTAAAGGGAAGAAAAGAAATAAAAATCTGGAGCTGAGGGGAGAGTTCAGGGAACAGAATACATGAAGGATATGTGGGAAACTTTGTGTTCACTCTTTGTCTTCTGAATCTAGGTCTTCCACTTTGCTATTTAGAGCCACCTGGCCCTGAGCCATGTACCTGTAGTTTTACCAAGATATCTATCAGTATACTGTGACTTAACTCCTAGATTGCAAGTCAAAGACTTTTGGATTTGGAAGGAACCATATAGATCTTTTAATAAAAATGCTTTCCTTTATAGATAAAAGAGCAGAATTCTAGAAGATAACTTTGTTTAGTCCACATAGTAGTAATAGTAGTAGGTCTCTAGTCTAGACACTCAATCTCATGTGTTTATATACCATGACCCTTCAGATAAATAGTGTTCTTCTTGCATGGGCTTCAACCATTTTTTAAAAAATTTTAGACATTAGCTAAAGATGTACATCGATTCGACTAATACCTGCTGTTTTAAATGTGATGTACTAGAGAGTCATTGAGGATACAAAGATGAATAAGATATATTTTCTGCATTGGGGAGCTCTCAAGGAAAAAATATAATGAAAACAAATAAAACATAGCTGGTAAAATTCTATAATGTATAATTTAAATAAAGTGTGTTAAGATTGTAATACATGAACAGGGTCAATTTTATAAAGAGATAAAGTGTTAAGGGGCTCTGGGTAGGTTTTCAGCCCCAAATATTTCTCCCATTACCTTTCATAGTATTTCATATTATGCTATTCTGTAATGGCTTATTTTAATCATAAAAAGCTTTTAGTCTTTCTAGAACACTGAAATGCAGCTATTCCTGAGGTCATTATCCTAAGCTATTATCATATGCAAATCTTCATAGTTAGCTAGTGAGTGGAAGAAATTAAGTATGGGAGGAAAGATGCTAAAAGATGTGATAGAGTCTTAGAAGGGTGATAATGAAAAATTCTGTTCATTCTAAATAATACTACTTGCTGTATAGATATGCTATAAATTTACTTTCTTAAATAATCTGGTATATTTAAATTGCTTAGAATGATACTTGTCACATAATAATTACTATATAAATGTTAGCTATTATTACTATAATTTGTTAGTAATGTCTTGCTATAATTTTGTATTTTCAACATAAAATCTAAAAATTTTAGTATTAGATTTAAAGTCATATTATATCTGACTATGATCATCCTGAACCAATTATTCAGTATATATATATATATATATATATATATGTAGTTGTGTGTTGCATAATGAGATTTTGGTCAATAGACCACACATATGATATTAATCCCTTAAGGTTATATTACTGAATTTTTACTGTACCTTTTCTATGTTTAGATATGTTTAGATGCACAAATACTTACCATTTGTTACAGTTGCCTACAGTATTCATTACAGTAACATGCTGTACATGTTTGTAGCCTAGGTGCAACAGGCTACACCATATATCCTGGGTGTGTAGTAGGCTAGACCATCTAGATTTTTGTAAGTACGGTTTATGATGTTCTCACAATGACGAAATCACCTAATGGCGTGTTTCTCAGAATGTATCTTTGCAGTTAAGTAATGCATGACTGTATATAGTTTAGTACTTTTTTGGAAATTAGTAATCTCGGTGCTTTTTTTTGTACTATTCTTGATCAAATAAGGAATACGATACCAGGGTGAAAATAAATAGCATTAGATTGAAGTATAAGTTATTTCATGATGTGCTAATCCATGTGTACATATTTCAATGCACATGTAAAAATCAATATGCAAAATTTTAGAACACTTTTCTCTAAGTCAGAGAGTTATTTAATCCATTAGGACTTTTCAAGTTTCATAGTGTCACAAGAACTGCACTGGAAGTCAGATAATTGGGTCTTAAGCTCACTTCTACTACCAAGCATATAACCTTTGGCAAGTCTTTTAATTTCTCTGGATTTCAGTTTTCTCTTCTGTAAAGTATCCTATAAGGTTTTTATAATAACAGACAATAACAGGTTTTGGAGATGTGGCTTACTCAGTCTAAAGTCCCAAATAGTTTTGTTTCCAATTTATTGTTTATGTTGTTATTGTTGTTTGTTAATTTTGTTTGGTTTTGAAAACTTAACAATTACAACCTCCTAATTGTCTCTTAGTGATTAATTCACTGTTGGGATTACAGATTAAACAGTAGAAGCATTCATGAGAATACATAGAGGAAGGAAACCAAAGCCAAGATTCTCCATTCCTGCCTATACCCTATCATCCTAAAGTTACACAATAAGATGGAAAGAAAAATATTTTGTTCCTTTAATGTGTAGTTGCCTACATTATTTCTAATATAGATAACCTTATAAATAAGAAAGAAAGGAAAAGAAGGATGGAGGGAGAAAGGGGGGAAGAGAAGGAGAGGGAAGGGAGGGAAGGAAAGAAGGAGAAACTCATTCAGTGAAAGAAAACAGTTTTTAATGTGTCAGGAAGGGAGAGAGGAAGGAAAAAAGGAAGGACCAAAAGGGGGAAAAAAACCCAAAAAACTATAAAGCAGGTTGCAAAGGAACCTAAAGTAATTTTAACAGTCTCTGTAATGGATGTGTGCTTCTGTAGGCATTCTAGATATTGGATACCATTTAGGGTAATAAGGTATGGCCAGGGATGGAAGATCTTGGCTTTGTTTTTCTTCCTCTTTGTATTCTCATGAATGCGTTTAGGGCAAGGAGAATATTAGTACTCGTATCTTAATTTTAAAATTTGATCAAATCTAGATAGGAATGGATTTTATAGTGGAATTGGTGGATATTTCCTAAATACATTATTCTCTCCCAAATTAGACAAATGACCATGTGTCCAAATTTAATATGAGAGAGATTCAGGGATACTTTAAAATAGCAAGGGTTTTGTCACATGTTTTTGAGCAGATGGGCATTCAATCACATCAGTATAGAATAGTAACTTGTAACAGGAGCAGGACGGACTTTAAAAAGAAGATACTGAGGCGTATGTCCATTTAAAGTGTTTCAGTAGCCCAGTGTTTGATGGCCTAAACTAGAGCAGGGACTGGAATAAAGAGGAAGGAATGCATTTAAGATTTTCTCTCTCCATTCATAATTCACAAACCTAAGTGAATCCGTCATGGAAGTTAAATACTTGTAAAAGCATACTGTCTAATTTCTTTTCCTGAACTTTCCTTTCATTCCTAGTGTTCTTTTCTCTTTATTTTGCTTTTCTTATGTCTTCTATACTTCCAAAGTCTCAAGTGACTAATCAGATTTAGGAAATAAATTCCCTGTTACCTCATACCTTTCTGCAAATTTAGCCATTGTTGGAAGCCTGTTATTGTTGACTTCCTGAATACAATCCTTAAGCCAGTTTTTTCTCTTTGCTGTTAAAAGTAACTCAGTCTTAGAAAGGTGATTTGGTACAAGAGAAAGAGCACACATTTTGGAACTCTGGCTCAGGGCCTGTCTTTACAATGTACCAGCTGTGCAACTCTAGGCCCTTGCCTCAAGTTAGTTCATCTGAGTAAAGGAAATCTTTGCATATTTCTGTCATTTCCCAGTGTGCTACTTTGAGAATCAAGTGAGGTAATGAGTGTGAAAGTGTAAACTAAAATAAGTTTTCAGTTCTTATCCTTATTAATCAGCTCTTTATTTTTTTTCACCTGTAATAACCACCTGGTAGAAGATCCTTTCCTTGTTTTATAGGGTCAAATGTGATGCCATATGTGAAAGTGCATTCGAACATATAATATTATACAAATGTAATCTTGCTAATATAGGAATTTGTGCTCTTTAAATAGTAGTGTTGATATAGACTTGGCTACATGATGAACACTAGCTAGAATATAGTTGCTTTGTAGACATGTGAGTTTCTTAAATATTACCTATAAAAAATCAGCTCATAGTTAAATTTCATGAGCATAATTATTCTTCAAATTATCTAATATTTTTAAAATCATTCATCAAGCTTTCATCTACAAAGATGAAGTAAATGTAATGATAGTTTAGGAATTTCAAATCATAGAGATCTTTCCTCTGTATTTTGTTGAATTTTAAAAACAAATAAATAACTTTTAATTATATGCCATTTTAATTATATGACATTTAAGAAACTTAGGTTTACAACTGAATATTTTCTCAATGAAATTTTAAAATTCTCAGTAAGAATCTTGGTAAAAAAAATTTATCCTTCTAAAGCAAACTTTTTTCATACTTGAATGGTTCTTAGTTTACATCTGAGCAGATTCATATATTTTTTCAAAGTAACACTTAGCAATTAAATTACATTATACATCTCACTTTTTATCTTTTGGTATTAGGTATGAAATATCATAGGCTAGCACTTTGTACTTAAGTTTCAATTTTAAGGTCTTTATTATTTTACATTAAGAAGAATATTCTATTTTTCAATAGCTACCATAATGGTCCTTAAATAGAAAAGGCTCTTTAGGGCGTTGTGTGCTCAGGCATATTTTTGCTATTTTGCTATTTTTGTTTATTGTAACTAAAACAACTTTCAAACAATTTCAGCATTTTCATGATAATGAACTAGTTTGTTTTTAATTACTTTAAATGCTTTATTTTAATTATATGAGCTATAAATTCACAGAAGGATAGGTCTAGGTAGCTCTTAGCATTGTTTCTTTGAGTGATAAATGAATTATTGAATCAGTAGTCAATTCTGTTCTTTTTGGCTTTAATTCTGTTTTAAAATAGATACTTAGGTTTCAATATAGAGTTTAATAGTAGCCACCATTATAACTTTCAGAAAGTCTTCTAAACTTTCAGTGCCTCAATCTCATCATCTCCGTTATAGGTACTCTTCCGTAAAATCTAATTTGACTTATCTAAGATCATAAGAAGCTAGAGCAACTGTGTAATTTTAGAGCTGGAAATAACCTTAGATATTTTTCAAGACCATCTTTCTCACATCAAATATAACAAATCTGGAGGTCAAAGAGATTATGAAACTTGCCTAAAGTTATACACCTAATCAGTGGCAGAAATGTTCCTAAAAGCCATCTTTCCTGTCTCAGTAGAGTGATATATCTATTACCTTTTCTATCAACAATGATAGTTTTGATTTTGTTCTTTTATTGTTTATATTGGTTGGAATTTATAAACTTATGGTTATTGGAATTTTTTTGTTACTAGCATATAAATGCTTTTCAGTAAATATTTGCTTTATTTCACTCTCTCAATACAAGTGACTCTATAAACAATTATCTTCAATTAAAATTAAAATGTTAATCACCTCAAAGAAAGTGTTTAAAAATTAAACATTATATTTTAAGGTTTTTTCTCCATGCTTCAGAAGATTCTGTCTACCAGTTTAGATGTGCTGACCATTTTCAAAATAAACTGTTTCTTTTTCTGCATACTCAATCTTGCTTAATAAGGTAGCATGTGTTTTATTTTTTGGAGCATCACAAACTATCAAATAGTGAAAGGTGAAACAGCTTTTTAAAATGATTACTTTGTACCATTTGATTTTAGGAACAACTCTGTAATGCTTATAAAATCTTTCATATTATTTATTGTTAAATAACCCAAAGTGCAGGTCTTTCAGAACCAACAAATACTTTGTTATTAATAAGCTTATTATTTTTCCCAAAGAGGGAAATTAGTCTCTTGTTTTTTGTGGAACTTCAGATTAACTTTGCTTAAGGAGCAGATGATTCCCTCATTCTTATGACTAAAGAAAACTAGTGGAATTTATCAGAAAATTTGTATATTCTCTCAGGGTTTTAAGATTTTCATTTCCACTATTAGTTGATTGAAATATAACATCTTTATCCAGATTATTTAACATTTGAGTATTCTACATTATATCTTTATCAGACTATTTACCAGTTGTAAAATCAGGGTATAAACTATACACCCAAGTGTAACTAATACTCCTTAAAGCAAGTTGTTTATTTCATTGCAGTGGCCAGTTTGTTTTGGACCAGAATAAAGTTTCATATTATTAATTGCATTTATTTCAGGTCTAGGAATTGGAAAACTCTACTTTGTGTAGTCACTTCTAATATTAAAAGTAATCAAACATAGTATTATATCTCAAATCATCTATATTTAATGTAGCAGTATAGCATATTTTTTCCATTTTGGACAATGGTTTTATCTTCCCAGTTATGTTTTGCTTAGCATAATATTATAAAATATGTTCATATGACACCATTTATGGCAAAAGGTGGATAAGGTACCAGAGTATTATAGATAGCATGGTGAAACTTTGTGGAGATTAAAATATATGTGGACAGTAACTGTTTATTTGACTCATAGTATAGCTTTAGAAACATTAATGTAAAGAAAGATAAATGATAAGATATGTAATTATTTATGAATGCTACTATGAGAATAAGATTAAATGGTGGCCAGTGAATCTTTTGATACATGTCCTACAAGGCCCTACATGATCTGCATTTCCCCAACTTTTATCTCTATTACCACTTTAACCTCATTTTCTACTGCTTTTTCCTTTGTTTGTTCTGCTCCAGCCATAGTGACCTCCATGCTTTTCTGGAACATGTCAGACATGCTTCCACCTCTGGACATTTGCATATGCTGTTCCTCTGTCTGGAATGTGCTCTCTCCAAATAACCATATGGCTGACTCCCAAACTTCCTTAACCTCTTGTGTTTTTAGCACTTATCAATATCTAAATCACAATATATTTTACTTATTTATCGTGTTTATAATCCCTTTCTCCCACTGGAATATCAACTTTATGAGAGTATGGATTTTTCTCTATTTTATTTGCTGTTATATCCCCAGTACCTAAACATGCTTGGATTATAGGAGGTGCTGAATATATGTTTGTTGAATGAATGAATCTTACGCCACATTAGAAATATTCTAGACAATCGTAGATAAGCCAGGTAACTCATATTCAATGATACTAAACTGTTACTACTAAATGTCTTTGTCTTCCTTTATCAAGATTTTTATTGAAATAATCTCATAGCATATAAATTTTTCTGTCATTTTATGAAGGTACTAAATATGATTGAAATATATTTGTGAATTTTCTCTTGATGTATATAAAAATTTCTCTGTTGTAATTCTATATAAACATTTTATTTCACCACAATAAAACAATGTTTAGTAAAATGATTATGTCTAAAATAAATTAGTATGTGTTATTTATCAACTAAGACCTTTGTCAAACCATTTTAATTATAATTTTCTTCATACCTTGACATCATTCATTTTATTGAAAATAAATTTTATAATATACTGGAAGTAAATTTTAGTGCTTTAGATTTTTAAATCTATTTAAAAATTCAAATAATGTTACATTCCTATGTTTCAAATGTTAACTGTGTATTACATAGTTTATGTGAGAATTTAGGAAAAAATGTCTTTAAAAAACCTTAGATCCCTGAAATATTTTTAGGCTCTCGTTATGCACATTATCTAATATTTCTGGTAAGCTTTGATTTTTTTTTTTTTATTGATACTAGAAGTTACATGGGAAGACCAGCAGAAAGAGGTGAATGGTACAATAAGTGATGACAAACCATTACCGAAAAAGAAACACCAATCTGAGCCAGGTTTGTCAGGGTTTGGAAACCACATGAAAGCATGAGACTACAAACATTGCCTTTCATGCTTTTTAAATGCATGTGTGTGGTTGTACCTCATTTTACTCATTTTGGTGTGAACTTTATGGTGTGTAGATTCCATTCAGTTTACAGTGGTGAAAATTTCAAGATTTATTTAGAAAGCTAATTATACATATTTTGGAAAAAGAACATAATTATCTTGTTATTATTAAGATTAGTCCTTTAGGGAAAAAAATGGCTAATTTAAACACAAATGGTCATCTGCTTTATATAATTGATTATTTTGACTCAAACTACCTTAATGGAGAGGTACTTGCTTCACCACAAAGTATAGTAGAAAACTCAACACCAGTCTTATTTAAAGTTTGTCTTTATAAGCTAGTCCTATTTTTAACTGCAAATATTAACATATTTTTACCATATATTTGTAATGATTTATTTACAGCTTCTGGTGCTATAAAATATTGCCGTAAACAACAAGGAAGAGGGTTAGCATAGTATGTGAATTCAATAAGGAATCTCTTTAAACTATTAATTCTACCAATGAATTGAAATAAAGTGTATTTTTGTTTTACTCTTCTTTTTGTCTCATTTTTGGAGAGATATGGTTAAGTAGAAGACAAAAACTTGAACCAAGAGTAAAAGGACAAAAAGAAAAATGCAGAGATAATTGATTAACTGGATAATTATCATTAATTTTAATTAGTAATTGGGTGAGAGAACATTGAAATTTTTGTTAAATTTTAACATTTAAATGGAGTTTTACTAATGATATTTTTACTAAAAATATCTGTGTCTGTAATAATAGTGTTAAGTATTTTTATGTGGTGAGTCATTATTTCATCTTATAGATCTAAAACCTATATTTTAAAATATGTCAATGTAAGAATTAAACCAATTTATTAATAAATGTTTGTTGTAATCCTGTTGTATGCCAGGCATTTCGGTTGGTGCTGAGTCATATTGCCCTCAGAGAGCTTATATCTGGCAAAAGTACATAAATTAAAAAATAATCATACAAATGATAATTACAAGTGTAATAAGTGCTATGAAGGAAAAGAACAGGTACTTTGAGAAAAAGTATCAAGTTACATAATAAGTCTGGAGAGCAAGGAAAGATGGCATAGTACAAATGATTTAGTCTGTGAATTCACCTTCAATGAAACTGTACATTCTGAAAATGTAGTGAAATAAACTGGAATTCACATTGGGAATTTAAATTTATTCATAAAGTTGTAAGAAAAATATCTTAGATGTATTTTCAAATCTTCAGTTAAGAGTAATTTATTGGGAACATAATGATTAGCTTAATATTATTTAAGGAGATTTTTTATGTAAACAAAATAAATATAAAATTAATGTTTTATTTTATTATTTATATAACAAAAATTATTACTGTAAAAATCTCCACTCGCTGTATATTGTGCAATATGCATTATCCTTGGTTATAAACTATTATTTATTTGTTTGTCTTATTTGCCATCATGTCTGATACATAATATGTTTTTGGCCATGTATATCTATGTAGATAAATTACATTGTATATTGAAATCATGAAACAGTGCAATGTTTAACAAATATTTTAAAATCTCAAAACATAAAATTTTAAATAGCTATTTTAAATATTTTAATTGGCTTATTCTTACATGTATTATATATACTTTTTTATCACTTATGCCCCCTAATTGAATATAAACGATGTGTGCAATAGTGGGAAATCAATTTAATTAGAGGGCCTTAATGTCACAGTTTAGAATGTTTATAGATTTTTCTGTTTTGGCAATTGTGTATTTTCCTGTGTACGAGGAAAATTGGTCCTGAAAATTCAAACCCTGAATGTCATAAGTAAGCATGCAATATGCTAAAGCAGTAAAAGCAGTGTTAAATTTTAGTGTTTTATAAATATATTTGTTTCTAAAAGGAAAGTAGGTTATGTAGAGGATATTTTTAATTCTTGAAACTTGGGGTGATAAAATGGAAGGAAAGTAATGCGATATCAGGTAGGGCTGACTACATTTCAACAACATGTTTATATGAGCCTGAGCTTTAGAGCAGTCATGTTTGGAGTCATTTATTTTATAGTCAAGTACATCTATGATGTTAATAATCTATTAATTATAATCGGTTCTTAGTACATAAATTTTTATGTGCTAAAATCTAAGAGATCGTCTTCCATGAAATGGCAGAGATTCATTACCAAAGGATTATTGTGGTAAACTTGTGGCATTAGAAAAACTTTGTAAAGGCTTGAACATAACCCTGAGATGTATGGAAAGTCAGCTGTGTATCAATAGAATTGCTGTCTGATGAAAGTCTATGCAACAATAATTTATAATACCTGGGAATTTTGCCATTTTGCCATTTCTGTGATGTATACTAACAATACACACAACACTTAAAATGTTTGTTTTAAATTTAAGACCATAGAACTGAAAGACTAAATGGCAAGACATAGACTAGAAAATGAGTTAACAAGTATTTGGATAAAATTTAAGTATTATGACTAGTCTCTGCTTTTTTTTTTTAAGAAAAATCTTAACATTTCTGAACGAGGATGTCTTGAGAGGATTATCAGCAAAAGGAGTGATTTACTTTCAGTATCTCTAACTTAACTGATGGCAGTATAGATGAAGATTCCTGGGAAGTATAATGATACTTATCATATTAATATCTTTGGTGTGAGAATAAAGTATAAAAATTCTACATGTAATTTTAAGCCCCAGGCTTTATGAATAATGTTTAGAATAAAACATTTAATGTCTTCCTCCTGCAGAATGTGGATTAGATTTTGTTTGGGCCTTAAAGTTAACAAAACATTTTGAATGTAAATCAAGGAAACATGAGTGTGGATAATCTGTTGTTTATTTTTTCAATGAACAATCTGATTCCAGACAAGAATATTGTGGCCTTTAATAATTCGGTACTATTAAACATTGAAAACAGCTTTAAACTATTGAATTTTATAATTTTTACTTTGTGAGTTTATTTGTTTTTATAGTAATTAGAAATATATATGAGAAAAGAGCATATTCATATAAAATAGTTTTGTCTTCTATTTTACTTATCACACAAAAAAGTGGTGGGAATACTATCTTAAATTAGAAATTCATCAGACTTAATGAATGTTTTGAAACTGATACAATTTCCAAGATTCTCCAAAACTAGTCTTGGAAAGACTAATTTTAAACATAAATAGTTCTGAATTTACTTGAACATATAATTTTAAATGATTTCTGATATGTTTGATGATTAATTCTATTCATAAAATGATTATTAGCCTTGATTTGTTATTTTCTAAGTGTAAGCTATGTTATATCTAGGAAAATTTTGAATTGACCTAGCTAACCTTATTGCAATTACTCTGAACCCACGACAGTGCTTATACCTTATTGTATCTTATGTGGAAAATAAGTCTATGGTTTTTGTAAAAGTGAGGGCGATGAAACACTTTGCTAGTATACTGTATGTTCATATAATATTTTAAAAATTGAAAATATTCAAAGTAACAAGTTATGTTTTACTACTTACTGTACATAAGCCCCTAGTTTTAGCATTATACAATTACTTAATGTATTAACCTTTAATTTTTTTTCTAACTGGATATTTCCATATCATATTCTTTATGGAATTTATAATTATGGTATAGGTAGGGATTTTTTTATTTAGCTTTATCTTTGGAATTATGTTTTATAAAAATTTTTTTAAGGAAAAGTAAATATTCAATGAAGTATTTTGTTAGTGAATTTTACACTGTAAATTTTTTTCTTGAGTATTTTGTTATTTTGTACTTTTGTTTTGTACTTTTCCTTTTATTCTTGAATATTTTAAGATTTCTTAAAAGTAGAAACTATTTTAGTCTAAAGTAATATTCTAAATCAGAATCCTTATTAGATGCTAGTTTAATCCATCTAATCTGGAAAAATAAATCAGGGTTGTGTTTTTGATCATTATTAGCATCTTTATAATTTCTAATTATTTCCAGATTATTGTAGAATGAGTGTATTTTATTCTTGATGGGAAAAAAAGTTATGTAACACAAATTAAATAAATGTTTCTTATAACACATATCAACTGATAGAATTTTGGAATTAAATGCTGTTAACACCTTCATTCTTTGATAACAAGCATGTTTTCTTAAAGATAAAGTGAAATTTTATGATTTATGAACTTAGTTGCCCATTTTAAGGTAGCTCAGTTTCCTCTGAACATACAGATAAGTTTATAAGGCCAAGCCTGTTCTTTGGTTACCATCCTTTTTATAATAAATAGCATTCTATATTTTGGAAATAAATTATTTAAGACTCCCTCAGTATATATTCTGGGTTTTTTTTTCTGTACTTAAAATTGCGTTACATTTCAGATTTCAAAGATAGAACTAGAGAAAAACAGCACAGCACAAAATAAGAAAGAAGGCATTTATTTAAAAGATAACCTTTTTATATAAGTCTTTAAAAACAGCAAAATATTTTAAAAGATTATACATTGCTTAATAGGTAGAAATTATTGTAAATATTCAGTAATTTTGTGGGGGTTGACAAAATTATGGGAAATAATTAGTTTAGAAATAATTGGTTCAAATCATTGGAATGGGGGATTTTTCAAAAAGGTTTTGTCATTTCTAGTGGAGAAGTTTTAGTTTGTCATCTATAAACTTGGTAAATATTTTATTTTTATAATTGAGATCTATCCTATCTTTGTGATACTAAGGCCCTCCCACTAAGGAGATATTTATTTAGGCTTCTTTGTTTGAAAGATATCTCTCCTTCCCCCAAAGGAAACGTTCTAAGACTCTGTGACCTTTAATAAGCCCACACACTGTGGTTAGCTTTTAATTATATGTAAGTTCTAATATTCACTTAAAATCTTCAGGCTTCTGTTTCCTTGTGTCAGGAATCTTGTTAACATAATGCTTATAACATAACATATAAGACATATATTATTGAAGTACAATTAAATCTGATAATAGGGCCAAGTGTAAGCCTGTTATAAGTGGTGATAAGTATAGCCATTCAACAAAGTTTCAAACAGATACCATATACTCTTGGTGAAAACTGCATTTATGGATAAACAAGGCCCGTGTGTTTGCCTTTTTTAATAAAGTTGATTACAAATGATCATTTCTATTTAAACTTGAGATATGCATTCAGTTGAAATATAATAGTAGTTAAAACATTACATTAACAAGGGAAGAATTTGGGAAATTCTGTACAAAATTTTACATAAAAGCTGACTTACTCCTTCAATGAGCTTTCTACCAAATATGCTTAATGAAAATTATTTTATACACACACACGTACATATACAGTGAACAATAATGACATTTCAGTCAATGATGGTTGCATATACAACAGTGGTCCCATAAGGTAATACCATATTTTTACTGTACCTTTTCTATGTTTAGATATGTTAAGATGCACAAATACTTACTGTTCTGCTATATTAATAGTTGCCTACAGTATCCAGTACAGTACCATGCTGTACAGATTTGTAGCCTAGGAGCAATAAGCTGTACCACATAGCCTAGGTGTGTAATAGGCTATACGATCTCGGTTTGCGTAAGTATACTATGATTATCGCATAGCAAGGAAACTGCCTAATGATGTGTTTCTCAGACCATATCCCTGTTGTTAAGAGATGCATGACTGTATATCTTCAAAATATTTTCTTTTTAATATAAAGACTGAAATATAGACAGCTTCAGTGTGTGTGTGTGTATGTATATAGTATTATTTTACTTGATTGAAAACGCATCCTTTTTATAGTTTGCAACTTGATGGTACCTTAAATTTTAAAATATTTGTTAAAAAATAATTCACCATAAGTGATGAAATGGTGCTTATGGGTTTATTCATTCTAGTCTATAAATGTCTTTTATTCCAGTGTAATTTGTAAAAATATTTTGTATGATGGAATGAACAAAAACATACTGTGTTTTTTTTCTTTTCTTTTCTTTTTTTTTTTTTACAAAGTGTTTATATTTTCTAAGTCATTTTAAAATAAGATCCAGCCATAATTGTGACAGTATTGGCCACTTAAGAAAGTATAGTTTCACAATCCTTAATCACTCTTAAGTTGATATTGATTAAGTGAAGAGTCTGGTTTATTGGTTATAGAAGGGACCGGTAACTAGTTATTGGTTACACGAAAGAGAAAATTCTCACTAGAACCCTCCATTAACAGCACTAAAAGGCAGAATATTTGACTGTGGCATAGAAGTGATTAAAGGAAAGGTAGAAAGATGGGAATAATGAATGGGGTACTTTCAGATTCTTTCAAAGTTCACTGAAGTCTACTATGATACTATATGCAAAATAAGAATAGCATATTACCATTTACATTAAGACATGGCTGCTTAAATGAGATAGTTGATTATAAGTTTCTCTTTAAAATGAGACTGTTTTAATGCAAATAGTACATAATAAAACTAACCACAAGAAAGACAAGAAAGCCAAAAAACAAGTTTTAAATACATTTGATGTAAGTGTAATTATACATTGAGATTTTTTTGATTTCATGAACATTCTATCTGCTAATAAAATTTGTGTGTTTTTATATAAGCTTCATTTGACCTATTTATTAATACATCATATTCACATAAACAATGGAAAAATTACTTCATTGAGACTTTTAGTAGTGAAATCATTATCAAAATATTTCATTTTTATCCCTTTATGGATAATATAAATTTTATTTTATTTTTTAAAGTTTTTTATAAAGTATTGATTCTAAAATAAGTGTTACCATATACCTTGTAAAAATAAAAGCATTGGTGAATTATTTGACAGTTGTAGCATGTACCACTTTTAAAAAACATCTCTAATTAAATACTATATAATAAAATATCCAATTCAAGTGTCACCATGAAAGAATTTTTTGTTTCTTCCTTGTTTGACATTTTATATCACGTGTTTTTATTGGGTCATATAGCATCTAGTAGAAAGAAAATTGACCGGGTAATCAGGAGACCTCTGTTCTATTTCTGGCTCTGCCACTGAACTTGTTTTGTGACATTGGGTAAGTCACTTGAACTCTATGTGCCACAATTATTCACTAAAATAAATGAATGAATAAGTTGAGAAGAATTTTTAATGTTTTGAATCTATATAATATGAAGGCCATTGCATCAATGCCATATAAAATAATCCAAGATATAGAAAAATACAAGGCAGGGAAAGAAGCTTCATTTATTTATATAGTTTTTTTGGTTTCTGCAAAAAAAGTAAACTTTTTCTTAGAGATGGAATATATATAAACAATTATTTCATCCAATTCATATCAATTTCATTTTAACATTGTGAGGAAACTATTTTAGTAAAGTGATAAATGTGTATTCAGGAAAATTTTATATGTAAAAAATAATGTGAGACATGATGAAATTCAGCATTAGCCTATATTATTAATATATCTGTGATTTTCCTTTCTTATCCTCTTTTAGAAGTATCGATTGAGGATGGAAAAGAAAATATGGGATGTGTCATTTTAATGTGTATTAGTACATTTCAGGTGGATATGAAGAATTTTGCTAATGGTTAATCCTGTTAGCAGTCTGGTTTACAATGTAATTGTGATGAGATTTAATGTCTGATTTTTGAATAGGTGAAAAATGTGCTCATATAAATAAAAATGACATTAAGTTTCAAAATGTGTCATTCCTTTTCCATTTGTCTATAATTCATGCTAAGATTTTTCTTTTTTTCTAAGAAAAAATGTTTTAGTTGTCTTAGCACTTTTTTTCTAATGGAAGTTTTCATTTTCTCACTCTTCATGTAAAGAGATAAATATGTTATAGGAAATAATTCTCTCAAGAGCTATAATTTCAATGTATTGCTATTCCAAGTATATTTTGATATAATATGCTTTTCTATAAATCACTCAAAAACCATGATACAACTATTACAGAACTGATTGTGGTATTTCAGAATTTTGTTGGTATCTAATTTAAAGCTAAGTGGGTACTTAAAGTAGATGATTTTGATTATGGTCATTTGTGTCAGGCATACTAACACTAACTCACTAGTATCTTTTGAAGAAATGTTTTCTTAAAATACTGAGTTTAGCAAGTATTTTCTGGCTTTTGAATTACTATATAAAATGTCACATGAACTTTTCCACAGCAATGAGGAAAGAAGTATTTCCAAAACATGTGCCATATCTATTATAGTAGATATTTGATTTGGTTGGATACATTTTAATAAAAATTTTGATGATCTATATGTGCTATTTGTAAGAATCTATTGAATAGATAGTCATTATAATGGAATATGATCAAAGAAAATTTGTCTACATTAGGTAATTTGAATTTTTAATATTTAAATAAAGCCATATATTTTAGCTACTTTTCTTGTAATGGGTTGTATTGTATTTATTACTCCATATTTATATGATAATATTTTGCTATACTGAAGTAATTCAATGATTGGCCTGATGTCCATACTTTATTTTCGTGTGCGTGCTGGTTAATGGACAAAGCATAAGAAGCATAGCAATCAGTTTGAACTATTTCTGTTGTTCTTTTGATAACTCAATTAAATTCTTTTCTGCAGATAATTAAGAATTCTGAAGCATTTTTGCAGATTTTAAACTGACTCAGTAATGTCTTGAACAATGTGATGATATAAGTGACATTGATATTACTAATGGTATCTTTCTTCAGCATCAGTGTTTAGGAATGGCTGTACATAAATAATTGTAAACTTTGGAATCCTCTTTATTTCTACACTAACTTTGTTTTTCTGATTCTGCTAAGCTATTCTGCTAAGCTAATCAATTTGTCATCAGTTTTTGTGTATTCCTTTTTATGGTGTGCATTTTATTATATCTTCCCTATGACTGTATACAGGATTCTTTCTCAAAATGACTTGAGGCCCTTTCCTTCACTGTCACTTTTTAACCTTTTGAGTACATCCACTCACACCCATCTCCTTTGTCTATGTCTGTCCATTACACGATGTGATCACAGAAGAAGCGGACTCTACAAGGAGAAGATATGCAGGTCTGTCTCTTCTACTGCTTTTCTTTGTTATGATTTTATTTATCTAACTTGTCCTAGAAATTTTTACCATTTTTTACTCATTTCATAATTTTTCATTCCTTTCTAATATAACAAAATGCTAAATCTTAGAAGCATTTTTTAGATATTTATATATTTAACTTTTAATAACAACTGTAATTAGATGGATAAAATTAAAATGATTATTTTTTATGTAATATATATGTAATTTTTCCATAACTAGATAACTAACTAAAAATTTTATATAATAATCAGCTGAATTAACAAATTAATCATAATTTGTTTTCAAACTTATTTTAGACTTAAAACTGTTTTCAGGTGTTTTTTTTAAACATAATTCCAACAGTATTTTCATTTCTAACATAAGTTCAGCAATGTTCTAGACTGTGGAGAACACCAAAGACCTAATCCATACCTTAAAGAAGCTATCAATATCCCTGAGGAGTTAAGAGATGTGTATGACATACTATGTTTATGTGCCAATACAGATGATTTTAACAATATATTCTACTCAGCTATAAAGAAAAATAAAATTTCTTTCAACTAGATGATCAGAAAAGACTTCCCGGACGAGGTAACACTTGAGCTGAAACTTGAGCATTCATTCAACACACATTTATTAAACACATGTGGTATTGTTCTAGGTGCTGGAAATGACTGAGCACACCAAATACCTCCCTATACTTGCAGAGTTTTTCTAGTGTGAGTCTAACAAATAAATGCAAGAATTAGTTACAGACACTATGAGATAATTCTACTTATACAGATAGAATACAGTGAAATCAGAAAAGATAGTGTGATCATTTTCACCTGGGAAGGACAAATATTAGTTCAAGAAAGACTAGAATAGTTATATTAAATATTATTAATAAAAGCTAGAAAAATGTTGGCCTCTTGTGTAGAGAGTATTTCAGGCAGAGGAAGAAATATGGCCAATGGCATCAAGTTTAAGCAAAAGTAGTAAGAGACTGTATTTATGAAGATTGTATTGGTTATTGAAGCATGTAAAGCAACAGAGTAAATAGGTCAGATACTTGTTTCTAGAAAGATTACTTTGGAAGCTATGTAAAAGATGGACTGGAGTGCTATAAGAAGAGAGATCATTGATGAAGATATTGTAATTATCAGTTAAGAAATGATAATGGTTTGAATTAAGGTATCAATAGAGGCAATCAATATATGAAAAGTTATTTAAAGATGTAGAATCTATAAGTCTTTGTCACCAGTTAAATATTGATTCAGAAAGAGGAGGGATAAGATAATCTCAGGTGATTGAAATGTTTGGATAGATGGTGGTACATTTTATCAGGGTAAGGAACAGAGGTTGTACAAGTTTTAAGGGAAAAGACAGTTCATTTTGGGGATGGGTTGGGTTTATGCTTCCTTTGAAATATTCAAGTATAAATAACTAATAGAGGTGATTGAATATATGGGTCTGGACTCAGGAAAAAGTCTGGACTAGAGTCATAGACCCCTAGTAGAGTATCAGCATTCAAGTGATGCCACTGGAGTGAATGGAATCGCCAGTAGTGTATGAGGAATAAAAAGAGAGCCAAGAATCAAATATTGGGGATCACCAACATTTATTTACATTTAAGGAGTAGATGAAAGAACAAAAGCCAGAAAATTAAGTTGAAGAGAATTATTTAAAGACAGTAGGATATCCATGAAAGACAAGAATTCAAGAAAGGAGTGCATTTAAAAAAAGGGTATAGTCAGCAGAGACAAATTTCATAGAATGACAAATATGTTGTTAAATGATAAAACTATTTAATAATGATCTTTGCCTGATCGGTTTCAGGGAAGTTGTTGGGAGTGAAAGACAAATTCAGGGAAAGGGAAAGGAGATTGAAAAGAAAAAAATAAAGATAGTGAATGTGAACTAGGCTTCTTCATGGCTTGGGGAATTTATAAAACTAAAAGTAGCCGCCTTAGGGGATGAGACAAGGAGCTCACCAAAGATATCTAGAAGAATGGTTATAGTTTAGCTAAGTGAAGACCCTAAATCTGTGATGGCATTGATTCTCTAAGATTGTGTGTGTGATTAGCACATTAGCACACTTAGGATACAATTGTTTGGATCCAAGTTTGGAAATATGTGGGCAGGTATAGTAGAAAAGAGAATAATAATGTTGAGGGTGGCTGACAATGAAAGTGGTTGAAGTAATGTTTAAATGGATTGGGAAGGATATTAGTCCTATTAAATCATGTTGTCATGTTAAATCATGCAGAATTTTCAATGAACTGGGAGAGACAGTGCTCAATGAAACAATTGGAATTTGTGGTGATAACTAAGGCAATGGAGGCAAATTGATATTATTATCAGAGATAGATTTAATGGTGTTTAGAATTTCCAGATGTTGGACAATTCCAAATAAATACAGTGTCTTGGCCCAGCGCAGTGGCTCACGCCTGTAATCCTAGCTCTCTGGGAGGCCGAGGTGGGCGGATCATTTGAGCTCAGGAGTTCGAAACCAAATAAATACAGTGTCTTGTCCTGGGAATGGGTTTCCAAGATGGAGCATGGATTACAGTTTGGGAATACAAGGAAAGCAACAAACTTTGATGCTAGAATTTTTATATAGACATTGAAGTTATTGAGGGCCTAAGCTTGATAGAAAATGAAGAAAATTGCCTGGGATATAGGTGATAGCAGCAAGGAAGAATAATGATGTGAACATAAAAGAAGTAGATTTTACATGAGATTAGAAAAGTAAACGTGGAAACAGCAATGCACACCTAGAAGAATGCTGACATGACTTCTGGACTTTTGTAATACATACATAAAATATAGGATTTTAAACAGCTTCCCCTCAGAATGTTTCTGAGTGACACAGTATACTTGTTGAAGGATCAGCATTCCATTTATGGTAAGAGAGGTAAAGAACACTCTCTGATGAGGCTGAGAATATATTTCATTTTAAATAAAAGAAATAGGCTTTCATAGCCCACAATGGAAAAGATTAGGATGTCTCTAAGCAATGCAGGAAGAGGTAGAGAAAAAAGCTTCAGGTCGGTAGGGTTGACAGTACAGGATGGAAAATGTTAAGAAAGGAATGACTACTGGGAAAGGAAGGAATAAACTTTGTAATCTGGTAGTGGCAAAACACCTATTAATACTTCAACCTAAAATATGATGGATAAATAATTTCATAAGTCTAATTATTTCCTGATAAAATGTATGTTTTATGTTTTAAGCCACAATTACATAGGGCCTTTAATTGTATTACTAGATCAAAGTACAGTGTCTGCAACATCATTCTACACAATAAATGGAGGAATGGAGTTGATTACATATTTTGAAGCGGCAAAAATCATTGATTAGCACTTGGAAATCATAATCAAGTTTCTTTTAATGAGAAGTAGCATGCTTTATAGGGTGTATTACACTTTTTCTTCTTACTCATGAAATTTCATGTGACAATTTAATTTTTTTAGATAATTATTAAAAAAATCTAATACAAAAGAGATTTTAAAAATTCTGTTTGGTAAGTTACATAAAACAATACCTACCCATCATATTATAAATTCAAGTTCCAACTGCACACATTTTCAGAATTACTTCCAGTCCTGGTCACGAGTATTTGACAATCTATAGTGTTTGTGTAATATATCAATTTTATTCATAAGGAAATAAAAGACATTTTTATCAGCCAGATTTATCACCAGTTCCTCATATCAATTATTATTATATTGTGATATGATTATGTTATGTTAATAGATTAGTAAATTATCATGGTTGGTTCTATGCTACCTCAAGAGTTTTAGAAAATATGTAAAAAATTACTACTTCAGACCAATCCATTGGTCTGCCAGATACTAATGCTAATTTGAAAAGTTGAACAATTCAAGTTGAATAGATTTTAAATACTTCTTAATAAGAATACAATTGGGAATAAGTAACATTTTTGTGTTATAATTATAATACTTAATAAAATAATTACTTTACTTCCTTTTGGGGTTAGCTAAGGGAAGTTTTTCAAAATTAATACAATTACAGTATTGGGTTTTTTTGTTTTAGTTCTCTGATTATTCTGAAGATCACCCATTGATATGTATTTGGACTGCAATAACAAAATATCATAGGATTAATGGCTTATAAACAATAAAAATTTCTTTCAATTCTGGAGACTGGGAAGCCTTAAGACCAAGGCACAGACAGATTCTGTATCTGGGGGCTTCCTTTGTAGTTCATGGACAGCCATCTCTTACCTGTATCCTCATGTGGCAGAGGAGCAATGGGTCTCTCCTGGGCTTCTTTTTATCAGGGCACTAATCCCACAGAGCCCCCATGACCTAATCATCTCCCAAAGGCTCACCTCCTAATATCCTCATCTTGGTGGTTAAGATTTCAACATAATAAATTTGGGGTGGGTACACATTCAAACCATAGCATGTATCATTTCAAATGTGCACTTCAATTCTTGTCAAATTTGATTGGCATATATGAGATGTTTTCTATACTATGTGTTTTTATATGACATTTTCTTGTACTCATGTTATGTCCTGAAAGGTAAAGAGAAGTAACATTCATTGTAGGGATAATTTAGCATATGGTATATATGTTCACATATAAATGTACATATAAGCTGTTTTTGAAATATTCCAAAATCTTAATTATTAATATATTCAATTGTATTACACATTCTATCCACTTTATAGATATTCTATGCCCATTGATTACATCCTATATTTGATGAACTCAGTATTATTGATGTAAGTCTAAGACAGAGATACTCAAAACTGGCTCAGTCATGAAAACCATAACCCAGGTACCTTGAAATCTTACTAGAAAATGCAAATCACTCAGTTTATAAGGAGGCATGAAGTGTCAACTCTGTATTCTATACTGTGCTAGATATCTTAGATGCTAGTTTATAGGAATATTTTATATAAGTATAAGCTGACAAATTTTAAGTAATATTATGGTACATTTAACCCAAAAAACTCAAAATATGTATATGTACATATATTAAAACATATCACATCTTATATGACAACTCCAATTGTTAATGTATAGTACTTAAGCATAATTCACTAAAGCATATAAATGTTCAAATAAAAGAAAAGAGAGTTAAGAAAATTCTTGGAACTTAAAAGGATAAGAATACCCAAACAAGGAGTAAATAACTGTGGAATAAATAGCTATTCATTTATAGAGTAAATAACTAATTTTAAATGGGGGTTTGGAATGCATTGTTTTGTAGTTTTTTATGGATATAAAATTGAATCTGCATTGGAAGATGAATCCTGAACTTCAAATGTTACTGTTAAATTTTTAATATATTACTCATGCATTCCTAATACTGTAACATTCGATTTTACCTAGGCCTATTCACTACCCCTATGTACTCTCTGTCCTAAAAGTTTCAGCTACTAGGGAAAATATTTGTTCCTATAAGGAATGTTAATCTGAGAAGCAGTATAAGAGCGCAGACTCTGGAACTAAACTGCCTCATCAGCTCCACTTATTTGCTCTGTCATGTTGTAAAAGTTACTCTCTGTGCCTCAGATCCTTCTTCTGTAAAATGAGGATAATAATACTACCACAAGGAGTTAATTTGAAGATATATTAGCTAATATGTAATATGCAAAACACCTAAAAACTGTCTAATCCAGAGTAAGCACTATATAAGTGAAGCCATTATTTTATTATTTTTATGAAAATACATTAAAACAATTTTTATTTTGAATCAACTGTATTGAAGTCCAGGCATTTTGATGTGTAGCCATTCTTTCTATGATTTAGATGATTTAGAGTTTTTTATGTTATATGCATTACAAATATACTAATTTGTGACTGCCAATCTAGGAGATAACTATCATACAAGCCAATGCATCAGGACAACTATACATGTATTCTTGAGCTTTATAACTTCTGAGGCAAAAGAGTTGGGTTGTGTTAGAAAGGGCATTGAAGTCAGATTGGTGTAAATTTTTTTTATTTAAGGATATTATGGGGGTACAAACATTTTGGTTACATGTTATGACTTTGCCACATCCACACCCTGATTTGAGGCATGCCCTTCCCCCCCACAACATTCACCACGTCCATTAGTTGTGAGTTTACTCAACCCCAAACCCCAAAGAATATTATTACTGTGTGAGCACTTTAGTGTTGATCAGTCAGTGCCAATTTGATGGTGAGTACATGTGGTGCCTAATCTTCCATTCTTGTGATACCTCACTTCGGAGGATGGGCTCAAGCTCTATCTGGGAAAATATAAGAGGTACTAGATCACCATCATTTTTTATAATTGAGTAGTATACTTTCCATACTTTATAATACTTTCCATTGTATACCTATACCATATTTTATTAATCCACTCATGGATTGATGGGTACTTGGGTTGTTTCCATATCCTTGCTATAGTGAATTGTGCTGGCACAAACATTCTCCTTTGGCAAGAGGTGAAGACAACAGGTCAGAGACAACCCAACAGATTGGTGTAAATTTTAATCCAGGTTCTGCCTAGGGACATGACTTTAGGCTGGTTGTGTAACACTTCTCATTAATCTCACTGAACTCCAGCTGGATTAATGGTTAATTATATTTTAATGAAAGCATAAACGATCATTTCTGGGAAAAAAGAAAGCCTTCCTAAAAATAAAAGCAATGAAATAAATTTAAAAAGAGAGAGAGCCCTGACTACAATTTGGCTATATAAACATCAGAATAACAAAATCATCACGGATGAATTAAAAGGCATGCAACAAACTGGGAATACTTTGGCTGCAATTTAGGTAAGGTATTAAAAACCTTAATACCTGAATAACTTTATAAATAAATGATATATTCTGTAAAACTCTAGGAGAAAAATAGACAAAAGATACCAAAAGCTATGTACAGATATTTCCCTAACAAGAAATACAGCGGTAAGTAAATATATGAAAAACATTTATTTCAATCATAACAAAGTAAATTAATATTATCTTAATGAGATACCATATTTCAGTTATTTAAAAAACCATGGTGAGAGTGTGATAGCAGAGTAGCAGTGTAATTTAGGATAGTCTTTCTATAGAGTACTTTTGCAAAATAAATCAAGAACCTTAAAAATTTTCACAGACTTTTGACTTGGTAGAAACAAAGATTCAAATAAAAATGTATGTACAAAAAGTTCATTAAAGCATTATCTGTAGCAATAAAAAAGATGTTACCATGAATGTTAAATAATGGGGCAATGACTAAACAAATTTTTAATATATACATATATAGCTATTTATTCTATATATTTTTTCTTTGTTTTTAGTGTAAAACCATCCAAAAGCTAATATATACATATATAGCTATTTAAATGAAAAATTTTATTGAGACTGACATCTGTAATCCTAGCACTTTGAGAGGCCGACACGGGAGGATCTCTTGAGGGTAGGAGTTCAAGACCAGCCTGAGCAAGAGTGAGACCCTGTCTCTACAAAAAAATGGAAAAATTAGCCAGGCATGGTGGCATGCACCTGTAGTCCCAGCTGCTCAGGAGGCTGAGACAGGAGGATTGCTGGAGCCTAGGAGATGGGGGTTGCAGTGAGCTACGATGATGCCACTGTACTGTAGCCCAGGATACAGAGTGAGACCCTGTCTCAAAAAAAAAAAATTCACATAGAAACTAGAAACATTTCTATTTCTTTTGATATTTGAAAGAAATTGAAAGTAATATCTGTAAAGAACTTGTTACAAAGTTTTATCCATAGTAGATAGTCATAGAATAGTAGGTCTTAATTATCATCACTTAACAAATAAATATACTTATTTAGTCTTATGATTTATGTTTGTTATTAGCTAAAGCAGGGTTTGCAATAGGATTTTGACTCTAAATTTAATATATCAGTAATCTGTAAACAATGAATTAGTAAGGACTTTGGATAATTCTCATTTCTGAGATTGTTTAAAGAGAAAAAAGAAAAATTAAGAGTAGAACTGATCATTGGACTATACTTATTGACCACTTAAGTTGTTCATCTGTAACATTAGAAACAAATCTAATTACTTAATTTTAATTTTTCTTAAAAAATGCTTCCTTTTAATAACAATAAAAAATTAATGTTTTATTCTCGGTTGCCCTTTTTAGAGGCATGTTGGTATAGCAGTAAAGTATGAAATTTGAAGGTCTATGTGATCTCAGACAAGTTTCTTGATTTCTCCGAGTCCCAGTTTTCTCTCTGTTAAAAAAGAGGATTGAAGGTTGATTATTTGCATGTACGTGCACAAGTGTGTGTATACTTTTAATCAATAGAAGAATAAAAATAAATAACTAGCCAAAATGAAAAATTCTTCATTTTGAAAACAAGCAAATAAATGTCAAAAAAGGAAAACTATGGGCTACCATTTTTCTCATTTAGAATCGAAGGATTATGTGAAAGATTAGAGAAATTTTCATAAAGTGTCTAGCAGGTAGCCAAAAATATATTATTAATACAAATCATGAATTTTTCAACCTATTCAAATTCTTTCTTTTAATGTTTTCTAATGCCAAAATATACATTTATGTTCAGAATTATTGTCAATTATATATGTAATATGTGAATAGTGAAAATATGAGCTTTGTTAATATAGTATTAAAAATCCAAGACAGAGACTATTAAAATCTCCTTATAGCCAAATAACCAGCAAATTTGACTATGCTAGACTCAAATTATTCCCCAGTTATCAAATGGCACATTCAATTATGATATAATATAATTGGCCTACATAAAAGAAGTTATTTATCATTTCTGAAATTCTTATTTTGGTGCTGTAAAGGTGTTTCACACTCTAAAAATTCATTTGTTCAACAAAATCTACTAAGTATATATTTATCAGGCCTTATTTTAAGTGCTAAGGACTTAACAGTGACAATGACATACAAGATCTCACCCTTCATGGAAATTACATTCTTGAGAGAGGAAATAGTCCCTAAACAAGGTAAGTTTAGATAGTTGTAAGTGATACTATTTAAAATTCTTGATTGGACGTGGTGGATACACGCCTGTATCCTAGCACTCTGGGAGGATGAGACAGGAGAATTGCTTGAGGTCAGGAGTTTGAGACCAGCCTGAGCCAAAGCGAGACCTCATCTCTACCAAAGATATACAAAATTAGCTGGATGTGGTGGCACAGGCATGTAGTCCTAGCTGCTCAGGAGGCTGAGGCAGGAGAATCGCTTGAGCCTAGGAGAATGAGGTTGCAATGAGCTATAATGATGTCACTGCACTCTAGCTGGGGCGACAGAGTGAAAAAAAAATTTTTTTTTATGTAACCTAGTGGGTTTGGGTGGGAAAGGAGTTATTTTAGATGGAATAATCCAGGAAGTCTTATCTGTGAAGGTGATATTTGAACTAAACCATAAGATTGAGAAGAAACCAACTATGTGAAAAGCCAGAAGATACATATATAATTAAGACTAATAAGCAGAATATAAAATAAGGGCAATTAAAGTTCAGAATAGGTGAATAATGTAATCGATGAGGTTTTTTGTGAAAAGTCATTTAAGTGTCAGTGAAGGATGGGAGTTTTAAAAATGTAAGTTTTGAGGCCGGGCGCGGTGGCTCACGCCTGTAATCCTAGCACTCTGGGAGGCCGAGGCGGGTGGATAGCTCAAGGTCAGGAGTTCGAAACCAGCCTGACCAAGAGCGAGACCCCGTCTCTAAAAAAAAAAAAAAAAAAAAAAAAAAAAAATGTAAGTTTTGCAGGGAGATGAATGAATAAAGGGTAACACTGGGTGGTAGTTTATGATTAAAATACATTTGTTAAATTGTTTACATTGAAATGAAAGAGTACATGTGTAATAAGTGGTTTGTAATCAAGTGTGGGATGTGAGAGTGAAGGTGAGAAAGGGAACTAATAATAAGGGCAAAGCATAATGGAAAGCAAAATGATATTGAGTAAAATTAATTGGATTAATTGATTATGTGGCATAATTGATGAGCAGAATATAGTTTTAAATTATAGATCATGTAGAGTATGAAGGAAGTTGACAATCCTGCTTAGAATCAGAATCAGAAGGAATCTCTAAAAAGATTAAAGAAAGACTATGATATAGTCTGAAGTTGGGCTGACAGGGAAATATGTTGAAACATTATTAAAAAACAAAAATTGGCCAAAGCAAAATGAGAAGCAGTTCAGAAAGAAAGGAGTGAGAATGTCATAAGGAAAGGAAAATGATGGAAAAAGAAAACAATAACATAAAAGTTGACCCTGTGTGTAAGAGAGCAGGAGAAAGAGAGAGGGAAAGGAAGAAAGAAAAGTCATTTCATGACTAAATATTTCAGATCATGAGTTTTGGAGAAAGACACATCAGTCTCTGCAACCTACAAGTTATATGACCTTTTTCAAATTTTCTAGTAAGTAAAATTGAGAAAAAAAATAAGTCCTAGAACATATAGTTGTGCTGAGTAACATAAAAGCTCTTAGCACAATACCTGGCATGTACAAAGTATTATTATTGTTAAAAACTTAATTGTATAGAGAACAGTAATACTAAATTTTAGAACTCAAGATTTTTAACTATGTCACTTCTACAGCTTTGTTACATTTCATTTCCTGTGCCTCAAGCAAGTAAAATTTTAGTTAAAACATTACTGAAAAAAAGAAAATACTAGACGTAAGTGTGATCAGTGGTTACCTAGTGGTCTAGTGGGGAGAGGATTGACAAGGGAGCAGCATCAGGGAACTTCTTAGAGTGAAAGGAATAATCTGTATCTCGATTGTGGTGAGGTTGCATGACTAAACACATTTGTCAAATGTCATAGAAATTTTTACCTAAATTGTGTGAATTTTACTTTACGTAAATTATACCTCAATAAATCTGACTTTAAAAATTATTGAAAATATACACAATTAAAATGGATTTTTATATATTACCCAAATAGTTCTAAATATATGTTAATAGGAAAATAATTTAGTTAATCTAACACATCCCAAGCAATTAAGAGCCAAGATTCCCTCCCAAGATGGGATTTCGGGGTGGGGGAATGGTAATGAATGGGGTGAGCCTATAGCTTCAGAACACAGAATGAAAAAGAAGGATGACTAAGGTGGACAAGCTGGAAAACAAAAAAGGGACTTTGAATATAGAATAGTGGGCAAGATAGTAAAGAAGGTAAAGAAAGGTATTTAGGGCTATCAGACAATTCCAAGAACAGGCAAGACAGTTAACTGAAAAAAAAAAAAGATTCTGGATATTCTAGATATTTATTGGTAATGATTATAGGAAAAAGGACAGATATGAAATGTAATTTTAAATTGTTTTGCGCAAACTGAGTTTTAGTCCTGATGGGGTGTCCACTTGGGGATGGCTAGGAGATAACTGGAAATGTGAGACTTAGAGCTTACAGGAAAGGTAGACTCTGAAGGTCAGAAGCTTCAGGATTGAAATGACAGGTGAAACTATGAATTAGGTAAAGATCATTCAGGGATAGAATAAAAAGAGAAGGCTAATCACACTTTAGGAAATGTGTACATTTGAAAAACGGGCTGAGAAAGTAGTCTGATAAAGAATGAATTAAAAAGAGAGTCAGAAAAGTACCATGTGTAACAGTTGAAGGCAAAAATATCAAGAATAGTGTAATAATTTTATCAAATGTTGCAGTGAGGTCCAGTAGAATAGTGCTAAGGAGTGATCACTTGATTTGGCAAATAAGATTTTTCTAGTAACCTTTGAGAGATAAGCGTCATGATATAAGACTTACCTCAGCTACAGTATTCAATGATGAGGTTTTTCCTTAAGTAGAGTCGCCATTAAATAAGAGAGCTCCAAGAACAGAGAGTTCTAAATAAATGAACCAGGGGTAACCAAACAACATGTTGCATTTGACTTGATATTGGAAATATAGTAAGAGGCTTCCTCCGTTGGGGTATTACTTTATAGCTCAAATATACAAGCTCACTTGAAAGAACCCAAATGCTCAAGTTATGTAAAAACTGATTGTTTTTATACTAGATACAATAGGTTCCACTTAAAAAACTTGCAATAGTCATGAATAATTGATGGTCAGGTTGTTCATTCTACATATTTTAATTCCACAGATTTTACTCTTGGGAAATTCAGTATAAGATCTAGTTATGACAAGGGAATTGGGAGGGTTTTAGTTTAGAGTAGTTAAGGAACAACAATGTAGTAATCAAAACCAATTTTTACTCTGCATTTTCTCAATCAAAGATTTCTTTGGGTTAATAAACTCTTTTAAAATTCAGTCAACATTTTGGTTAAGTCACCTTAGTATAGATTGTTTTAATCCATAATTGAATTTATCACTCTCTGTAGGTACTATTTTTATTTCTAGTTTACAGATTGAAAAATTGAGGTACAGATCAGTTAAATGACTTACCCAACCCATTTGAAGCTGGAATTTAAACTAAAACAATCTGATTTTGTGCCAGAACCCATGTCCTTAACCATTGGAAATGGAAGCTTTACTATGACAAGATGAAGGATGTAAAAGTGTTAACGCCAAAAAGGAAGACCTTGTGCCAAGAATATTATGACAGAACAATACTAGAGGGCTGGGAAGAGGAGAACAAGAAGAGAGGAATTCAGAAAGGGAGATTTAATGGAGACCAACTCCATTAAACTCTAGTTTCCAGTCGTATTTAGGATCCTCAATGTAACTAGTATTGGCACAGTGGCATTTGAAAGGTTAAAATTCAGTCCAGTTTCTAGTTTAAGCTAATCTATCCTGGTGTCTCTTTATCTAATCCTCATCATTTTTGCTCCGAGAATGACCCTATCCAACTTTTATTCCTTTTTATTCTCAGTATTGAATAGGAACATTTTATGAGATTTCCCTAATGTGTGGAACATTTAGGATATATTCCTTTGAATTCTGAGGGAGTGTTATACTACATGACATTAGTTACTCTGTGAAGTCCTTCTTGTACCCTTGACCAATAACAGTCATTAGCAGCATCTTTGGAAAAACAACGATTTGTTGTTGAAGCATGAGTGCTATTTAAAATCCATATATCTATTTCCTTTTCTCATTGAAAATAATTATTCCAACTTAATGGTAATCCTACTTTGATTAAAAAATGTTAGTATCTAAAAAAATTTAAAATAAAAAAATTAATATTAAATGTCACTTCGTAAAATATTTATTTAGATGACATGGATAAAATGATATAAGTAAAATTTGTTTCTTTTAATTATAATATTGCTACATAAACTTCACTTATTTTATCTCAATTCACATACCAAGTATATAATTATTTTCTCAGATGATCACCATGGATATAGGGAGGAAATTACTATTACAAATCCTTTCTTATTTATTCTTGCATTGGAAGCTTTATATCACATTTGCAATATATAATCATAATTTAATTTATTTTATTAATGTTTCCTTGATTTAAGTATCAAAAATTTTATTTCTCTCTACAAGTTTTCTCAATTTAATTTTCTAGGCGCAGTTTAATCATTTTATTTGACCTACCTGTTGTTTGCAACACAGTATTAGCCTAAAGGAAATTTAAATATTCTACAACAGCATTGAAAATATAAAGTGAAATATCATATCTAAAACTGACTTATTTTCCATTTAGTAATTTTGTCCTATTTATTTCACTTCTATGTATAGGAATCCCTTTATGATTCTGCTCTTCTTGAAAGAGGAACAAAGCTAGGTTCATTATTTCACACTTTCATTATAGTCTTGGGGACATGATCACATGTGTTTGGATCCTTTTAAGAAAAACACTTTCATTATGGTTTGGGGGACATGATCACATGTGCTTGGATCCTTTTAAAAATATACGTATTATAATAGGGTTCTACTATGAATTATTTCTGATTTTTCATCGGCCTATTTGTCTGCCTGACATGGAAGGTAAAAGATATCTTTACTACTCTCAAAAATATTTTATATTATCATTTTAATGCCATAGTTAATATAATTTAAATTCAGTTTATAAATAAGGTCTCACAGGAGTCTTAGAAATGCTAGAATGAAAAATATAGATTAATCAGTATAAAAAACAGCAAATATCACAAGAATTGATTTCGAGGGGAGTTATTGTGTTTAGGTTTTTATTTTTTAGTTTCATAACTTAGGGCAAACATTTTGATAATCACTATTATCATTTCATTTTCTGGATAAGGATATTTTTTGTAGGTTGGTTAAAATTCTTTGGATAGGAAAAAAATCTACAGACTTTATTAATTAAACATACTTTACTGAGCAAAATATGTTTGACTAATTATAAATTTCAAAAGCTCTTTGTGTGTTTGATGCCACAATAATTTTTAAATAAGAATTTAAGGTATCAATAATAAGGTTAAATAAAAGTTGAGTTGCAGAGATTCCAATTTTAATATCATGTGAACACTTAAATAAGTGATCTTAACACAAGGAATATTCTCTACTATATGACTTTCTAGTATACATAAGAAAGATCATATGAGTCTCCTTTCCAGCATGGGCCCGATCTTTGTTTTTTATATTATGGATATTATTACTTTTGTGTCATTTTATAATTAACATTGTTGACAATTCTAAGTGTGTTTAAATTCTATTTCTAAGTAAACATAAATGTAAAGATGCATTTTTAAATTTCTTTGTTAAGTTCCTTTCAACTTTCCACACAATCTTTTGATACGTATTATAGTGGATATAATTGAAATATATCTTATGGATACATTAATTATGTCCCAGATATGCAATACACTGGTATTGATAATTATGTCATGTCAAAACATAATAAGATGGGGATAAGACATTTATACAAGGTAATAATATTGCTACTCTGTGAGTTATATTTCCCACAATGTAGGTATTTAGCCATCAGGTAAAAAAAGTAGAATATTCTGAAGTGCATAACACAAATGGGGAATAGTTTATTAATCCAATGAAACTGACTCATGTTTATATCTTTTATCAATGGTTATTATACTTTTTCTTCAAAGCAATTTTTATAATCATTATATTCCTTCTCTGAGGGACATTCATTTTAAAATTTAGTTTACCCTCTAAAATGTATCTTGTTTTCAAACATATAGGAATTGTGACTAACAAGTTAAAAATAACTGCTATTAGAAAGTAATTTTCTCTTAAACACGTCACCATACATCAGGAAAAAAATGTATATAGTAAAACAATTGCACTTTAGCCTAAAAGATCTTTCTAGATTAGATCACTCTTATGATTCTTTTTCCTGGGTAAAGTTCCAGGTTTAATGAACTTTTCAATATAGTCCGTGTCTCTGTGTAACTGTCTCTGTGTCCCTCCCAGGCTCTAGCTCAGTTTCTCTCTTCCTCCCTCCCTCTTTTCTTGTCTCTCTCCTTCCTTCACTTCTTCCTTTATTGCATTCCTCTCTCTGCTTCTGTACACACACTCTTTCTAAAGGGAACTTTAATGAATGCAATACCAGTACAAAAAGATTAAAAGTTTCTAGAGCACTTTACATTATCTATATTTATGAAATAGGTATGATAATACAAAACAACAAACACTTAAATATCATTTGACTTCAAAATCAACCAGTCAAGGGATTATATATCAAATGGAATCTTAAAGAGTATCTGAGCCCCAGCAACATAGCGAGACCTTGTCTCTATAAAAAATACAAAAATTAGCCAGCTCCTATAGCATGTGCCTGTAGTCTTAGCTACTGGGGAGGCTGAGGCAGTAGGATTGCTTGAACCCAAGGGTTGGAGGTTGCAGTGAGCTATGATGATGCCAGTGCACAGTAGTCCAGGCAACAGAGTGAGACCCTGTCTCAAAAAAAAAAAGAATATCTGGTTAACTATTTATTTTACAGATGAAGAATTTTATGGCCGGAAAAACAAAATGAGGTATTTGTAGTTGAGGGCTTTTGAAGCCAAGACTTGAACCCAAGTCTTGTCTCTTCTTATCTTTTAAAAAAGTGTTCTTTTTAAAGATTTTATTTAATCTTATCATATGAAATTTTCTTTAATTGTATCATAAATATCCCCATCACCCCAAATCTGGGCAATTGCAAGGCCCTATCAACTCTGTGGTGGTTACCTCCACTGTACTCTGTAGGTACAAACCCTGATCTTTCCCAATGGGCCAAATGCATCCTGATTTTTAATGTGAAAACTAGATTCTTCCTAATTAACTTATTTCCCAAAGTAGTTCAAATATCAGTTTCTTTTCTACTATGGGGAAAGGAGCCTGTGAAATTTTGTCTGTGGCATCTTCCTTTAAGTATTAGTCAAGGAATGTGGCAGAGAGTCAATGGAGACACACCAGACAGATACACACAGTAACAGGTAACCTAAATATCTAAAATAGATTGTCAATGTTGACAACCTAATTTAAAAGACTAGTGCTCATAACTGTAAGCCTCAAGGCAGTACAACAATTTTGTAAGATTATAGAGCTTTTATTTTTCATTTCATTCCATTTTCATGTAAGCACATAAGGAGTTCAGATGTCCTATATTCCTGGGAGCAAAGCAAAGATCATTTTTAAACAAATACATTATAAACAAAATCAAATTAATATTCTTCCATTTCAAATGTTACACAATGCCATAAGTTATATATATTTTTATTTCAGAATATTACAGTGATATAAACATTTTGGTTATTATTTCAGAATATTATGGGGATACAAATCTTTTGGTTACATGAATTACTTTTGTACAGTTTGAGTCAAAGTTGTAAGTGTGATCATCACCCAGATAGTGTGCATTGTACCTGTTAAGTGTGAATTAACCCATCCCCTCCTCCTCCCACCCACCTACTTAATTTCTGTGGAATTTTACTACCATATGTATACATGAGTATTGATCATTTAGTTCCATTTTAATAGTAAATACATGTGGTGGTGGTGGTTCCATTTTTGAGATACTTCACTTAGGAAGATGGTCTCAAGTTTCATCCAGGTTGTTAAAAAAGATATTAGTTCACCATTTTTTTAATGGCCGAATAATACTCTCTGGTATACATACACCATATTTTATTAATCCACTCATGTGTTGATGGGCACTTGGGTTGTTTCCACATCTTTGCGATTATGAATTGTGCTGCTATGAACATTCGAGTACAAGTATCTTTTTTATAAAATGTCTGTTTTTCCTTTGGGTAAATACCCAGTAGTGGAATTGCTGGATCAAATGGTAAGTCTACTTTTAGTTCTTTGAGGTATCTCCATACTACTTTCCATAAGGGTTGAACTAGTTTGCAGTCCCACCAACAGTGTGTCAGTGTTCCTTTCCTTCCACATCCATGCCAGCATCTGTTGTTTGGGGACTTTTTGATAAAAGCTATTCTCACTGAAGTTAGGTGATATCTCATTGTGGTTTTGGTTTGCATTTCCCTGATGATTAGAAATGTTGAGCATTTTTTCATGTTTATTGGCCATTATTCTACCTTCTTTTGAAAAGCTTCTGGTCATGTCTTTTGCCCACTTTTCAGTGGGGTTGTTTGATGTTTTCTTGCTGATTTGATTGAGTTATTTGTGATTCTGGTTATTAGCTCTTTATCCATGTACAGCATGTGAATTTTTCCCCCATTCTATATCTTGTGTATTCGCCCTATTTTTTCCTTGGCTGTGCAGAAGCTTTTTAATTTGATCAGGTGCCATTTATTTATTTTTGTTGATGCTGCGATTGCGTTTGGGGTCTTCTTCATAAATTCTTTGCCTAGGCTGATATCTAATATAAGAGTTTTTCCAAACTCTTCTTCTAGAATTCTTACAGTTTCATGCCTCAGGTTGAAGTCTGTTATCCATTGTGAATTAATTTTTGTGCGTGATAAGAGGTACAGATCCTGTCAGTCTTCACATATGGCTATCTAGTTTTCCCAGCACCATTTATTGAATAGGGATTCTTTTCCCCAGTGTATGTTTTTGTCTACTTTGTCAAAAATCAGATGGCAATATGAGGATGGTTTTATATCTGGGTTCTCTGTTCTGATCCATTGGTCTGTGTCTCTGTTCTTGTGCTCGTATCATTGTGTTTTGGTTCCTATAACCTTGTAGTATAGCTTGAAGTCTGGTAAGTGATGCCTCCCGATTTGTTCTTTTTGCTGAAGGTTGCTTTGGCTATTTGGGGTCTTTTCTGGTTCCACACAAAGTGTAGAATTGTTTTTTCTAGATATGCAAAAAATGACATTGGTATTTTAATGGGATTGCACTGAATCTGTAAATCACTTTCAGTAGTACAGACATTTTAACAATGTTGATTCCTCAAATCCATGAAGATGATATGTTTTTCCATTTGTTTACATCCTTTGTGATTTCCTTCCTCAGTGTTTTGTAGTTCTTCTGTAGTGGTCTTTCCCCTCCATGGTTAAATATATTCCTAGGTATTTTATTTTCTTTGTTACTATTGTGAAAGATATTGAGTCTTTGATTTGATTCTCAGCTTGACTGTTGTTGGTATATAGGAATGCTACTGATTTGTGTCCATAGTAATATGAGACTTTGCTGAATTTCTTTATCAATTCCAGGAGTCTCTTGTTAGAATCTTTGGGGTTTTCTAGTTATATTTATTAAGTAATTTATTTTTCATCATTGTACATCAGGTACTTTGGAAGGAATTCATTTAAATGAAAATTAATTTTTTTCAACAGCTAGTATATGATTGTCAATCTGAAAAATGAGTTTTTTCACAGTTATTAGATATCGAAAGAATAATTAAAATATTCAGTAAATCAGTAAATCCAAGGACAATATTTTCTTCTTGAATTGCACTGCCCTTTAAAATAAAATTATGACATAAAATATTATATATTCTCATCTCATGAGCTGTTTTAACAATTTCTATACTTAGTCGTCTGGCTGCTAAAAGGAATCACTGTTTTTATTGTCTGTCCATTGAATCTAGAAAATAAATATTTCTAGTTTTCTCACCTGTAATTGTCACCTTGAAGTGAGCAAATAGCTATATACACCAAATATACCTTTTCATTCATTTATATTTCATTTGGTATATACCTAAATAGTGAATTTAACATTGAGAGAGTACACAATTTGGCCCTTTTAGCTTTGTTCATTTTAAGTATATTATTTCTGTTGCTCTCACTATTATTGTCTATATCTCTTTTTGTTTTGTGTCTGTTTCACATTGTTTGTATTTTCTTAAAAAGTTTGTAAAAAGTATAATTTTTCAAAAGTTTGTAAAGTATAATTAATTTAGTAGGTTATCAAAAATAATTTTCTCCTCTCAATGGTTTGGTAAAGTATACTTAATTTTAAAAAATGTCTTTTCTATATAAGTAATATACTATTTTAGCTTCAGTTAGAAAAAAAGCCTCAGATAATATTTTGGTTTATGTTCAGATTACATTTATTATATCTCTGTATTTTGTCAAAATAGATTAGATTTGTTAAAGCTATCTTTGTCTATTTTGTTATCAATTATTTGGTTAGTTTCAACAAAAAACAGTTTGGGGCTGGGCATCTTCACTATTAATAAAAACTTCAAATTGATACAAATAGCTTTAATTATTAAATCTAACTGGAAAAAAACTTAATATGTACTTTTTAAAAGGATGCAATTTAGAATAAATTTGATTATAACATGCAAATGTTTAATGATCATTCCACAAGTTTTTGATATATTATTTTGTTAAAATGTAAACAACATAAATTTATTTTGAACCTCAAGTTATTTCAAAGTAGGTCTTAGTTTTGTGAAGACATATAATAATCAAAGATAAAGGAATTACAGATGCAATTATTTTCATCAGAAACCCTCATGGAACAATCCCTTAGCGAAATTTTTTATCTTAATTATAGGAAGACTATTTTTTACCTGAGGCCAAATATTTATATAAAGATAGAAGAAATGGATGGGATGAGGAGCAAAGTGAATGTTTTAAAACCACTAAATTAGCCACAAGAATTTGAAATATTAAACAATGCAGTTTCTGGAAGACAGATGTCTATGATGTCTGTAATTGCAAGTTTATGATTTTTTTCTGAAATTTGGGGTTCTTTCTTGAGTTTTGACATGGAGCTTAAGTGTTTTCCCTCTTAAGATCCCCAGATTTGAGCATTTTGTTTAAGATCACAAGATTGATGATTGAGTCTGCAATCTCGCTGTATTCTGGTCACTGTGTAACTTAATTGTGAATTGCTAAATCTGTGTCCTTACTTCAAAGAAGTATGGAGTATGAATGGGATACGATAAAAAATTTGCCTTTTATAAATTAATTTGTTCTAAATTGTATCCTTTTAAAAAGTGCAAGTTTGTTTTCCAGTTAAATTTAAGAATTAAAGGTGTTTGTGCCAACATGAAGTTTTAATTAAGAGTGAAGTATTCCCAACCCCAAACTGTTTTCTGTTGAAACTATCCATATAATTGATGATTTTTGTAGTGCAAATGTATATAGTAAAACCTAAGCAACCATTGGCTTACTACCATCTAATTTAGTCATGTTCAACTATATCTTTGGATTAAAAATCCACTTACCTGCCATAGCAAAATTATCAATATGACTTTAACTTTCTTGGCATATTAAGTAGGTTTTTATTTTAAGTTTAAAATAACTACAACATTCATTTTTGTTTTAAGAACAAGTAAACTTCTTAAATGGCTTATATCAAAATAAATAGCTTACAGAATATGTGGATGATTTTAGGAAACATGTTAAATCAGCATCAACAAAATATTAAATTTTTTAAAGTAAGTGTCTGACAATGGGTCACAAGCTTCCAATTTGAGAAGCACATACATTTTGAGATACTTATGAATTCCAGAACATCCACTTTGTGCTCTGCCTTAACATTTTTAAACTAGAAAAAAGGCCTTGAATGATTTAAATGCATTATTGAGAAAGCAAGTAAGTTTTGATAAAAATGTCATTTATCAAATAGAAATACTAAAATTGATGAAATTCAAGAGGATTTGTATATACACATATCAAAAAAATACAGGGCCATTTCCAGCATAACTTAAATCAACTCTGATAATTATGAAACAAAATATTTATGAAACAATTTATGAAGTGGAAAATAGTATTTTCTCAGTTTACTTAGTTAATAATTTACCTTATACCAAATAGAATTTGAGATAACTTGAATATTAGTTTAATACATTAAAACATTAACACTTTAATATATAAACACAAACATATGCAAACTTTTGTTGCAAATGTGTTTTTCAAAGAAATCTGATTATCCCACTACCCTCTTAGTCAAATTTTATTATAATTTGAAAATGCTTCAATATTTGATTTCAAACATATAATGACTGTAATTTTTAAAGCATGCTCAAATTATAAAATCCAATCAAACCACTAAGATGTCTTCTGTAATAAATATAGTTCATCACATATAAAAGCATGAATCTTAGAAATCCCTAGATAAATTTACCTTCCAAACCTATATACCAGCATTTTCCAAAATTTTTAATTTGGATAGTCTGAGTGTATTTCAGCTAGATATTAACAGATAATAAGTGGAGAAAAAAGGTGAGTGTTCAGTTCTCAAATGATTATTCTTTACTGCAGGTTTTTGAGGGTCTAGTATATGTAAATTTTTACTGTGAATCAGAGAGAAGGTGGAGATTGAACAAAAATCTGCTTTGTCACTTTCACTTATTTTCCTTTTATAAATTACAGCATAGGATATCAGAATTGAAAGAAAGTTTAGAAATTATGTGGTCCATTCCTGAACCAACGAACAGTGCTTCTGCCAGCATTGATTGATTCCTCTAAGTTGTTTTCCATTCCAAGGAAGAAAAAAGACTAAGTTTGATTGAAACCAAAATATTATTTCTGGGTTGTTTTCCTTAGATAGAGCAAAGAACCGGCAAATAAAAATCAATTTGCTGGTGAAGAATCCTCTACAGTGGATCTCTTTATCAATGGGAGACTTTCTTCTCTAGGGATATTATTCTTTATGGAATGTTTTCTTTATGGAAACAGGTTATACATATGGAGAAAAGGTATTCCTTTTGAGTCAGATGACTTTGAGTCAGACTCATATTATCTAACTTCTTATGAGTCATAATTTTGAAGAGAGGCCTGTTTGGTTATTATCCCAAGGATTATTCTCCTAGAAGAATTTAAAACTTTAAGTTAAAAGGACATTTACTCAAGTTTGTTGACTAAATTAATCCATTGAGATTTCATTAGTTAAGTCTTTAATCAAGAATTTTTTCCATTTGGAGACCATCCATGGATGATGATTGGGTCTATAGATGAGAGATTTGTTGGAGATCAGAGATTGTAATTTAATTGATAACCTATTAATATTTAAATGGTTATATCACTCTATTGGCATCTTTGTTTGCTTACAGCAAATACAGATTAATATTCTCCTTAGACTTCCCAATGTTCTGTTAAATATAAATTGTGTTACACAAATTTGATTCTACATAATTTTTAAAGCATTAGTAAAGAGAAAGGCACCTTCCCAAGCAATATTAAACCAATACGCCAAAAGCCAAATCCAACCTGCTGCCTGTTTTGTAAATAAAGTTTTATTGGAACACAGCCACACTTATTTGTGTATGCATTCTCTATAGTTGCTTTCATGCTATAGTGGCAGAGTAACAGTTTGCATGTGGTCCACAAAGTCTACTATATTTATTATTGGGCCCTTTACAGAAAAATTTGCTACGTACTACCAGTGTATCACATTACTACTACCTAGTAATCAGAAAGAATTTAATGTAGATTCCAAAGGAGGTTGCCATCTAGACAGTAGTCTAAATATTACAAAGTGCATATGTTTCTATGTGTATATATCCATATATCTATATATATGTTCAAACTTCCTTGTCGCTTGGTGCTATTCATATTTAACATACTATTTTGCTACCATAATATCAACATGACCTTTTTTTAGAAACTTCCCAAATACTCAGTTTAGCTAATATTTTTTAGTACACATATTTTTTGATGCTGGGCTGATTTTTTTTTTGTTCACTTGCCTTTGGAGAAAATAAACTTGTTAACCTAAGAATATCTCTTGAGGTACAAACAATTCCAAAGTTATATTTTAATAGACTGATAGATACTTATACTTGACTGTATCTCACATTTGTATCATGGAGGCATTCACCTGGTTTTTGTATGTCATTCAATTTATATTAACATATGAATATTCCTCACTTTAAAATTTTGCATAGAGTCAATTAGTCAAATTATTATTAAAATGTGACTAATACAAGGAATAAATTGTCTCACTTTATTGAATAGTTGATTTAAATTTGCTGGTATATTGAGAGGTCATATAGTGTAAGCTCTCTATATGTACTTTATCCAAGATTTTCTTACTTCTTTTTGAAATGTTTTCTTCCCTTTTATCTTGTTTTAATTAACCAGTTTTAATTAACCACTTATAATTTGTTACTAACCAGAATTATCTGATATGCAATGAGATTTTTGCAATTCAGAGAGTAATATTTAAAAATTAAAACATTGGCTCAGGAGAGGATACTGTAACTTCTACTTATACTGGTACATTTTCAGTCCCCTTTTCCATTATGCTATTTTAAAAATCAGGTAAGTATTAAAATACCTATTTTTAATAGGCACATTTTACCGAGATGTTTTTACTATAGTTTTGAAGTTATGATATTAAGGGGGTATATATGTATATGTTTACATTTCTACCTAAACACACATTGCTTGTGAATTTATATGATAGCATTTTATTATGGATACCCACTTGAGTCCACTGAGCTTATTTTTCCCAGTATATAGATTTATATAATTGTATATGATTGAGATTTTTTATTATATATATTTATGAGAAATGGAGTTTTCCTACTATATCTCTTCTAATAAAAATCATCAGTATACTTTTAAAATGCTTTTTTATGTTTGCTAGAATTTGCTAACTGAATTTAGTTCTTGTTCTTAACAAGGTTTTTAAAGACTTTTTTAATAACTGTAATTGATGTGTTTTGAAGTGGTACCTGTAGAGGGCATTAGCCTCATTTCATGAGAAGCTTACCATCTTTTCTTCTGTCCTTACATTCTAATTTTTTTAATAAAATTTATTTTAGTAATACTTTGTGCCTTTATTGGCATGGTATGTTAGTAGGAGTTTTATTCCAAAAGCTTCTTTCTTGATACCAGTTCTAGAAAATTTGAGTTCAAAAGTTTCTGATAACTGGATCTACATGTATGCTGGGGCAAACTGCTTTAATACATAGCCTAATTTTATGATAATAGTTTCTAAATGCAATTCTAAAATTGTGTTTGATACTGACTTACAACTTTATTACCAATAAATAAATCAAAACATGATTAATTAAAAGTCAAAGCTCTGACAATATTATCATTATCAAATTTGTATGCTGTCAAATACATTTTCCTGAACATATAATACATGTACCAGAAAGTGTTTTCAGTCTAGTGAAGATTTGTTGTCTTTTCTTTAAACTGGTTTACATTTTATTCAGGTTAAAATTATTTTTCATAATTAATAATCATGCTTTTATTTACCAAATTGCATACTTTACATCTAAAAAATAATATGACATTTAATTTGTACATACTACATTGAGTGAAAGTAATATATCAGCCTAGCATTTCTTTTATACATCCTGTAAGTAAGACTCAAAAATAAGAACTGAACATTAATTTTATGGGTTTTTTTCTACTCGATAGGTGCTATGGATATAGAGGAGAGAAATCGCCAAATGAAAATTAACAAATACAAACAGGTAGCCGGATCAGATCCCAGACTGGAACAAGATTACCATTCGAAGGCAAGACATTTTTCTTTTTACAAGTTGTAAAATAATCAATTAATCATATGAAACAGATTCTTTTAAACTGCTGAATGCAGATTAGTCAGACACAAACACATAATGCAATGGCCCCATGATATTATTAAGTGCTAAAATTTATAATGTGTTTATATGCCAGATCTTAGAAATAGAATTTGCCTTACTTAAAAATAAAACACAATATCATATAATATAGGAGATTAAAGATATGAAGGACAAATCTTTTAGAATTTTTCATTTTATAAAACTCAAAGCCCCTCAAAATTATTTAGGAAGAACTTCTATTATCTTCTTATGGCTTTCTTTCATATAGGTATTTCTCCCATTTATAGCATTTTAATTGAACCTAGTTTATTACTGAATTATTAGAACAAAATATAAATGTTCTTTTGTTTATGATGTTTCAAGTTATGAGGTTTTGACTTTAGGATAGTGCAAAAGCAATACACATTCAGTAGAAATCATACTTCACATTTCAGCTGTTCTGTTTTTCACTTTCAGTAATGTATTCAATAAATTACATGAGCTATTCAATACTTTACTACCAAATAGGCTTTGTGTTAGATGATTTTGTCCAATTGTAGGCTACTGTTTGAAGTAGGCTAGGCTAAGCTCTGATGTTTGGTATGTTAAGTGTATTAAATGCATTTTCAACTTAGGATATTTTCAAGTTACAATGGACTCATGGAGATGTAACTCCATCATAAGTTGAGGAGCATCTGTACATATTCATGAGGTGTTGTAAGGAGTTCAAAAGGTCTTTTAATATGAATCTTTTTGAACTACTTTTTGGGAATAAGTTGAAATATGAGTTCTACCAAGGTAGGAAGTAAAGAGTATTATTTCATTGTCTTGTCCTTCATTACCTTTATATTTTCAAGAGATTTTTAGGTTCAAGATATTATTCATTGCCAAAGTCATGGAAATACTTCACTCTGATGTACCTATTTAAATAAAGGAATGAAAATAACAAAATTTACTCGTAACATTTAGCAACTGTGTGCTCTCTTAGTCATTTAATCTTTGCAATCGTAGTATTTGTGGTCTCTGTATATTAGAGAAAAGCAGTTTGGATTCTTACATACTTACGTTTATTGTATCCTTACATACTTAACCTTCATTTTCTCTCTATTATATTCCATTCCTTGGTGAAGTCAAGAACTTATTAAGTAAAGCATTAGTCACTATGTTGGGTATGAATATTTAGCAGGTAGTACCAGGTCCTAGCTTCTCCACTAATACAACCTAGGGGAGACAGAGATTCTTACATCAGCATCTACTTCTAAATTACAAATCTCTTCCCCAAATTACATGAAAACTGACATTATGAATACAAGATTGTTTATCATAGAATTCTGGTGTACTGGAAATGTCACAGTCTAAAGCCAGAGAGAAGTAAATTTAAGACAAATAAAAATAGCCTTGGCTTTATTCAGTAGGTTCTAAACATCTAGAAATTTTTCACTAAAATGAGAATATGAATAGATTCAAATAGGTACAGTAATTTCTTAGAAAATAGTTCTGTGATGACATAATATTTCAGATGCATCCCTAACTATTTCAGTTAGATATCAGGGTGATACCTATGTATTTTTTTTTATATTTCTGCCTTGGGCTAAATAGATAAACCCAAACTTTTGTGACATCTGTTATGCTCTAATCTCCTATCTGTTTATTTTATATAATCCAAAGACCAAGGCATGAAGTCCTAATAAAAACAAATATTAAAATTTCTATAAACATGTCTACAGTTAACACAAATTTGATTGTTTATATTATATTGTAATTCAGGAGAGAATATAGGTGATTGATAAAAATACTTATAAATACTCTCAATAATATTGTCAACAAAGAAAAGAGTATCAAGAGAAAATAAAGACTGGATAAAATAAGATAACTCCAAAAGTTCATCTTGTGAATAAAATGCATAGCATGGGATCCTAAATACTTGCTACACGTGGGGCATATAATTTGACCATGAGCTTCCTAACAAGCAGCAAAAGCAGAAAAGGAAACTTGGTCAGTTGTATGATTTGCATTGCTCATACAATAAAAACAAGTTTCTAGAAACAATAGCAATAATTCTTGCTATGGATACTTAACAGAAATTTATTACAGGAGGATGGACCAAAAGAATACTATAGGCATGGCTTGGATATTTTTTTTCCTAAAAAATCAAATTTTGATTTCATTCCAATTCATGAATAAATGAATGCCTAAAGCTTCAAAGTTGTATAAATTTAACACAAATCATTTTAGGATGAGAAAAACTTTAAGTCCTGGTAAAAGATTGATTATACTAAGCAATATAATTTCCTTGGTATTCTCTAAGGCAATGGTTTTCAAAATATAGTCCCAGACCAGCAGTGTCAGCATCACCATCACCTGAAGTCTTTTATAAATGCAGTTCTCTGGGCCTCCTGTATACCTATGGAATCAAAACTCTGGGTCCCTGTGTTTTACAAGTCTATCGGGAGATCCAATGAAGACAAAAGTTTGAGAACTACTGCTGTAGGATGAACTGATTGTAAAATTTACTTTTAGGTAACTGAATGAGTTGACTTCCTCAATTAGAATTTTAGCTAGAAGCCAGAGATGAATGATGTCATCAAAAAATGGAGACTTTTCATTTTTAGAATAAATGATCTGGCACCTTTGTAAGGCCTCCCATAGTTTCTAACAAATCCTACCAGTGAATATCAAATACTTATCATTCTGTTTTCTATTGCTACGATTATGCAGCCAGATTACCCAAAAATATAATCATCAAATCATCAAGGTTCAACTTTTTAAAAGGGTCCAAAACACAACCCTATTTTATACCATAGCAAATTATTTCCTGGTGTGGAACTGTCTTTGCTAGACCATCTGTCTCCCCATCATTCTAGATTGATCTTACTCTCTTATGTGTGAAAAAGATTACAGAGGAATCTTCTTCAATCAAGGGCTTATATAGATTTAAGTTATTATTAATTTTCATGATACTAGTTCCTTAGATTAAAATTTTTAACACCATTCCTCTCTTTTTGATGAGGGATATTTAGCTCATATTTACATTCTTTACTTCCTTAGTTTGATAACAAGTGCCAATTATAGAGCCTGTTGTTGAGCAATGTATTTTAACATTAGATCTGATTCCTGAAAAAAATCATTTAACAGATGAGGAAACTAAGATATAGAAAGGTTAAATAATCTACCCAAGTTCACATAGCCACTAAGTCATGGGAAGTATTATTTGTAGCTAATACAGTCTTTTCAAATTTGAGACAAATGAGATGAAATCCAAAGCCTGAGACATGAAACATATGCTATACTTCTGAGCTATATCCCTGAAATTCCAGTGAGGCTATTGCGAAGTCTTGTGTGAAATCTAATTGAGTGTCAGCCTAGCTTTTTTTAAACTAGAAAGTCTACATTTTAAATGGCATTATCTCCCTGAATTTCTCAAGACTTCTTCATTGATAGCTGTAAATAATTCTTATTAAATTAAAGAAAAACCTTTTTAGTAACTCACTTTGAAAACATCTATAGAACAATGCCTACTAAGTTACTGTCTTTCTAAGAATATTTTAAGTAGACTAGAAAATTTGAAAGCTAAGAGTCTATTTTTAATAAGAGCAGTAAAAGGAATATGCAGACATGATTCCTAGTTAATCTGTGGATGATTTCTCAGGAGGTTTCCCTTAAAATAGAATTTAACTATGTACTTTCTGCTCTTTTTCATTCCAATTGCACTCTGTTTAGCCCAGCTTGAATGTGATTCACCTGTTCTATTCTTGGCAGTAATTTAAAGATCAACATGTATCTTTTTATATAAAACAAATTTTCTCTCCTCAGAAAAATGTGATTTGTCTATTAAATTTAGCAGTACAAATTATAGTTTGGCACAGGTCAACTACCCTTCTGTGAGTTATATAATCATAAATCAACATAATTATTAATAACTAAAATATAAACAATATATTTACACATGAAAATTAATATGTAGAATTTGATGTTTATTTAAACTTATGTTTATTTTTAAAAGTAGCTATATTTAATATTTTTAAATGTTCCCAAAAGCAATATTGTTATGAAGATTTTTTTTTAAAGAGTGAACATTTCAACAGATAATACTATACAGTTTTTTTGAACAGTATTTATTAGAACTCATAGCTTATTTCTCCGTAGAAACAATGGTCCTTTTTAAAGAGCATTTTGTGGTAATAGTCCCACATTATCATTACACAGATTTCTTACTCCTACTATAGCTCTTATATCATAATTTTCTGTTTTCTTATTTGCCTCTCAAGAATTAAGAAGCGATGTAACTCATGAGTTGTCCAGATCTTTTCAACTGTAGGCCAGAAGCCTACAATAATTCCTTTAATCCATAATCTAATGGATTGAGTTAATATTCTAGGTCAGAGGACAACACAGTAAAAGAAAGTTTTTCCTCCATTCATTATGCATGTGTGACCCTAGACACTTCACCTACATCCTGTCACCTTCTTTCCCCAGGCTTCTAGTCCTTTATGTACCCATTCATAAATCTTAAAGATGTATTAGGAGGAAAGCAATTCAATTAAGCTATTAATAGTTTATATTAAAATATGCATAACAACATAGTTTCATTTTTTAGAAAACCCTATAAGTACAAATAAAACCAAAATTGATAGAAGTATAGTCAGTATCAATAGAAAATATTTCAGACAGTTAAAGTATTAATGGCAAGTAGATTGCCTCTGTTAACTACACTGTTTCATTTTATTAGAATTTGTTCTCTTCTCATCACTGAATAGACACATTCAATGTTAACCTTAAGTGTTTTACATTGACTTTCAAGACACAGGAAATGGGGATACCAGAAGAGTAAAGACAGGTTGAGGCTGGTTTGAAGTGACCATATATGAGCTGTTGAAAAATTTGATGTTTGCAAGTCAAGAATATTTTAAGACTCAAGAATCATCAGAATGTGGCAGCAGTGCATAAATACAGTGTAGTAGATGAGGTCACAGCTTGGTGTCAAACAAACTCCACCTGGGTGTATTGGGTAGGTTTAGCCTCTTATTCACAGTTTCTTTATCTATTAAACAGAGTTTGATATCTATTTTATAGGGTGGTGTGAGGATTAAATGAGATGATATACATATATATAAATGGTTTAACACCTAGTAACTGCTCAGTAAATAATGCAGATAATATTAGTTACTATTTTATGGTAACAATAGCAAATATAAATAATGATAGGCAGCAGAAATGAATATGATAAGGCCAAAAAGAAATGGTAAAGATATAATTGAGCTAATGAAAAGGATTTTAGTGTAGCTCAAATAGCACTGAATGCTCCATTTATTCTCAAATAAAGAGATTCAAGCAGCAGAGATCTAAAAGGAAAAATGAAATTCAAGGAGAAAGAATTTATGAATATTGAAGTGATATGGAGATTTAAACAATAAAAAGAGCATTGTAGGAGGCAGAAGTGGGAGGATTGTTTGAGCTCAGAAGTTCAAGACCAGCTTGGGCAACATAATGAGACCCTCATCTCTACAAAAATTCTTTTAAAAAATTAGCCGGGCATGGTGGCATGCACCTGTAGTCCCAGCTACTCGGGAGGCTGAGGCAGGAGGATTGCTTGCGCTCAGGATTTCCAGGCTGCAATGAGCTATGACCCCACCACTTCACTTCAGTCTAGTCAACAGAGGGAGATCCTGCCTCAAAAAATAAAAATAAAATAAAAGAGACTGAAATATATGAGTGATGAAAAATTACAAACCAAATTACTGAACATAAATTTTGCTAACAAGATTGACATTAAAGGTGACTGGTCCTTGATGAAGTGATTAATAGGCATGCATATGGGTATGGGTGTTTATACAGAATTACTCATTAATAGTGATGACATAAACGGATCTGAAAACTGAAAGACTATAAAAAGCAAATTTTAAAATGTAAATTAGATGGCCTTATACAAATTACTAAGAAGATTGATGAAAATACATGAATTTAGATATAATATAGAGGTGGAGAAATGAGAGGTAATGTTTTAATTTTATAGCAGTGATAGAAATAAAATGCTTGGGAAAACATTCTTTTCTTAAGCAGAAAGGTTGATTTGATTTGCTGGTAGCATATAACACAGCCCAATAACATAGTAAGGTCCAGTGAGCCCTTGTGCCTGCTAGAGGAAGAGCTGCTGCAGCATCACTTCTCAAGCTACCAAGAGAACCTAGTATTCACGTAAAACAGATGTCATTGTACCAGTGTTAGGTGGAATCATCTGATTAATAGAGTGAGAATTCTAAAAGAAGTTATCTCAGTAACCCAATTGCTACCCTGCAAAGTCCTCCAGGAGTACATTAAGATGTTTTATTGGAAGTTATGAAGCATCCTTCCTTGGAATAAGTAGCCTACTGGTTCATGAACAGAGGTAGGATTCAGATTTTTAAAAAATCCCTGCTAGATTTAGTCTAACCGGATATCTAGCAGAATGGTTTCATGTTTTTGAATCAGAATTAAGATCACTTATTTATGGTTTTCGCCCTAAGCCAGGAATCTTATCACTTACTGATGAAGATGCCAGAGGCAATGCTAGTGTCTACACCTGGATGTCTTCAATGAAACACACCATTTCTCTCAACTTCTATTCTACTTTGTCAGATTTATCTATTATTATGTTCATTTCCTCATACTCCTGAAATCAGATAGCTTCAGGTTCTATAGCAAAATCTCAAGAGAAACTCTGGAAATCAGTAAAACTGCTGATATGGGAGCAGGGAACAAAAAGACAACTTACATTAAATGGGAGCACTCTTACTGCCAGACATGCCTACAGGCTCTGAAAGGGTGTGCTGAGTCCTGGCTGAGGCTGACACCTCTTACATTTTCCACCTCTCCGCCAGCTGAAGATACATTTCATCAAGTATTGCACATTTTTTGATTGCTTCCTGGCCCCAAACCAGGCCACAATCTTCTAAGCCGTCTAAGCTGGTTGTCCAAGCCAGCCAGGCTCCAAGCCTTTTATTAGGCACTTGCTGTGTACTTTTTATACATCACTCTGGGTTATTTCTCTAAGTGTATTTATAAAGAAATATAAACTTAGATTTTAAAATATAGATTATTAAACTGGCAAGTTAGGAGCGGCAATATACAATATGGCTCTAGCAAGCTGGTTATACTTCAACTTTAATTCACTTATCTATTGTTATAGATATACCTAGATATAAAAGTATATTTACACATAATTTATATATCTATGTATACATATACCCTAAACACATACACACACACACACACCCTAAAGCTGTGAACCAGAGAAGAATTTCTATTCTCCATATCATAGCTGACAGAAGCAACAACTATTCATTTCTTCCTTGCTTCATAGGAAGAAATTCATATTTCTTCCTTATGTCTTGCTTTTTGTAAAAGATCTACAGTTAAAAACTTGATGGCAAATAATTGTAATGAGATTTTAGAGATTTTATATTTTTATTTGTGACTAATCTTTGGTTTTAAAAGCTTCTAATTTTACATTCCTTTTTCCTTAACATTCATATCAGTTTATTAGGGCTGCCGTAACAAAATACCATGTACTGAGTGGTTTAAAGAACAGAAATTTATTTTCTCAGTTTTGGAGGCTAGAAGTTTAAGATCAAGGTGTCAGCAGAGTTGGTTCCTTCTGAAGCTCTCTTTGGTTTGCAGGTGGCCTCTTTCTTGCTGTGTCTTCCCTTTGTGTGAGTCTATGTCCTAATCTCTTCTTGTAAGGACACCAGTTAGATTGGATTGGGGCCCACCCATGTGACCTCATTTTACATTAATTACCTCTTTCTTTAAAGGACCTATCTCCAAATACAGTCACATTCTAAGGTACTGGGAATTAAGACTTCACATTTTGGGGGAACACAATTCAGTCCATAACACATCTCTACAGAGTAGCTAATGATCTTTTAAATTAACATTTTAATGCATTATTAAATCATATTTGATTATAATGTGAATAGGGATTTTAAGGCAACTAACTGCAGCTATTTTGCTTTGAACTTTTTTGTTTCTTTTTTGATTTTGTTACATTCTCTTTCTATTTCTTCCTATTTTTTCAACTACCTTTTTAAATCATAAGAGATAAAATATTTTCGTTTTGCGTTTGCAAATTCAGTTTTAAAGTTATCTTTCTTAGCCATAAAACCACATTTAAATATAGTTCTCTTAGCCATAATTTCATTCTGACATTCAAGCATGGGTCCTTTTCCTTTACAGGCATTTTTGAATTGCTACCTGCTACCATATATAATTATAGTTTAGATCAAGAAATATAAAAAGAATATTTTTTAATTATGAAGAAGTCATTTGAGATGACTATAAGATCAACTTATGTGTTACAGAACACTAAAGAATTATAGAAGAAATTTTAACTTTTCCCTTTTTAGTAAATATTATGTTTCTAAAAACTGACAAAGGAAAGAATTTTTAAAAAATTGCATCCAGCTACCTATAGGTAAAATGGTCAATCTATAGACAATGGCTGCTATTGCCAAGAGCATAATTTCTTCCTATATATTGCCTAAGAATAAACAGGGGGAACATTTTCCTTCTACCTCCAGCAAAAAAATAAATTTATGCCTTTATCTTTGCTTTCATCAAGCCTCCAGAGTTACTGGCTTGCTAATAACCAGCATACTTATAGGGGATGAATGATATCGAACCACAGAAGGGAGAGAAATCTTTCTTTGTAGAATTAGGGAAGATATGGGAAAAGAATGAAGAAAATGTGATGAAATGGGGCAGACACATTCTTTCCAATCAAAAGGTTAAATATGGATATATAAATATAATAAATATGAGAATATTCAAATTAACAAATATGTGAAAACATATATACCTTCTGAACCAAGGCATTTATTACCTAATAAAATACATATGTTCTATCTTAAACACTGATTATTTGCTTATTTTTTTGTCTTTTATATTAAACTATATACTTCTTGAGAATATATAAAATATATTTATTCATCTTTGTAGTCTCTCCAGTGGCAGGCACTTTGCCTTGACCATAATAAGCACTCAATGAGATTATTTTTAGTGAATGAACATGGGCATGGATGAAGAGGAGAAGTTAAAATGGTAAGGATAGGATAGTTTGGAAAAGGTTTTAGAAGAAATGAATTTTAAGCATTTGTACCAATATAAGGACCAGATAAGATTTTTTGGAGAAGGTATGGGTAGGTTATTGCATAAGAGTCAAAAGCACATTTTCTAATGAGCATATGAATATTGATTTCCATCTAGAGATAATCGTAATAGAAAGAATACTGAGAAAGAATGGGAAGATTTGAGTTCTAATTTTGATTCCACAACTTAAGTGATAAGACTTTGGATAAGTTGCCCAATAGTTCTTCACAACTTAACTTTCTTCTATCTACAAATTGATATATACTTGTAAAGTACTACACAAATTTGTGGTACTTTGGAGGAAACATTGAACAGAAGTAGTATGTATTAACACTTGGGTTTTAAGCAATTTCATCATTAATTAAGAAATCATTTAATCTCATAAAAACCTAATCTTTTAAATTAGATTTAAAATAGATTTTCTGTATTTTTCTTCTTTCAGTTCTAATGTTTCATTCATTGATTCAGTAACCTCTGGTCAGTGAAAGGGTCTCTAATAGATCTATTCTCACAAATGCTTGAATCTATATAATTTGTTTTTAGAAACATGACATAATAATTATGATTTAGAGAATAAATTTATGTGTATAATATTTTACACAAAATAAATGATAGCCAATTTTGAATTGACATTTATATCAAAACCTTTAGTCAGTAAGAACAGTCATCTGGGGCAATGTGGAGCTATCCACATCTAATAATATAATTTCAACTTAATTTGGCTAATTATAATATGAACATATCTACAATTTTGTTATGTAACAGTTTTGTTCATGAGCACAAAAATTGGTCGTAATTTTTCTTCAGTTGGAATGATTACAGATATTATTTATTAGCAAATGAAATCTAATATTTTACTAAACATTTGAAAATTTTATTATTTCTATTTCATCAGTTTTGAAGATCATAAAATGATAGTCAAGTCTGGAAATAATATAGCCCAATAATATAGCCTTTAGAATAGTATCTCATATGAAGGAAAGCACTTTAGGCTGCTGCTAACTCCAGAGGATAGAAACATTGTATATGAAAGACTACAGCACTAGACCTGGCACAAGGGAGTGCCCAGTAATGGTAGTTATTTTTTATTATAACATGTGAAGTAGGAGTCATAAGAAAAAAACCTAGAGTTGAAGTCCATTCTGTTGGACAAATCAAAGCCTACTAGCTCAATACAACTTCCTAACAAAGAAAATGGCTATGATTTTATGATTGGCCATTTTCAGGTTACTTCTTAAGCCTTTCCCATTTTCTGCCTCCTCCCACCCCCCAAAAAAATCACCTGAATCATAAACAGGTTTAAATGGGTTATTTCAACAGGAAATAAAACACCTTTTTATTTAAGTTGGTTTATATGATATTGTTTTTTATTATTTTAAAGTTTTACTTTGCTAAAATCCATCAAATTATACTTACAAGTAATGATATTTTAATGCAGTTTTTGTATTCTGATTATACATATCATTTTTAGATATATTTTTCAAAATTTCAGATAAGGAAGTAAATTTTTATTTTAAAGTATATACCTAAAGTAGAAAACAATATGTGGATGTTTTTAAATAAATGACTGTTCTAAATTTACTTGCCCAGTGTCCCGTTAAAAGTAATACAAATTATCACAGTGATAAAAATGAAAACAGATATTTTTTAATGAAAAGAAGTAGAAAGACATTAACACTAACAAGTTGCATAATCTTAGTCAATTCATTTAACTTCTCTGTTTCTCCATTTTCTCATTTGTAAAATGAGGAAGATAGATCCTCTCTGAGATCTCTTTCAGCTTTAAAATATTGTAAATTATTGAATGACTCAGTGATGAACAAATAACCTAAAGCATATTTCACCACCAAATAACTTTCCTGGGCTTTTCTCTTAAATAAAGAGTGTTTATATGAGTTTTCATGGCTTTTGTTTTTATTTTTGTTTTTTCCATCTGAACATATTTTGCAAATTTGGTATCTTTCCATTGCTTGCAACTTGTAACTGCATACCTGGGGTGTTCCTGAAGCTGATTAACTATAATTCTGGTTCTGCAAAATTAAAAGAAAAAAAATTGCCAGAGACCAAATGAATAACAATAAAATGGAGGAAAGAGTGAATGAAGAAGAAGTAAGGGAGAAGAGATGAAGAGAGGAGAAAAAAGAAAGAAAGAGAGGTTGGTAGGAAAGGAAGGAGAAAAGGAAGAAAGGGAGGGAGGAGGCAAGCCAGCATAATCCTTCCAAACTATCTATTAGGGAAGCACATGTATCTAAGTAATGACCTTACAAATAGGTTGTGTTAAGTGATATAATAAAAGAAAACTGCACAAAGGAGGAATAACAAGAGAAATATTTGTTTGGCTGTAAGAAATCTGGGAATAGAATATATGAGGTGAAGGATTTGTCAGGCTGAGGAGAGAGCTTAAACCCTGTTATAAAAGTATATGAGCACAAGCCATGTTTTAGAAGTAGCCAGTAGTTCTTTTTTATTTTTTTATTATTTTTTCTCCTTTTATTTCATCAAATTATGGGGGTACAAATATTGTTAGGGTTACATATATTGCCCCGGCCATCCCTCTCCCACCCCTCCGTGCCATAGCTTCAAGCATGTCCAACCCTCAGGTGGTGCGCACCGCACCCGTTATGTAAGTATATACCCTTCCCCTCCTCCCCCCTCCCCCCTGCCCACCACTAGATACAAGTTTTTTTGTTTGTTTGTTTGTTTGGTTTGTTTTGTTGACATTTTGGTTACATTGTATATCTTTGCCAGTAATTCTTTAAGGTGGAAATATATAACAAATTAGGAAGCAATTTAGGAGAAAAGAATGAAAAGTTGGATAGGACTGGATTGTGGGGAACTTTGAATCTTTCAGTTAACAATATAGAATGTTCTTCTCTATTTTATGTTTATGTTCTTCTATATTATTATTATGTTAAATATCTATATTATTTAATATCATATGTTAATATCTATAGCAATATTAATTTATTATTTTAATATATTTTTATTTATGTTCTATATTATTTCTCAATATTTTTATAAAACCTATATCCAATGATGGGTTTTGAAGATTTTTGAGGAAGTCACTAGTATGGACAAATTTGTGCTTTTGGGGTATAACTTTAATGATATATTTAAGATGTATTTGAAAAGGAGATTAAAGACAAGGAGTCCCATTAAGAGGCTATTCCTTTTGTGCAAGCAAGAGGTAATTGTTCATCTTTGCTCCTGCTTTGACTGTGGGGCTCCATCCCAAATGGGTTGTAAACTCAGTTGATGCTGCTCTGTCTTCTCACACAGGGAATAGGAGTAGTGAGCCTCTTCTAGGATTTTGAACAGAATATATTCATATCTGCCATATGCATGATTTGATGGATCAGAGCAATTCTCAGGCCTCTTCACCTTTTTCAACATTGTACATACTTAGGCTATTATTTAGCCTTGATTCTCTTAGAAACAAATGTCTTGAGTTACTCTGTTACCTTTTAAGGCACTAATATTTGAATTAATTTTTGTTGTATTCCTAGCTGCTTCAGATTCCCAGGGCATTGTTCCTATAGCTATGTTCTTATGTTTTATTTCTGTTACAACTTTTGGAATGCTATCTTGTCACTTGACATCTGCAATATCTGTATCCTATATCCTAATAAAGGGTGTAAATATTCTCTGAAAATTTATAAAAATCATATAATAAGCCATGTAATGATTAAAGATAGTTACAGAGAGCCAAGTGCCAGAAATTCTTATGTCTAGGGAGGGTTTCTGTATGACTTTTCTTAATTGTAGCTAGATCTTATGGGTTTCTGATCTGAAAGCTTGGAAAGGCATTTAGTCATAAAAATGATGTAAGTGCTTTAACAGTAAGTTGGCCCGTTTAGTTCATACTTGCAGGAAACATTTTGTTCTACCCCCTTGGGCTTGGATATAAATGAAATGTTATGTATGTATCAGAATGAGACATTGTTATTAATATATGTAAGGGTCTTAGAAGAACAGACTTTGAAACATTTCTTTATTGAGGCAGAAATTTCAGGCTGGCATGGTGGCTCACACCTGTAATCCTGGCACTTTGAGAGGCCAAGGCAGGAGGATTGCTTGAGGTCAGGAGTTCAAGACCAGCCTGAAAAAGAACCAGATCCTGTCTCTACAAAAAAGAGAAAACTTAGTTGGGCATGGGGGTAACCACCTGTAGTCTCAGCTACCCGAGAGGCTGAGGCAGGAGGATCACTTAAGCCCAGGAGTTTGAGATTGCAGTGAGCTATCATGATGCCACTTTACTCTAGCTAGGGTGACAGATAAAGACTCTGTCTCAACAAAAAGAAAAGAAAGAAAGAAGGAAAAAAAAATTCAGATGACATGAGTTTGAGGTATTACTGAATAATAAAGGGCATACAAATAAATCTAAAACTAACTAAAGCTGTTGAAAAAGAAAAAAATCATGGTTATATCTATATATATTACCTTACATGGTTATATCTACATCATAAATGGCTAAGTATTAATATGTTATATTACATATTATCAGTAAATTTAAAAATTAGTTGCCTTATCAGATGCTGGGAAAGAGAAAACAATATATAAAATATTTGAAAGTTGTTTGTAAACCATAAAATTATTCAAATTTTAATTATTATTAGTGTTATGGTAATGGGTTGTTACTTTCTTTAGTTAACTTTACTTAATATCAAGTATAAACATAGTTATAAAAACTAACCAAGTTAAACAGTTTCAAGAATGAATAAATCAGAATTTCCAAGTCAGGTTTGGTGTTATCCTATCCTAAGTAAAAAAACTATCTGGCGTTAAAGGATAATACCTTTTTGTTTTTTAATGAGACATGGAATTAGAAAGTTTTCATAGCCTATTTCTGAAGTTTTCATAGCCATTTCACATTTTTTAAGTCAAGGTAAAATATTTGAGATTATAGCTTAATGATGGTGAAAATGCAGTATCATAATCTAAAGTCTCTTTAGTTTCATCATGGACTATGCTTAATTATTATTATGGTAAATATTTATTATGTGTCAAGACCTATGATCTTAAAGATCACATTGGACCTATGAAGAAGGTATTGTCTCTACTCTATAGATTTAGAAAGAGACTCAAAGAAATTAAGACATTTGCCTGAGATTACATAGCTACTAGTAAATGGAAGAGCAATTATACATCCATATCTTTCAACTCAATCCCATGGTCATTGTGATATATTACTATCATCAAAATTAGATGACTACATTATGATCTTCATTAATATTATTTCTTAGGGAATATTTCTTTATACCATGTAGTCAGAAAATATTTTTTTCTGACACCAATCAAGAAGAGTTTACATTCAGAGAAAGATGTATCAGTCAAGTTGGCATTCAACTATTCACAACAAAACTCCTAACAAAATAATGTGAATAAATAAGAACTTTTCTCCCCACATAACAAGGAATCCAAACAGCAGCTCAGAGCTGGTACCATTGCTTAAGGAACCAAGCCCTCTGTCTTCTTGCTCCCCTTTCTTAGAGTAAGGCATTTATCCCCAATGTCACAGAATGACTACTATACCTGTAGACTTATGTTTAAAGTCCAGTCAGAAAGAGAAGAGGGAAAGGCAAATGACCCTACCAGCTAATAAGCCCACTCTAATCAGAAAAACATTTGCTCTTCCAAAATCCCACCCCACAGATTCCTGCTGATACCTCAGAAGTCAGATTCATGTCAAATGATTACCTTAGCTACAAGGGATCCTGGAAAATGAAGTTGTTATGTTCTGTTGTTGTTATTAAAATCAGTATGTATTCTTTCAGTAAAGAATAAAGGGGGAGGGGGGGTGGGCACAGTGGCCCACGCCTGTAATCGTAGCACTCTGGGAGGCTGCAGCAGGTGGATTCTTTGAGCTCAGGAGTTCCAGACCAGCCTGAGCAAGAGGAAGACCCATCTCTACGAAAAATAGAAAGAAACTAGCTGGACAACTAAAAATATATCGAAAAAAAAATTAGCTGGGCAAGGTAGTGCATGCCTTAGTCCCAGCTACTCAGGAGGCTGAGGCAGCAGGATTGCTTGAGCCCAGGAGTTTGAGGTTGCTGTGAGCTAGGCTGATGCCACGGAACTCTAGCCCATGCAACAGAGTGAGACTATGTCTCAAAAAAAAAAAAAAAAGACCAGGTGTGGAGGCTCAAGCCTATAATCATAGCACTTTGGGAGGCCAGGTAGGAGGATTGCTTGAGCCTAGGAGTTCAACACTAGCTTGGGCAATAGCAAGACCCCATCTCTACAAAAAAAAAATTAGCCAGGCATGGTGGTGCATGCCTGTAGTCCCAACTACTCGGGAGGCTGAAGCTAGAGGATTGCTTGAGCCCAGGAGTTGGAGGCTGCAGTGAATTATAATTACACCACTGCACTCTAGCCCGAACAAACAGAGCAAGATCCTGTCTCAAAAAAAAAAAAAAAAAAAAAGAATAAAGGGGAAGAAGGAATATTAGGTAGACATCCAGTAGCAACTGCCACAAATAAATAGGTGTTAAATACTCTAATTACCAAAAAGAAAAACCAGAGACCTACTCATAACCCCCAAATAGCTAAATATTGAGATGATAATAGTTTCCATTAAATGAGTATGCAATATTTCTTGACTGATTAGAATGGAGTATTTTGGGGAAGGAGGAATCAAAGATAATTTAAATGTTTCTGGGTTTTAGTTGGATATTGAGCCTAATAAATAGTGCAGGGAATATAAGAGATACAAGAAGAGCCAGTACGGAATGAAAGAGAATAAATTTGGTTTGGGCTATGTTGAATTCGAGGTAGCTACTAAACAACATATAAGAGATGTCCTGTTAGCATCTAGAAACACAGATTTGAAGTCTGGGAGAGGGGTGAGGCAAAAGGTAAGGATTTATCAGTCATTATGTGGTAGTTAAAATAGATAGGTAATGGATTAGATCATCCTGGGGAAGTACACATAGTGGAAAGAAAAGAGGCGTAAAGATGGAAACTGTGAGACAATATAATTTAACATCAATTTAGGGAAAGCAAATCCAAGAAAGGAGATTAAGAAGGAACGTTAGGAAGATAGGGGAGAAATCATTAATGACATTATCTGAGAAGCCATAATGGAAAAGTTTCAGGAAGAGAGAAGAAAGAAGAAAACTAAAAAGCCCCCACTAACTGCTAAATAAGGGTGTTTTGGGGTTGTTATGTTTGTTTGTTTGGGGGCGTGATTTGAGAACAGCTTTAGTAAATGGTAGATTAGAATGGGTTAAGAGTTACAGATTCTCTTGAAAAAAATGTTTAATTCATTTGTTAAAGGCAAAAGCGTAAGCACTGAAGCTACCTGAGATCTCTAAACCTGGGATTTCATTGCAGAACTGGCATTTCTATTGCTGAAAATTGTGAGAAATCAATGGAAATAAATAAAGGTTGATGTTTTTCAAAGAGGAGCTGATTACTAATAGAGTTCCTACAAAGCCAAACCTTTAGGAAAGTCATAATTGAATCCTGGCAATAATTCTTCATTTCTAAATTCTTCAGAAAAGATTATTCACCTCATAAATTTCCTCCAGACCAGAACATAGTTCTTTAGTAAGTCTTAGCCTATGTGCTAAGAGTTACCCTTGTTTGATTATAGCTTTTTACCTTAAGCTGTTCTTGCCATACCATGTTTTAAAGATTTCACTGGAATAGTCTGTTTCTATATCTATTGAGTAGAAGTTAATACCTTCTTCACAAGACCAATGTGAGCTTTAAATGAGATCACAGATTTTAATACATAATAAATATTTATTGTTCCTTACTCATTCTCTCCTAAGGAGTCTTAGTGAATCCTCTAAACAATACCTATATTCCTAAACCCCCCACCCAGTGGTGTGTCCAACTCTATGTTCACCTGGTAAATTGAAATCAGCCATGGTGGGAGTATTTATATTGGGGAAATCAGCAAACTCTGCACATCAGAATTATTTTCCCCTGGAAAGCTGATTGCTAAATACTTACCATAACACCACTACCTACACTCACCACAGAGAATGAAATGATTATATGACTAGACTCTATGCAGCTATCATCACAGTCTCCTGTACTCTGACTTGTTACTTCATACCGGAGATAATACTTCAGTTTATATCCCAGGTTAAACTTGCCCATTCCATTCATCTTATCATTAAATATTCATTGAGTACCTACAGTGTGCCGGGCACTGATACAGACAATAGGATTCCTAAAATGAATAAAAGTCATTACCCTCATGAGGTTTTTAATCTAGCAGGGTGGGTATATTAGATAAATAGATTGATGATTAAAACATGGATGGATGGATGGATGGATGGATGAATAGAAAAGAAAGAGAGATATGCATGATATCACATGATAAAACTATACTAAAGGCATGAATAAAGTAATTTAGAAACACTCAAGGTAGTGATTAATTCTCCTTGAAGTAATTAAGGAATACGCACAAAGGAGGTGACATCTTTGTGCCTTGGAGAATGACTAGACTTATCTCATGAAGAAAGTGTTGAGTATGGCTTATCCCACGTGACAGTACTTTACCTGACTCCAGCTATCACAAAGGCCACCTTGCAGGCTTTGAGAGGATTAACTAAAATAATCCACATGTATTATTTAGAACAGTGTCTTTCACAGGATATATACATAATAATCATAGCTAGTTTAATTACCATACCAGACAGAAGATGTCATCAGGCCTGAAGATCGTCAAGAGAGAAAACTCAATGCCTCAATCTCCAGTGAAAAATTTAGATCCTTGACTCCATTCCAGACTGAGGCATGATATTCATTAAGCTCAGCTTTATTCCACAATCCTTCCCTTGGAGCTCTGTAGCTACCAGCAATCTTTCAAGCTGGGATTTCATTTGCAGAATATTGTTTACAAGAATAACTCTTAAATGAGCCCTCAAGTGTCTGTGGCCTTTTCTCTCTGCCTTCTTCCTCCCAAGTAGAGACCATTATCACACAATACTATTTTTAGGAGTCATACGTAAACAAAATTATCTCTGACAAATACATTTTTGTAAAGTACAGCATTGAGATCAGGCATTGATACAAACTTTGACAGAAGAAAAAATTATCTGGAAGTAGCTCCTCAAAGAGAGAGTACCTGTGATTGTGGTATTATCAAAGGGCAACAACTATTCTCTTTGAATTATAATATGCAATAAAAAAATAGGATGGCAAAAATGAGAGCATCTTCTTACTCACGTGGTTATTTAATTGACTGCAGTGCCAGGTCTCCCTCTGCCTCTGTGTTCTTCGCTATACCCCCAGCAAGAGCCCCGCACAGAACCTCAGACTTCCCTTTCTTTTCCAAAGATTACGTTTGCCCTGGTTTTTTCCCTATATTTTGATCAACTCTGTGTATTTCTTCCCTGAATAACATATGAATATCCCTCCAAGTACTTCTTGATAACATAAAACTTGTTTTTCTTCAAAATTAGGTTTTTTAATGCCCAGTATTTTGAAACAATCAATTTTTGAAATAGTGTTTTAGGCAACAAATTGCAGTTATCTAGTGAGATTTATTAAATTGAAGATATGCAGTGTTTAAGAAAACTCTCATAATCCTACCCCTCTCTTTTGTCTGAGAAGTTCATGTATGAAGCTCAAACAACAACAGTTGCCTAGATGATGTAGAGAAATCAAATAAGAAATTACCTAACCGAAGAACTTCAAATGAGGATACTGGAGAAAATGGAATTTTATTTTAACAGTTTGACTTTAGCTTTTTCTTAAGTATTTCATTCTAGAATTTTAATAATAGCCTTCTTTTCAATAGAGCTTTGCAGATATGCTATTATTTTCCACTAATGCTAGATCTAGAGAAAGAACATTACATTTTCCGGGCCACTTAGGAACTCTTTAGAGTCTGGAACATCCTGAAGAATAATCATTTCCTGTAAATTTTTCTAGTTCATGATCTGCTTAATAGTAATGTACAAAACATCAAAATGTTGTCGGGAAAAGCTTCCCCACTCTCTTCCAAGATTTTAATGATCTCTAGTCAGAGCAGTTTTCAGCTGAGATCATGTAATCCTATGCAATAAATCTTTGTTTTTATTCCATTAAAGAGAATGATGAGCATATCATTCATTGTTCAGCTGTCAACTGTATTCTAGTATATGCTAATTATTTAAAATATTATGTATTGAATAGTGCCAAGACAACACCAACCATTTCCTAAATAAATGAATTTACTTATTCATATTCATGGCTCATTACCTTGGTATAATAATAACTTAGCCACTTCTATTTCACTGTTAAAGTATATAACTTTTATTTCTCATACTTTAGATAAAGCAAAACTACATTGAACTATTTTTAATGTAAACTCTAGTACTAGGACATTTCATACTTAAATTTCTAGGGGCTTATTTTGAGTTGTATATGTGAAGATGTTATATTCTAACTATGTTCAAAGTATGTTCTTCTAAAATTTTACTTATAAAAATATTTTTCATATTCTTTCTCTCTGTCCACATTTCTCATTCTTTTAATTATATGTCTATTTGTAATGGAAGTCTGAGCTATAACCCAGTAGTAAACATGCTCAGTTGCTTAGAAGTCAACAGAGAAATACATTTGGTGCAAGCCTTAAGTAGATAACAGAATCATGATCAAACTAGAGCTTTTAGTTAATTTCTATTCTTTCTTTATATAAATGATTTCATTCAGTGTTTTTATTTAATGACCTTCTGCTGTAGACACTGGAAATAAGCCTCTACTATTTGCTAAGCATGCTACATGGGTATTTTGAATATATATTTCTCAAGAATTCTTAAAATAGGGTTTATCCTTATCTTACTGGTAAGAAGGCTAAACCTCAGAGTTTAATGTAACTAAAAATAAAATTAAATCTTTGACTCTTAAGTGCTAAAAGAGATGCAAAGATGAGGAAGATACTGTCCTGGGCTTCTGAAGTTTATATTCTAATAAAAGATTTGAAAATTAAATGTGAACATATTTACACACACATACATACATAAAGCCCTATAAGAAGGTAGTGTATGATGAAGTACATAAAAGGCATAAAACTATAGTATAGGGAATCTTATCTTTCCTTAAATTTTGCATATCTAAAATTTTAGCTTAGCAAACTGGATTATCTGACAGATCTCAAAGTTATGTACAATGCACACCATGATTACATGTGTTTTAAAAACTAAACAAATTCTTAAGCCTTGGGCTAGCCTGTATGAACCTATGAATCATAGCAACAGGACTAAAAGTCATGACAGACTTAAAAAGACAAACGCTAGAGCAGGCAAAGTCAGAATCCTAACTACTGAAATTCAAAAGTCAAGTAAGCTGTTAAGGTTCGGAAATAAAGGCAAAGCAGATTGGACAAGAACCAATCAGGGAAGCAATGGGATACACAAGTACCAGGTGTCTTTGGACAGGAAAAGATACCAAGATGAATATTTAAAATGAGGTACGTTCTGTGTCAGCCAAGAAGTGTCATATGTATTTCCTGCTGAGTTAAAGCTATTCCTCACCCTGCAGTTGGGAATCAGTATTTCCCTACAAGGTGATGGGATGTGGATGAACCTGGCTGAATGGGGAAGGTGCAACCTGAGGACATGCTAGGAGTCAGTGGTAAAGTTGGGTTTATATATTTATTGTTAACTATTTCTATCTAATATTTCTTTAGCTAAAGATATTCCTGAAATTGATATAAGCCAGTATTCAGCTATGATTTATCTAATCATCATCATCATCATCATTGTCATCATTTGTCATTTATTAAATTCTTTTTGTGTGTCAGATATCATGCTAAGTGCTTTACATGCATTATCTTGTTTAATCCTTGGAGCAAGCCTGGAAGATGGGTACAGTTGTTGTCCTTATTTTAACAGATGAAAAACTGAGACTCATAGCAGTTGATCCCAGATCACAAACCTAATAATTTATGTAGCTCGAATTCAGACCAATGATTCAGTCTCACTCCAGAGCATTGCCTCTTAATGATTACATTATTACCCTTACTGCCTCCATGGTCAAAACTTACAGTTTTTCATGTTAATTTAGAAGATTTAATAGTCCCATGAGCTAAAGTAAATAAGAAATACAATACCCAAACTGATTTTCTACCTAATTATAAATTATTTTAAAAGAAATAGTAGCAGACTGCTTCTCTATTTTATTGTAAGTTTTGAGAATAAAAAAGAAAAAAGTCCCCCAAATGCAGTATAATATCTATTGAACAATTTTATAGCTTTGAAAAATTTCAAAACTTTGATATTTATATAAATAAAATGCCCAGAAAATATATAAATAAAATGAAAGACTTCCATATCTGTCTCATCTTGAGATCAAACTTAATTTCATTAAATTTAGTGAAAACATATATAAACATACAATTTATTATATATGTATATGTATGTGATAATGGTGGCTTCACACACTGAAATGCTATTCTAGGAAATGGCTTAAGACGTTGTCATTTAAAGTGAATTTTTTTTGTATTTTAAATGACTTTAATTGTAAAAAAATATCATGAGTTAAATTTTCTTCCAATAAATCTACTGTAAAAAAATGATGTTCTCTTTAAAATCAAACATTACAGTTCTAGTTAAATAGATATTTCGTGGGAATAGGCAACAATTTTTAGAAGAATTTCATTGTATGCTTTTTGATAATTGTGAGTTTATCTAACAAAGTAGAATGTTGAAGTGTACTAAAAAAGGCTAATTCTCACATAATTTGAATGTATATTGCAAGATTAATAGATTTGATAAAAAATTTATGGAGCCTTAGAAATAATCCCTTTATCTTACATTTGAAGAAAGGGTCAGTTATTAACCAAAACATATATATATAGCTAGATATTGGAAAGTCCTAGAAAAAATAAAAAACAACAGATCATTTGAATTAGATCTAATGTTTAAATTATGCTCTGCTGCCATCCAATTTTTCTTGGCCAAAATGTTTATACCTATTTATATTTGCAATGAATTGTTATTCATGGAGGATTGTTTATTAGGTAATGATTCTTCAAACCACAGCAAGTGGTTTATATAATCACCTAAGTCTTTGTGAAATTTGTCAGTATCTAGAAAATTCTCTATTCCAAAATTAACTAGATAAGGATGTTTCAGCATTATGTTTTAAGTGCATATGAATAAAGAAAAATCTATTAGCAGATATTCTCTTAATTCAATAATGGCCGTATTTGATGTTTATAGTAAGAATACTGTTGTACTGCCAGGTAGTAATAATACAGTAATGATACTGGCTACGTTTATTTACATCATGCTAGATACCACATGTCTTAGTTCTAATTTTCAAAACAACCTTGCAAGGAAGATATTATTATCCTTATTATTTTATAAGCAGGCTTTTAAGTATTAAATAATTTGATCAAATTTACCTAGTTAGCAAGAGTTTTCCTTACTCGAGGTTTTCCAGACTCCAGAGTCTATACTTTTTACATCCAAATATGAGAACTCTTAGCAAATGATCTCTTGTTGTCAACAATTAAATTAAATTTGGTGCATTAGTTTTTGCATTAAATGTATTTTGTGAGAGTAGATCATTAACATAAAACATTTATGATGATTTTCAATTTACCAGAATATTTGAGCACTCAAGAATACCCTGCACCCTGGCTGTGCCGTTAACTATCTGATTATTTCAATTCCAGGAAGTTGGAACTATTGTAAATGATAATTACTTTTTCTAGTATTTCTAGGATTCATCAAAATTCCAGCAACCATTCAAAAATTAAACTTTCTTTTTTCTCTTAGATTTTCTAAAAAGAGTTAGTGTTTTAATAATTAGATTTTATATTATCTCTAGGTTTTCAGGGAAGCATAATGGATTAAAGAAAAAACTGATGGCTACTAGAATTGGTTTTTATAAGTTACAATGGCAACTTTATCATACTGTTTTTTTCCAAATTTTATTCAAAAATAAAAAAATTCTACTTCCTAACATTAAGCCAAATGTTTATTTCCCAGATTTTAGCTAAATGTTCTTTCCTAAGGCCAGTGCTGTTTTGAAACTATTTTAATGGCCTTCATTGGGGCGTGGTGAAAATGTTCTAATTACTTTACTAAAAACAAGAGTTTCATATAAATTCAATTTTTCTTTTAGGATAATTGCCATTCACTTTTGTTTTATATGCAACTGAGTGGGGTTTTGCAGTATTCTCTGTGGACAATTAAAGTGCTGAAATAGGAGAAAGCTAATAATTGCTTTGTGTGTTAATACTGACAACTTCTGCGTATTTGTCAATCTGTGTTAACAGTATCGATCAGGATGGGATCCTCATAGAGGGGCAGATAATATTTCCACTAAATCTTCGGACAGTGATGTAAGTGATATATCTGCGGTTTCAAGGACTAGTAGTGCTTCTCGTTTCAGCAGCACAAGCTACATGTCTGTCCAATCAGAACGACCAAGAGGAAACAAGAAAATCAGGTAAGGGGCTTTTAGCAGTAAACTCCACTAATCCACAGTTTAGACTTCTTGCACAGAAAAAATTTTATGGAATTGTTGACATATTTGCTTACTAGTTTACTTGAAATAATTTTTTTCATGTTTATAATTTAAAAATTAATATTGTTATTATATCTTTATGAAATTAAAGTGATGGTTAAGTGAGACTTGAATGTTTTAATGTTCCAAGGAATATGAACAATAATATTTTGGAGGGATTCCTAGCTGAATACATTTCAGTGATTCAGAAAACATAAGAATATTACTTTTTTAGTAGGATGCTTTCCCATCCTCCTGAAATTTTTAGAAATGCATGGAAAAGTCCTCATCCTCTTGAGAAAATTTATAAATGTATGATTTGCATTTCTCGCTTTTCCTATAGATTTTATGGACACCAAGCTAAATTATATGTTTACTTCTATTAAATTTTAAAAAATCTATAATAGACCACAACTTTTGCCTTTTTACCTCTAATTTTGTAAAAGGAAAATGTGATTTTGCTTACACAGTTCTCTGGTATACACTGAAAAAAGTTTTCATGTTTAAAAGATATAATTTTTACTTATGTTTTGAAAGTTTTCATTATCTTTCTGTTTAATTTTGTATGCATTTTTTCTTGACTTTTTTTCTTTTCTTTTTTTTTCTTTGTGTTTATTTGCATGCCTTCGATTTGTGTTGCTTTCAAAAGACCAAAGGGCATAGAAGAGGGAGGGAAAGAAAGGGATAAGCTTGAAGAGATAGTTCATGAAAAGGAAGAGGTAAAAGAAGAAGGACTTAATGAGAATGGGCAAGGGAAAGAGATTACAAAAATGTGTAATAAGGAGAAAAACAGAGAATCAGGAAACGAGGAAAAAATACAAGATTTACCTGAGCAAGGGAAAGAAAAAGAACAGTGGAATAAAGAGGATTTGCAAAGGAGATTCTCACAAGATGATGCCAGGTAAAATATGTTTATTTTTATACATTTTCCATTAGTAGTGTAGTATCTTTTACTATTCCTAAAAATTACTTTACCATTTATATTTGATTTATTTTCTTGTATTTTATCTATTTAGCTTCTAATACAACTAATTAATATGTTGGCAAACTATTATCAAATAAATTGACATTAAACAGTCTTTAATTTGTATCCACTAGCTGTGAGAGTCTGATTGGTTTGGTTTCCAAGTTTTATAAGACTAGTTGAATCAAATTTAAATTTTCTTTTAACTCTTTTAGTATGAATTACTGTATATCTTCCCCGTCTACAAAGTCTAAAGATGAAGGAAAAGAGAAACTTGAAAATCCTGAACCAATAGTGAAGACTGATTCAGGGGAATAGAAGGCAAAACCTTTAAAATGAACTTCTAAAGGGGCTGAAAAAATTTAGCCTACTTTATAAGAAATATTATATACTAGAATCAAACTTCAAAAATAAGTGACAAAATAGCTAGCTAAAAGCAGGCTTCATTTAGACTCTGGTTCCCTGGCCTCTTAGTTTTCTGATAGGTTCTAATGCAATTTGAGTCCTGAGGAAGCAGGGGCAGTGTTTTTTGATACTTTGAAAAGAAAGGGTAGGTGCCTCGGGGCTTATTAGAAGGCAAACATGTTGGTTTATACACTTCTTGAAATTCATGAAGTTGGAAAAACTGCTAGAGAAGGAACTTCAAACAGGGAGAAAGGAAGGGAAAAAACACAAGCAGTAAGGCATAAAACAATTATATTTTTATTTTTATAACCAAGCCAGTAATTAAGTATGAAGCTATCTTTACAGAACTGCATATACTGCATACAGTCAAATCAGCACAAATATACGGAAGACTTTATTCTTCTTCTTGAGGAGATAAAGTTGTTCTGACTACATTTATGTGAGACTGAAAATTGCAAATTATGTACGTTTTAAAGAAATTGAGTTTTCTATTAGTCCAGAATTTGATTTTGTGTTACTGCAAAGTTTGCTTAATAAAGCATACCCTATTCATAAGCCAAATTTTGTATTATTATATCTAAACCCAATCTCAATTTGTGCTCTTCTCATAATTAATGAGAAAGAAAATTGGGTCAGATGTCTACAATTCAGTGGGTTAGCTATGACACTTCACTTTTCGTCTCAGATTTCTTTGTATCTATGTTCTATGAAAGTTTCTGTATAACAGGCATTAAACATAAAAGTGAATCTTAAGTAAGGCATGTTTTGTGATTCGAGTATAAACTAGTAAATTCCTTTCTCTTTTTATTATCTAACCTTGGATGATTACAAGGGTTTAACTAATAAAGATGACCATTTTTCTGATTTGTTTGGCATAGGATCATTTCATCACTAATTCCAGAGAAAAACTTTCCAAAGTGTCCTTGAAAAGAGACATAGAGTTTCCTTTCTTCTTTGAGCAGAGCAAAATATGTCTCTAATGTGTTTTCTTTTCTATATACTGTATAGATGAAAACACATGAATCCATTTGTGTTTGCTTATATTGACATACCTGGCTTGGTAGGCAGAGGTTTGGAGAATACTGTAACCTTAAGTTCCCTATTTTTTAAAATATTACTTTCTTCATCATTTTCTTCAGGAAAAGAACACATTATTTTATAGGGAAAAGGAAAAAAAGATGGTATATTCCTAGCTATATGGACCATCAAGGCACTATATCCGCTTAACTGTATAATACTTCTGGAACTATAAACTAGAGGAGGCAAAGATGATCTCTCTAGGGAATGTATATTCCGTATGATGGCAAAAAATATCAACTGCAATTGTTTATAAGAAAATGTTGGTGTCACTATTAATTACTACAACATAGGCTCTTGAATTTGTTTGTATTTCTTACAATAAATCTAATAATCTTTATTCTAAAGGAATATATGTCTAAGTATTCCCAGTAACGTTATGGTAACTGATAAACACAATCATAGGTTGTTTAAACATTAAAAACAACTTATGTGCTTATACAACATTATTGAAAATAATCTTATTCTATAATACAGGTTGAGTATTCCTTATCTGAAATGCTTGAGACCAGAAGTGTTTCAGATTTCAGATTTTTTTTCAGATTTTGGAATATTTTCATATACATGATCTTGGGGATGGAACCCAAGAACCATGAAATTTATTTATATTTCATGGATAGGCTTATAAACATCGCCTACAGATAATTTTATACAATATTTTAAATAATTTTGTGCATGAAACAAAGTTGTGTTCACTGAACCACACCAGATGGCAAAGGTGTCACTGTCTCAGCCACCCATGTGGACAATCTGTAGTTGTTTGTCATTGCCATCATTCTTGACTGTGAATTTATATGCCACTCATCAGCAAGCACTTTCTCACACTTCTTCACACATAAGTACGTAACAGTCAAAAGAAATGACATACCATTAATATAGTGAAAAAGTAATGTGTTTGGGGAACTAAGCAGAACAGTAACATCACCAGAATACCTGTATCGGCTGTTAAATAATCGCAACAGCAAATGGCAGTAGTTTAGTCTTCACCTACAATGCTGTGTTTTGAATAAGAGGTACACTGTGGTACCATGTCAGCTCTCAAAAGTTTTGAATTTTGGACCGTTTTAGATTTTGGCTTCTCGGATTAGGGACTGTTCAATCTGTACACAATTAACATTGTATGCTTTTCTCTTGTAATCCAAGTTTTATAAAGGGAAAAAATTTTTAACTTCAGAGTTTAAGTATTTATAGCAATGCTAGTACTTAAAATTAGCACAGAATTCGTTGTAATTGCTATTTTCATTATGGTAATTAGATTTCACTACATGATACAGCTCTCATTGCATGATTATGTTGTTCATGTTATAGTAGTCTGCTGAATGTACAAGTAGAACATGAATAGCAAAAAGTAAATTCAAAAATGGTTTGTTAAATGTTTGAATATAATATTTTTTCCTAAGTTGATTAATGAGTAATACATTCATACTTAGCTATTTATATTTATACACACTTATGTAGGTCTGGTAAAATTCTCCTATATCATTAAAGATTATATAAGGTAAACTCCAGAAAATCCAAAATTATACTTACCACTTAAAATATTTTTTTCTGTGTGTATGTGTTTTAAAGTTTATATCTATTTACATTTGCTGATTGTATATGATATTATATATTGGTAAGCTGGCCTAGGAAAAAAAAAAGCATTGACCCATAGGGAGAAATCATTTATTCAACCAATATTTACTTAGAAAATTTCTCAAGCACTGTATTAAGAGGTGGAGATAAAAATGAAATAAAATATTTCTAAACTTCTAAGCCTGAGGCTGAAGCAGTTTCTTAGCCATGTGTGGGTAGATGTTTGAGGATAGCTCCTCATCTAAAAAATGTCATCAAGATACCTGAACAAATTCATAAGGATATTTGATGGAATAATTTGGTGCAGAAAGAGGCAATCTTGAATAAATTTTCAATGGAATATAGAAAAACAAATTTTGAAAAGTATAGTATTGTCAAAAGCAACAATGTTAGTAGCTTTGTATTCAAACTAAACTCTATTCATTCTTCCAGGTTCTATTCAGGGGACATAAAATAAAATTTTAAAAATCAAGAAATTCTTTGAAATTTTTGAATTGTAAACTTTTAGCTATCAGGCATGTCTATAAATGCTGTGGAATTATACTTTCTCCTTTTTAAGAGATTTATTCATTTTGAGATAGGAAATTTTTTTGAAGGAAAATGATGGCATCAGTTCAAATTTTCATGAATAACTGTTAAGAGTCTAAGCCATTAAATTATCTAGCAAAAAAGTTCTTATAATCTTCAGAAGGGCAAGCAGAATAATTGTTAATGAAATACTTATTCAAAGGCATTGCTGCTATAACATGTCTAGATCAGAGTAAAAATGGGAAAATAGATTCCATGACTATATAATATAACTCTATGTGTACAGCATATTTATGCCTATGTTACAGACCTTTAAAGGGGAAGAAGTATGTCTCTTGAAAATAATTGTGGGTTAGCACTCTAAAATATCTGAATTCTCATCCTGACTCTGTCATGTATACCTACCCACTTCATCTGTCTGGGCTTTTTCGTTTATCAAATAGAGGAATGGATGATTCAGTGATTCACGCTCCTTTCCATAGCTTAGATGAACATAGTACTCAGCAAACAGGAAAGTAAACATCGTCTACTATACTGATGATTTGACTTTATTATCATGAATTCAAGAGATAATTGTTTGTGACCAGTGGTACAACAAAAATCTCAACGTAAGTTTCTATTATATGGCAGATGTTTCCAAAATTTATGTGGCCAGTATTTAATATTCCATTGATTAAATTCAGTTTTAGGGGGTTTCTGGAAGTGTGCTTCAGTGCTCTTCCACTTGCTCTTCCACCAAGTATTAACCTATGGCTTGTGTTTTCTTTGGTTTTTCTTTCTCACTAAGGCTATCTTCTATTTAATACCACTGAGAATCTTACAAACCCAAATAACTTCTGCTCTGTTTTATGATTTGGTGTAATACTCAACTAAGAACATTTTTAAAGCACTTGAACATCACTTCTAGGATTGTGATTATGTAATTTTGGGAAGGGGCCCAGGAATTTGCATTTTTAAAGCAAATACCCCACTTATGATGCAAGCAGTGTGTAGAGGCCATCTATCCTCTCTTTGGGGTTACTTATATTTCCTAATGAAATTTAAAATTGGGTGGGCAATTTGTGGGGAAAAAAGGCAGCTGAGATATTGATAGAGAATGTGTTCAATTAGATGAACTGGAGTTATTGCCATCTTAAAAATAGTAAGTCTTCTAATCCATGAACATGAAATATCATTCTATTTATTATTTCTTTACTTTCTTGCAATTATATTTTATAGTTTTCAGTGTACACATCTTGCACTTCTTTGTTAAATTTATTCTAAGTATTATTAAGTATACTGGATAAGTGTATATTGTACTACAGTCAAGCAACTTAACATACCCATGATCTCATATAGCTTCCTCCTTTCCTTTCCCTTTCCCCCTTCCCTTCCCTTCCCTTCCCTTCCCCTCCCCTCCCTTCCCTTCCCTTCCCTTCCCTTCCCTTCCCTTCCTTCCTCTGTCTCTCCTTCTCATTCATTCATTAATTAATTCATTCATTTCCAGCCCAGATCTCCTTCCTAATCATTTGCCAGATCTATCCATTTGAGTTCTGGCCATATTCTTGTCTGTCCCAGGGACATACTAAACTCAGCATGTAAAATTAAAGTCATCATACACTTCACCAAACAAGCAACCAAAATAAATAACCCATTCCTCCTTCTGTACTTTTTACCTTAGTACATGGCCCAGTATCCTCACACCTGCTTCAATCAGAAACCTGTGCATCACTCTCTACTAGTTCTTCTCTACTAGACACAAATCCTTCTCTCCAAATCACCAAGTCTTGTTGATTTCTTTCTAAACCCATTTCTACTTCCATAAATTAAGTTTTTATGTCTCATGGAGATTAGTTTAGTTGGAAATTCCTATCTGTAAAAAATAACCCTTAAATCCAAGCTCATTATGATAATAAGATAAAAAATGAATAGTCAGTTTCTCTGAAGTAGTTAATTTGTAAAAAATTCAGAGTAAAAGGTCTCTTCACTGGTGAATAGATAAACAAAATGTGGGATATCCATAAATATTATCCATGGTATATCCATAAATATTATTCAGCTGTAAAAAGGATAAAAGTACTGATTCATACTACAAAGTGGATAAAGCTTTCAAAACTTATGCAAAATGAAAGAAGATAGGCACAAAAGGCCATATATTATATTATTCAATTTATATGAAGTGTCTAGAATAGAAAAATCCATAGAAACAAAAGGTAGATGAGTGGTTGCCAGGAATTGAGGGGAAGGGAGAATAGAGAGTGACTTCTAATGACTGCAGGCTTTCTTTTTGAGATGATGAAATATTATGGAATTAGATACTGGTAATAGTCACACAGCTTTGTGAATATACTAAAAACCACTGAATCAAACACTTTAAATGGGTGGATTTTATGGTATGTGGATTATATCTTTCAAAAATGCCCAAAAGAAGGTTTCTAGAAAAAAGGGGGAAAATCTATAATCTATGTTGTTTTTTCAATAAATGTTATGACTATAGAGGTGAAGAAATGCAAACAATACTTTGTTTAGGGTTTTCAAGTATCTTTTCTTCTATTCCAATACTCCTTCAGAGCTACCTTTCCCCAAAAGAGTTATTCATCTCTTTTTTCTTTTTCTTTTTTTTTCAATCTTACATTCATTTTAAGTCTCCAGGGTACTGAAAATGAATAAAACACAGACCTTATTCTCAAGAAAAGGTGATGGTTTTCTTTCCCTTTTTTTAACAGCCCAAAATTTATCCTTTGAACATAAGTATAATCATTAGCCTAAAACTGCAAACTCTCTATATATTGAAAACTCTCAGTTAATAATTAAATAAACCATTCCCATAAAAAATTAGGAAAATTACTGGGTTAAATGTTGATACTCTATCATATTATTTTCCATGTGTGGTAAATCTGAGTGTGCTTGTGACTTTATAGTTTCTATGTGGGACTGAAAGTGACAGATTTGAGATTTAATCACATGCATAGTCTGAAGAGAAGGTATATCTGAAGGTAGAGGACTGAGAAGTCACAGCTACTAGAGCAAGAACCTGAAGATGGAGGAGGAGATGGGATCAGAAGCATAGCTGGATAGTTTGGCTTGAACCAAAGGAAAAACAAATATGAAATAGATAACTTTTTAGATAAGGAGTTGGGAAGTTGGTTGGCACTGCGTGATGGACTTAATTTTCTTAAACACACAAGAGGCAAGAGTATAAGAGTTTAAAAGTTGGGTTAGGGGATTTGAAGATTTGAAGTAATCACTGAAGAAAATATGAGAAAATTTGACCAAGGACAAATTAAATAAAGGATTGATGTATAGTTCTGCAGATCCAGCTAAAGGTTGGAGACCAAAAATTGCAAGATACACCAACACGGAAAGAGCAGTTTGATCTTTTCCAGCAATACTGTGGCAGTGGAAGTGTAGAAACAGAAAAGTCACACTGTAGCATTTATTGAGAAGTGGGAGTTTTAATGGACAGGTTGTTGGAAAAATGGCAGTGGAAAGAAACTAAGAATGCTTGTGCAAATATCAATGCTAAATAAGAAGGAAGAAAAGTCCATATAGAAACTGATAGAGTAGGAGAAAATAGAGGAAATCTAAGAATTGGAAAACTAAATGTTATATTAAATAGTTAAAATAGGGTTCTGGAAGGGTAAGAGGTTTGAGTTAGAGTATGTCATTGAAATTTAAGGTTTACTGTGGAGCTATTCCATTAGTTGACAAATTATAAGACATGGTATTGGAGTGAGTGTAGAGTAGGTGAAAGAATATATGTGTAGATAACTGGAGTTATATAAGGTTTAGAATTATGAAGCAGCTAGTAAGGTCTTTTTAATAAATATTTAAATTCCTTAGGATTGTGGTAAAATTGAGAACAGAAAACTAAATCAGCTCCTAAGGACTTCAGTAAATGAGAGAGTGACCATCAGATAGGAAGAAAAACAGAGAAGTTGTCATAAGCTGCAAAGAAATTTAAACTTTTAAATAAAAGTAGAAGAGAAATATATAAGAAAAAGTAGTCGCTAGCCAGAAATATTACAATTTATGTAATATTTGTCACTATAAGGATAAGTATTTGTCATTAGAGAGACCTTCAGGTTAAACAGTATGTTTAAAGAAGTACCAGATTTAGTTAAGACATGATAAAGATTGAATGTTGCATTGTGCATAATGGAAAGGGTTTGCTTTGCTGTTGGTGTTGCCATACTTTCAGGTTGGTCTTTTCCACTAACTCACAGTATTTCTACTTCAGTACCACATTTGTATTCTTTGATATGAAATTGGAGATCAGTGTTAATTAAAATGTACTTGCACATCTTGCAAAAATTTTGAAAGTTGCACAGTTTGACTTTGTATTGTAGTCATAGTTAGCAATTTCTATTAATTTGTATTTCTGTGATGACTGATTATTCTGTCCTGTTATCACATAGAAAATCATATTCAGAGATGCTCACCCAGATTAATTTTTACTGATGAATTAATGTCATTATAGATAAAATAGCAACTTAGGGTTGTATACATTAGAATGTTCATTAGCATTCATTTATATATTGAACTTTGTTTGCTGGCATTACCACTGTTGATTAATCTACAGGTAAATAGTATTTCTATAAACTTGTCTGCTATAGGGATACAATGCATTTCTGTGCCCTTTTGTGCACTTATTTCTAAAATTTTCCCCACTGATTGTATGTTAGGGCATAAAATAAATTTAGTATGAGAGTAGGTAAATCTTTAAATTGGAGTGGCTCTACCATACAAAATAATAACAAAAGGAAAAATAACTGCTGCAGTAACTTCTATCATATTCAATATTTATTTTTACAAGCCAATAAGGACAATTAATCCATAGCTGTTGTTCTAAACTAAATGCAACATTCTGACCAATGACTCCCTCATGACCATGTTTATCCCTCATAATAAACAAATTTAACATATAGAAGTTTGATTTTTAGAGAAATGATAAAAGAAAAAGTTTGAATCAAAGAGCTTTCATGCATGAGTATTATTGTCTCATTACAGGCTCTTGCTTTTTATTCCTTGGTGTGTATGCTCACATCAATTCTTATACCTGAAGTGTGGTTTATTTATGAATAAAGCACCTACCCAGCCTTCAACACTGAACTCAAATATAAATTCATCCATGACACACCTTCTTTTCTCTTCCTTCATAATTTATATACAATATTTTTCTTCCTTTTTTTTTTTTTTTTTTTTTT
>VBSM01001124.1:46650900-46673090 GCA_008086735.1 Cheirogaleus medius
TTTTTGTAGAGATGAGGTCTCACTATGTTTGTTGGTCAGGCTGGTCTCGAACTCCTGGGCTGAAGTGATCCTCCCGCCTTAGCCTCCCTAATTGCTGGGATTATAGGCATGATGCACCATGCCTGGCCTATACAATATTCTTTTACAATAACAGTTTCTCTTGTGGCACTCATTTTATCCCCTGTGATACAGTTATTTAAGTACATGTTTAATCTATCATGGTTGATTATTAGATGGCTGTTTGAGGATAGAATATCTAAATATTTTCATTGTCTTGTCTTCCAACATCTATAATACTTCATACATAGTAGGCACTCAATAGGAGTTTGTGTATGAATTGAGATTATAATAAAGCAGTAAAGTTTTGAGATGTAAAGAGCTCCATGAGGATAGAGCTGGCAACATAGTACTTCTGGTATAATGCCACACCCAATATGCTCACCTCAATCTTCTTTGACAACAGTTTATAGGTAGTCCAGGAAATCATTTCTTTTTCAAATGGAAATAAATCTCTTATTTATTTCAGAAAGCAGTGGAAATTACTTCATAGCAGTTTATTTTATGGTTCGCAGGAATTCCATTAAGGAAAGATTTAGTTGGTTGGTTGGTTTACTGATTTGATATATGATTAATGGTCATTTCTCTCATCTTTGCACCTTTTGGTAGAATTCATTTTACACTATCCTTTTAGAGCACACATTAGATTGGCATAAGTTTGCCTAATTTTTAAATACTATCTAATGATCTGTTTTGTTAACTTTTCTTGTTTTTCTACCACTCCTGTTACAATTCATAAAGGTTTTTTACATACAATGATTATCATTTGGAGATGACAAAAATTTAAAAATTGATAAAATTAGTCTTCTAGAAGTTTTTATCAGTATATTTTGAATAGATGATGTATAGGACTTAATACCAAAGTTGTCTAAAGACAACTGTGTATTTTCTAGAAATTCTATTAATTACCCAGCTTTATTTTACTATTTCTGTATATCATGGAGTATGAATTACTACCTAACACAGTAAACCTGTCACATGTAGAGACTTTAGACTTCCAATCAGGCATGCTGGGGATTTAGCGGGCTTGTTTTGCTAAGTTATGCATGACAACTTGATGCCATGTTACAGTGATTCATAATAGGTACACAATGAGTCTTCATTTATCATCCAAAATTAATTTTCAGTATTATAAGAATTACTGCCTTACGTCCTCCAAAATATACATGAGAGATAATATACCATAATGTTTAAAGTTAACTCGATTCAGACAAAACTAGATTAATCCCTGGCTCTGCCAGTTTCTAACAGTATAAACGTGGGAAAATAAAAGCCTTTTTCTTCATATATTAGGGATAATAACAGTAACTTTCTTACAGGGTTGTCATGAGAATTCAATGAAATAATGCCCTTAAGTCTCTTAACACTGTTCCTGGTACATGACAAGCATTTGATAAATAGTAGAGATTGGTTAAAAAAAAAAAGGAAAGGAAAGAAAGAGGGAAAATAAATATACAAAATTCCCACTTTTTGTTTTAGCTTTTAGAACTGCATATTCCATAGAAACTTTCCTCACACTGTCAAATGACAATTAAGAAGAAGATAGATTCAACTTGCATTTTGTACAAGAGAAAATAATTTCTGAAGTACCAAAAATATTTCATTATAAGATAATTTCATAAAGCAATACAGTAGAGATTCTGGACAATGTTTATAAGGTTTGTTTTATAGTTTGATATTGTTTGACCTTTAATGGTCATAGAATTAAAATTATTTTATTCCTTAAATTACCTTCATTAATTCAGCAAATAATTTTGACCATCTATGTGCCAGACCCTGTGCTAAAATAGGGAAATAGTGGTTAGCAAAATCTAGTTTCTTCCCTTGAAGAACTTAAGAGGAGGTAGGTAAGTGAACAAATGATTACAATATAGAGGGAAAAGTATAAAAAATAATCATGTTGATTTGATAATAATACTTCCCATTAATAAAACATTTGAATAAGCCACTTAATTATCTCACTTAAAGCTCTATTAATTTTGAAGTGCAGGTTCATAGGAACTTGAAGTTATAACTTTTGATACCAAAGTTCTGTGTTCTCTCACTTCACTATAGAATACCTTTTGAAGACATAAACTATGACAAAAAGAGACAAATGAAACTCTTTGAGCATTATATAAGGTAGAAAAACATTCTCAAAAGAAAATCCATGATTTCTTATAGCTACTAACAGTTAAAAAGTCTTTTTCTAAATTAATAGCTTAAGAACATATTTGAGAAGCTTAAACAGTTGTTCAAAGCTCTGATGAAAATCAAGTATAAGGCTTTTAAAATCTAAAAAATACAGTAATTAAGTTATTATGTATTATTTTTCACATGTGTCTCATAGGTTCTCTGTTTAGTCTTTTTTTAATCTTCCTGCTTTGTGAATCTGAAATGGCTTCTAGTTGAAATCAGTCAACAAGGTAAGAATACTTGGAAATATGAAATTAAATATTTTAAATTAGTGCTTTCTAAGTGTGCTTTCAGAAAATTAATCCCATAAGCTGATACTTAAAAATGGCTTCATAGTCAAATAAATCTGGGAACTTCTACATATACTGTCCTTCTCATTAAGATTCATAGCATACATGAGCACCCCGAGAAGTCCTATTATAAAGTTGTGTTTAAGCCAGCATTTCCCAAATGTTCTGTACGATGAAACTATTTTAGTATAATACTTTCAAAACTTATACAAGGAATGTGCTTAAAACTCAATGACATGTTTTAATTTTCCATTTATAACTTTGGTCTCTATTCCTCCAATGAAATTATTATATGTATTCTTGCTGAGCTGAAGCATAAGATTATGGTACAAAATTTGGGACTTCCCAGAAGAGATCTTTGGAACTGAAAAAACTTGCAGTAGGAATTGATCTTGTCTTTAAACAAGCAAACAAGTAGGACTAGGACATAAATTATAAAATCAAATAGGAATTAACACATCCAACAAAGAAGAAAAGTGTTATCCAAGGAATAAGAGATGAGATTTATTTCTCAATAATGACACTAAAAGAGGAAATAGAAATAGCTTATATAGTTCAATAAATGTCACGAATTTTGGTCATTTTTGCTGACTTCTTATATATTAATATATTTTAAAATTAACTTTATCCTGGTGTTTAGGGAGTCACTTCAAACAAAGCAATTAAGCCATAGTGTAAAGAGATGGAGTTGACAAGTGACCCATTTTCTATCTTTTCTATCCTTTCCTCTGTGCCTCCAGCAGCACATCGGATTGGGACCATTAGCTGCTGAGATCAAAGAAGATACAGCTTTATAGCTCCATTTATGTCATATATATGTGTGTACATATGTGTGTGTGTATATGTGTAGACACATATGTATACTATGCTCTAATCTGACACATGCTTAGTAGAAGACTCTCCTAATTTCCTGCATTATGAGTTGCTCCATCTTACTCTTACCCTGATGTCTGTTTCTTTTCCAGGTTGGTTTTATATTGTTATTTAATGATTATTGGCCCATGATAACCATATTTAATATTTTAACATATCATTAAACTTTACTATTTCTACCATAAATTGAAATTCACTCTCTTTAAGAGAATTAATTCTACATAATATATGAATGAAACCAGAAAATCCTCTGATGTTTGTTACATAAAATATTTATCCAGATCTATCAATCTAATAATGAGTGAATATTATAAGGGAGTTATTTATAGAATCTTTTGTTAAGACAATATATAGCTACTGTATTGTCCTATCATACTTTCAAAGTCTTCGCTATTTTATTTTAATCATCATTTTAATAATATTAGTATCTCGTTTATAGAGTATTCTACTGGTTAAAAACTGATTCTATGAGGTGCCTCGTTAGCGCAGTAGGTAGCGCATCAGTCTCATAAAAACTGATTCTATGTATCACACATATACATATATGATATATGCATATATTTATGTGGAATATATGATATTCATCGCCATATAGATATGTCTCTATATGACATATGAATATATGATATATGTATATGTCATTGGATTTTAATAGTAAACGAGAGATTGAAGAGGAGGTTTTATTATTTACATTTTGAGATGAAGATTCTCCTGGTTTAAGATTCTGATATTATTCTAATGAAATAAATTTAGAATTTAGGATTAATCTGTATAAGTGATTATAACTACAAAAATAAAAAGAACTTGTGTTTTAGACATGCTTCTCTCAGAGAACAATAATATTTAGGGTGTACTAAAATTTTAGCTCCATGATATCAGAGTCTTCATCCATCCTGGGCACTACTGTATCCTGGGCACTACAGTGTCCAGTGGCTGGAACATTGCCTAGCATAGCATAGGTCCTCAACAAATATTTGTTGAAGAATAAGTGAATGCCTATTTCAGGCATTCTTTTAAATTTTTATTTATTTTTTTTCAGCATATTACAGCGGTACAAATGTTTAGGTCATATATATTGCCCTTGTCCCACCCCCAGAGTCAGAGCTTCAAGTGTGTCCTTCCCCTAGACTGTGCACATCACACTCATTATGTGTTCATATACCCATCGCCTCCTCCCCCCCAACATCTGCCCAGTGCCTGATGAAGGTTATTCCTATATGTGCACATAGGTGTTGATCAGTTAAAACCAATTTGCTGGTTAGTACATGTGGTACTTATTTTTTCATTCTTGGGATATTTCACTTAGTAGAATGGGCTCCAGCTCTATCCAGGATAATACAAAAGGTGCTAGATCACCCTTGTTTTTTGTGGCTGAATAGTACTCCATGGTATACATATACCACATTTTAGTAATCCACTCATGTATTGATGGGCACTTAGGTTGTTTCCACATCTTTGCAATTGTGAATTGTGCAGCTATAAATATTCAAGTGCAGATGTCTTTTTTATAGAATGTCTTTTGTGTAGATGCACAGTAATGGGAATGCTGGATCAATTGGTAGATCTACTTGTATCTCTCTGAGGTATCTCCATATTGCTTTCCACAGAGGTTATACTAGTTTGCAGTCCCATCAGCAGTGTATGAGTGTTCCTATCTCTCCACATCCATCCCAGTATTTAGTGTTTTGGGACTTTTTGATAAAGGCCATTCTCACTGGGGATAAGTGGTATCTCATTGTGGTTTTGATCTGCATTTCCCTGATGATTAGAGATGTTGAGCATTTTTTCATATGCTTGTTGGCCATTATTCTGTCTTGTTTTGGAAAGTTTCTGTTCATGTCCTTTGCCCATTTTTTGCTAGGGTTGTTGATTTTTTCTTGCTGATTTTCCTGAGTTCTAAATAGATTCTAGTTATCAGCCCTTTATCAGATGTGTAACATGTGAATATTTTCTCCCATTCTGTAGGTTGTCTGTTTGCTCTTGTGATAGTTTCTTTGGCTGTGCAGAAGCTTTTTAATTTGATCATGTCCCATTTATTTATTTTTGTTGTTGCTGTGATTGCCTTTGGGTTCTTCTTCATAAATTCTTTGCCTAGGCCAATGTCTGTAAGAGTTTTTCCAACCTTTTCTTCTAGAATTCTTATAGTTTCATGCCTTAGTTTCAAGTCTGTTATCCACCATGAGTTGATTTTTGTGAGAGGTGAAAGTTGCAGATCCCATTTCAGTCTTCTATATGTGGCTATCCAATTTTCCCAGTACCATTTATTGAGTAAGGATTCTTTTCCCCAGTGTATGTTTTTGTCTGCTTTGTCAAAAATTAGATGGCTATATGAAGATGGTTTTATATCTGTGTTCTCATTTCTGTTCCATTGGTCTATGTCTCTGTTCTTGTGCCAGTAACATGCTGTTTTAGTTACTATATACCCTTGTATAACTTGAAGTCTGGTAAATTGATGCCTCCCAATTTGTTCTTTTGCTTAAAATTGCTTCAGTCAATTTTTTAAAATGTGGTTTTTCATTAAAATAGCTGAACTCAGGCAATGAATGAGAAAGATAATTCTAAAAGTCAAGACTTTAAATATTAAATAATTAGATAAAATTTAGTGCCTTTTTCTTTAATCCTTCAATTGCTATGAGATATTGTAATCGTCATATTCCTTCTCTTAATTATATTTTTTTAATGATTCACTCTTAACATATTAAACTTCTCTTTCATAGTTACACTATTATACACAGAAAGCCACAGACCATTATTGGAAGGGACTTGAGATGTTACTTAGTACTCTGAACTAAAGTAGGACTCCTTTATCAGTAGTTCTCAAGCCAAGCTCATAAACAAATCACTGGGGGAGCTTTTTAAAAACATAAATTTTCTGGCCTTGGCATGAGAATTCTATTCCAGTATAATCTAAATGTGATGATCAGTAACCCTATATGGTATCACTGATAGTTGATTGCCCAATCTGCTTGAACAGTTATGAACTCTCAACCTTATGAGGCAGTCCACATTCTTGGACATTTGTAATTATCAAAAAGACTTTTCCCAACTGAGCCAAATCTACTTTCTTAACTTGGAGGGTGACTATAAAGGTATTAACTTAATGATTATATTTTAATTGGGCATATATCTTATGCATTCCTTTGTATTTATGGTATATTTCACAATTTTAAAAACACGAAGACAGGATTGGAAGGAAGAATTGTGTCAGAGACCATCATTTGGAATTAGACCAAGTTATATTTTAACCCACTGATTTTATATATATAAAATAACCAGTGGATATTTTATATATATAAAGATATTTATATATATACTAGTTCCACATTCCACATTTATATATAATATATACATATATACTAGTTCCACATTTTATATATATAAAATAACCAGTGGGTTAAATATATATGATATATACATATATACTAGTTCCACTAGTATAATTCTTCATGTTTTTCATAGAACTTTTATGCTCCAACCTTAGACTGCTAATCCCAAATTATGTGTTCTTTTTAATAGAACAGTCTACTCCCACTACCAAATATTATCGAGGACCATGATAAGATATTTAATCAATTCATTGACTTTTGAAAAAAAAATCCAATTTTCAGTCTTTCTACTACTGTGTAAGGTGAGATAATGGAATAATAGCATAAAAGGATGAAACTAACCACAAATAAGGAAAATATCTGTTTAGTAAACTATTTTATAGATAATTTTCTTTTACATGGCTTGAATAGTTATTGAATAAATCTAGATAATTATAGACCTAAATTTGTCTCTGGAAAATAAATTGTTCTGATCCTGGAATTCCTAGTTTAAGTCAAATTTTATTCCTAATAGAAAGTAATTTTCATGTTCTCCAAGTGTATTTAAAGTATTCTTACTGTTATTTTTAAATTATTCATCTTTAAGACAAAACAACACCTGAGAGAAATTCTATCTTGGCATTTTAAATAGTATTTATTTCTGCATTAAGTGTTTGTCATGTTCCATTTATATCTACATTCCACTTGCTATATAGTAATTGCTTCTCCATTTGAGTTATTTAATTTGGTATTAAGTCAATACATCATATATATATCTTATATTAAAAGGTTGTTTTGCCTCTTTAGTGCAATTTAAAAACATTATCACTTTGTAATCAAGATATAAAAACACAGAGAAAAGAAAAGAAAAGATGAAGAAGAGAACTAAAATATTGAAAGGATTAGCTACTTTATTTTCCCTAAGGAATGTACAACTTGCATTATAAAGCATTTTTATTAGTCTTTTCATTATATTATATACAATCTATTATTATTAGTATTTAAACACATTAAAAGTTTGCTCATAAATATTAATACCTAATATTCCTTTGGCCAAAGTAAGACTCTAGAAATAAGATCATTTATTTTGAAAAATCTGGCAATTCCCTTTTTTCTGAATTGATGTGTTAGATAGCCACATCTTAATCATTAGAATAATCGCTGCAGAGAAGGACAGACTAAAAGCAATATGCCTACAGTGCTTTTATTATTCAGTTTTTTCTTTTTATATTCATTTAAATTTTTCATTTACATGAATTGTTAAGCTCTAATAACTTTATAAAAATTTTAATATAAAATTGTTAAGCTTTAACTTTTAAGGTTTGTATTGAAGTATTGCAAATTTTTAACACCTACAAATCAATATTTCCTTATGAATTAGAAATAACTAAATGCATTGTTTCAGAATATTACTACATAATATTAATATTTATAATAATTGTTCTATAATAACAAAATGTAAGAGTACTGATCTGAAGCTAAGACTATAAATGTATTTAAATGTATTTGCATTCAATTTATTATAAACCCTGAAATGTGATATTAATGATATTAATGATGGTGATTAAAATTTAAACTTTTAGCAAAATAAATTGCATAGGAATAACAGCTACCCTTCATTTCTTTTAATTTCATAAATAGTCGCTATTCAAGAAGGTGTTTTATTAAGTGTTGAGTTTCTTTGGTGCTAGATTGACAATAGCATGTTTGATGTCTTTATTGAGTCATTAAATAGTCTGGTTCTAGTATTCGTATATTTATAATGAGAATTACATGCAAAAAAATGAACTTTTAGTTCAGTGAGAAGGAAGCAAAAATTTTTAACCTTATTATAAACAAAATCTTTAATTGTTCCTAAGAGTATAAAAACAATTGCTCAGTGAATCTGGCATTGATCAACTACAAGTAAACTAACTTGAACTCTTATTAATCATGTTTTACTCCCATGTTTTACCAGAAATAGGAAAGTGATTGTAGAAACTGTCTATACCAAGTTAACTGAGATTTCTCCTAAAGGCAAGATTCACAGGATTTTCTCCAGACTATATCACCTGTGACTCCTACAGTTACAGTATTATAATAGTGGTCAAGGTATCTCAAACTCAAAGCCATAAAAGGGTAAACAGGTAACATATGTGATTGAAATAAGTCAGGTTTAAGTACTAGGTAGTGTTGGGAGTGGTGGTCAATTGGAGAGTATATGTTCCCATTAGCGGGCAGTGGCTGCTCCACTTCAGCTAGTTGTTACCGTACAGAATGTGGCAGTATTGCCACATCTGGTGTTTCAGAAGCCCAGGAACCCTAATTCTTATGTTAACTTTGTAAACAACTCTCCTTGCCAAAGAAAGTACACCAGTGAGCCAGATCCAGTGGCGGGGCCACCAGTTTGCAACTGAAGTAGTAATTATTATTATAAAAGTAACCCTAAGTTACTAAAAGTTCCAAACAATCAAAAAATAAATAAATAAAGCATATTCTTCATATCATTCCTTCTAAGTCAGAAAACTGCTCATATGTTTTAGAATAGTCTTTAGCAATGTGAGTACAGATTACTCAGAATATTGCATCTCTAAAGTATTCCTGTTAATAAGGTTTTGCTGTAATAATTTCACAGTACTCATGTGTGTGCTCATGTGTGTGTGTTAAAAGCAAATTAAACTTTGGCTCTGCCTCATTTTCCTCAGATAACAAGCAAAATACTAGGATGTTAAATGGAATTGTTGTGTAGAATACTATAAAGCCATTAACAGATATGAAAAGACTGCTGTACTGGCAACTCTGAGGTGAGTCCCCAGGGAAGTTGAATCCCAGGCACTTACAGCAGTAATCTGTTCATTAACACACCCTCATTGGACTTCCTTCTCTTTGCTGTCTCACTTCCATGCTCCTCATAGTAGGCAGAATGATGACCCCCAAAGTTGTCCATACTCTAATCTCCAGAACTTGTGAATATGTTAGTTTACATGACAAAAGAGATTTTGCAGATGTGATTAAGGTTATGAAACTTGAGATGGAGATATTACCCTGGATTATCTAGGTGGGCCCAATCTATTGCTATAGGTCCTTCAAAGCTGAGAATCTTTTCCAGCTGGTCAGATAGAGGCAATGTTGTTGGCTTTGAAGATGGAGCAAGGAGGGCCATGAGCCAAGGGATGTAGTGGCTTCTCAAAGCTGGAAAGACCAGGGCTGCCTACACCTTTGTTCTAGCTCAGTGAGATCTGTGTCAGACTTTTGACCTACAGAACTGTAAAGTAATAAATGTGTGTTGTTTTAAACCACTAAATTTGTGATAATTTGTTATAGCAACAATAGAAATTTAATTCATTCCTCTTCTCGTTTTGGGATAACCTCTAAAATAAACCACTTGCATTCAAACAAAAAAAGAAGTGCTGTACTGGTTCTTAAGCCTCTAAGAGTAGAGCTAATTATAGAAATGCTAAATATGTATAAATAAATGATCTTGCCCCATGTGGAAAACTATGTTTTCTATTATTTATAATATGACAATCTAGATTAAGGGGAAATTAAATTAATCTTTATTGAGATTGCTAGAAAATAGAAAACCCTTACATCTGTTCTAAAGTGGTTCTAATAAAAGCAGATCTTTAAAATGCAAAATTAAATATTCTTAATTGGTTTAGGATTTATATTGGTATAAGGTGACTTAGGCTGAATTTTATATGTTCAGCTAGTAATTTTAGAATTTGGGAAATACTATATAATTTACCATGAAAGAGGATGATTTCAGTTTTGTTTTTAACCCTGACCAAGTGTTTTAGACAAACCTATAGAGCATGACATTATTACAGCAATAATTTCTTTAGGAAGGTAAATAAGATACCTTTAAAAAAAGCATCTTTCTTTAGCATTCTAACTTAAGTATAAAGGTTAGTTATGTATTTCTCAGATTTATCTTTTAAATGATAAAGGGCTTTTCTTATATCACTTTAAATATAATAAAATATATATTGTATGAATTTGTAGTAATTTTGTATGCACTGAGTAATAACATCAATAATTGTGCATTGGAAATCCACTGACAGCTTTGTCCTTTTTCTGATCTAGTAGCTCATAAATTTATTTGTATAAGATTAATTCAGTTTTGTGTAAAATTCATCACACTTTACATATTAATAATTAAATTATATGAATAAAATAGTTGAGCACACATTATATATTTTAGCACATATTTCTGTATTTAGTGGATATCTTATAAACTAATGTATTCACACTGAATTATAGGGTTAGGGTAATGGTACTTTAAAATTTGTGCAAGAATATATACTTTTGAAAGAAAATTTATCTTTAAGAATTTCCAGGGAATATAATTGTGAACAAAATAATCTTCACATTTCTATTGGTTGGTCATGTGACCTGCAGGCTACCCAATATATATACATTTAAGTAGTTAAATGTATAATTTAAGGGAATTCTTAAGCCATTGAATTGATTTCTTACTAGTGAAATTTATGTTATGATTACAGAGATTGTTTAGAATTATATCAAGAACTCAATAAATAAAACTGGATAGCAGTTCTGAACAGAATATGCTATGAACTTCCATTGGCCTTGGCTGCTGAAATTTCAGCATAGGAAGTAAATTATAGGAAGGGAGTAAAAATACTCCCAATAACTAAGAAAGTTATCATGATGATAAAGGAGTTTCCTTTTTTGAACTCTGTTTTACCTGTTTATTATGATAGATAAGATATGAAAATTTTAGAATGTTTATGTGGTGTGAGATGCTGTTATTGCTATAATAGAAGAACTTACAAGAAAAGTGTATGAGAATTTATTGGGAAAAAATCAATAAGAAAGACTATCTCAACTTCTAGTTGATAATTACCAAAATTCTTATGTTAAAGTTTTTACAGTGTCTTAGGTCAGTTTAGGCTGCTATGTTATGGAAAGCTCTCTCCTGTCTCTTCTTGTAGGTGCTATAATCCCATTAGGAGGGCTCCACCCTCATGACCTAATTACCTCCCCAAGGCCCCATCTCTAAATACCATCACCTTAGGGATTAGGGCATCAACATATGAATTTGGGGTGGGAGGGGCACAAACATTCAGTACATAGCATAAAGTTACCGGGTAGTATACCTAATACATATTCTTTTTAATTACTCTATAGAATCAGAATTTATTGTACTTTAGGCATGTTATAATTACAGATTTATTTTAATCTATATATATGGCAGTTATAGAAAAATGCTTATCAAGATACACTTTGCCTATAAGTTTGAAAACTAAACACTTGCAATAGAATCTCCAGAGAAACTTCAAAATACAAATTTCTGGCTCTTGTGCCAAAAGAGAATTTCCTAGGCTAAGGCTACAGACTGTATTCTTAAAAAGCTCTTCAAGTGGTTCTAGTGAATAGTAAAATTTGATGACTATTTTCTAATTCATCTGGAAATTGTATACTTCATATACTCTTCTAATTGGACAATATAAATCAAGGATAAAATTTAGTGCTTGACTTTCTGCCCCACTGCCTTGGGGGACCTTCAAGTGTCTAGAATTATCCCCAAAAGCTTTGCCAGAAGAAAAGCAGACATGTCCAACCTGCAATAAAAGGAGCTGAAAACCAAAGATTACAATCAGCGTTCTGTTATTTGTTCGTTTGCCCCATGGAGAACAAGGAGCTGTTTGACTTGTCATGTCTATAAATGTTTTATCATTAAATATGAAAAACAAGAAGAGCAGAAGAGATTGGATCAAAAGATAGTGAGTGGTGAGTAGCACAGCAGCAAAGCTGAAGCAATGGAGGTGGTAAGCCTCAGGCTCTCACCCAGAGGAGAGATTCTGCACGGAGGAAAGACTGAAATCCCGACAGTACATGCCATTGTGTTGTGCTGCCCATAGTAAAGGACCATGTTCTGTGCACATATAATTCAGACCATCTAGACCATGTTCTCTCATGGTCGACAGTACGTACCATTGTGTTGTGCTGCCCGTAGTAAAGGACCATGTTCTGTGCACATATAATTCAGGACATCTAGACTGTGTTCTCTCATGGTAGCTGAAGAGAGTTAGTGTAGAGTTAGTGTAGCTGAAGAGAAAGTGTCTTTATTTCTGGTCAAGATAAAAATCTGAATGTTTTTAAATGCGATTGAGTAAGCAATGTTTATTTTAAGGTGTAAGCTTCTTCACTTCAAGAGAGGCAGTGCAAACTCTGGGGCCATTTTGATTTTGTGTAAGCCCTGATTCCAACACCTCGCTCAAGTTTTATAACATCTCAGTTGTCTCATCTTTAATCTGGATAATAATAGTACTTACATCAGATTCTTTATGAGGTTTAAATTAGTTAACATATGTAAACCACTTAGAACAATGCCTAGTGCATAAGTGGTTATTGTTGTTATTATTCAAACTAAGAGAAAATCAAAGATCTTGAGTAACATGTCATCAAATCATAAAGCTTTGGAAGGGTATTGTGGCATAGCAAATAACATACTTATGATCACAGGAAATCTCTTGAATAATTGTAGAGAACTAATAAAAAAATTATACATTAATCATGGCCAACTTATACCATAATGTATGTAAATAAATCAGGTGTCTTCACTTTGAAAACAAATGAGAATTGATTACCTGTTCTTAAATGTATGTTATTCTTGGTGACAGATAATTATAATCCTGGATCTTTAAAAGGATCACACATGCTTAACCACTCTAAAACTGAATGCTGAATCTAACTTTTATAGCTGTGGGGAAAAGCTTTCAGAGATCCAAAATATTTGATGAATAAAGAATAGCTGTTGATCCCTGAAGGTCTCTTCCAACTTTATAAGAAGTGAAATTGTAATAAAAGGCTTTTATCTTTGCTGACCTTCTTTGTGTTTACAAAGTTTCTCCTCCTCAGAAGCAGAGTTTAGTGTTGGCTGATTTAGGTGTCCTGAGATTGAAGCTAGGAGGTGGACTAGATGATAATGAGATTTTAGTTCAGTGCTGTAACTCTAGTATTTTCCTAATAAAAACCAACTTCTATCATCCACTTCTAATCTCCAGGATCCAGAGGGTCCTTCCTCCCAGGGAGGGATTGGGATTTTGGTCAATTTTCAGTCCTTTGCAACTTCAATGAAATATACTTTCTAAACTCACTTGAAGATATCAAGACTCTTCAAGGGCTAGATAACAAATAGTTCTCACAAAATCAAGTGATGGGTACAAACTGATTTTAAAAATAACCTTTGGGGCAATGAAGTTTTGCTGATGGGGACATCAGTACTGCTATATAGTACAGTGCTTAAGCAAATGGTCTCTAGAACCAGGTAAACTTGCGTTTAAGTCAAAACCACATATCAGCTTGTGACCTTCCCATATATTCAGTTTCCTCATCAGCAAAATAGGGATAATTGCCAACCTGAAAGATTGTTATTAATATAAAATGAGATAAAAAATATGTGAGGTGCTTATAACACAATGCCTAGCACGGGGTAAGCATTCCCTACATGTTAGACACAGTTAGAAGCTATTGTTTTTGATGTAGTATGATCAAGATATTTTGAATGAAACTGAAAACTTTCAGCACATTGGTGGCATTAGTAAAAATTATTTTTCTAAAAGGCAAGAAATAAACTTTTATGAAGCTGCTTTGGCCTTTTATTTCGTCAGTATTTTTCAAGATAGAAAATTCCCGCAACTACACTTGCCTCAAGAGGTAATGGTTAAAAGAGGAAGTGCAAGGTTTCATCAGGGCCCCTCTGAGGCTAGTACCCATTCAGCCCTAAGTTCTAAATTATCTGAAATTCAGAATAATAAATAATATTTATAATTATTATCGTTTTGTCAAGAAAAAGTAAAATTAGTTCAGTGGCTTTTGTAAAAGGCAGGAAAATACATATTAACATATATATTTTTAAATTTTAGTTAAATATCAACTCTCTAGAATATTCACTTATTTCATGTTAATTTTTCCATAACTGTGCCCACTCTTGGCTATTCTAAAAGAAGATATTCTAAATTATCTAAAATAAAACCTTGGCCACTTAAAGCTGTACTTTTTAAAATTTAAACTATAGTTATCTCAGAAGTGACGTAAGGATTCAAAGAAAAGGAATAAAGTGGAAGTAAAACCATTAATTCTGCAAACATCTGTTGAGTCTGACTCATTTGGGTTCAATGTCAACATTCAGCCCAGAGCTGGTACCTAGTTCACTATATGTTGGAAGAACGAATGAATGAATAACTGAATGAATGAATAACATGTGTTGTGTATAGCATTGGGTTTAAGAGTACAGGCTCTGAAAAAAAATGAAAGAGTACAGGCTCTGGAATCTGACAGGTGGATTTGAATCCTGGCTCTCCCACTTACTGTCTGGTGTGTGCATGTGACCCCTTGGACAAGTCACTTAGCCTCTCTGTGCCCACTTTTCTTATCTATAAAATTATGATGATAATAATAGTTTCTCATTGGATTGTTTGAAAAGTAAAACTAACAAAGTATTTACAACAGTGGCACATAGTAAGTAGTGATAATTATTTGCTGAAACAAACAATAGAAAAGAAATAAAAATATAACTTTTGCCCTTAAAGTCAAAATTTATACATGAAATACTGACACTTACAAAATCATGTAATACTAATTTAAAATTAGTGGGAATAAATATTGACTTGATAATTAATCTGTGGCCAACTGATATAATCAAAAGCAACATCTCATTTCCCGTATGCAGGGGGTTTGGATCTAGTCTGGAGTAACACTCAGGAATTGCTACATCAGATCCTGTCTTAACCCATGTAGCCTAAGGTGCTACAAACAATAAATACATTTTTTAATCTTATGAATTTAAAAGATAGTAAACCATTCAATTTTAAAACAGCTGAAGCGGGGAGGATCTTATGAGTCTATTGAAATGGCAGCTAATTCATTGTACCTGGGGAGATTCCCAAATCTGCTAATTTTAGAAGTGGGAATGATCTAGCACTAAATTTAAATTCTTCCCAGCTACCATCTGATCAGCAGGGTCATACAGCTAATATGGACAAGAACATGTATATCCAGTTTGGGGACGGGCGTATTTAGAAATTCCTCTGTGCTAGTGAGTTGAATGTTTGATCAAACAATTGCCAAGGGCATTTTTAAGAGTAATGGCTTTCCAAAAGGTTACCAAAGGATACATTTTAACTACCCAAATAATGAGTTTTATGTTCTAATCTTTGAGGAATTATATAACAGAATAAAGAGTAAGATTTGTTTAACTCTCAGCTGTGCCTTATTTTATTAAAATTTTGGTTTCTTTGATATGCCAGACTGAATTTAAATAGTTTCACCTGTTTTAAATAGAGGGGCTAACTACATTTTAAATTTGTAAGAGAAAAAATATATGTGTTGTTTATAGAATCTAGGCTTACTGGGCTAAGATGTGATCTGATTTGCAATTCCATATGTTACTCTAGATTCAAATATAATTTCTTCCTTAAATTATGCCTCACATCTCTACTTTAAAAAGTGCTGAATAGTAAGTAAAGTGGTACATTCTAGATTAGATTGTTTTTATGTAGGGACAAAACTGAGACTTAAGAATAAGATTTTATTATGGAAATCAATAAAAACATTTGCTGATATTCCACTGTATACTTCAATTATCTGCACATTGTTGAGAATAGAATCTAAATACAATATATGGTTCCTGGAAGATGGAAGGATTAGCTTAAGTGGAAGAAGGAGAAAGCTGATTAAATTAAGGTAATGCTTTCTGTATCAGAATGGAAGCAAAAATGAGTTCATCATCAGGCAAGAGTATGGCCTACATAGAACTGAGGACTATCGTGAAGTGTACAGATGGGCAGAGGAGATTAGTGTCATTCTTTAATTTCTTATCTGAAATTCTTTATTAATTGAGGTCTCTACCATTTCCTTGGCACTTACCCTGTTCCTTGGATAGTTTTGTCTTTATGCTTTATCTAGCAAACTAGGTTATAAGTGGTTTTAGAACAAATGCTGTATCTTATATTTCTTTTAAATTAGCATAGCATTGGCTGCAGTGCTTTGCACAGGGTAGATGTACAAATAAATGTTTGTTAATTGACATTTATAAGACACTTATTAGGAAATTTTGTGTACTTTATTATCAGCAAATATTTATTGAATATCTAAATGGTTTATGAAACTTACTAAATATAGCTTGAACCTTAGTATTTAATTATCTCTACATTACTGGAGTTTTTTATTCAAATGGTAAATTTATTCAATTCATTTATTCAATAAATTCTTTCTTTGGAGCTATCGAGTGCTATGTATCAGGTAGTAGGCTGCTGAGGTAACTTGACAAAATGAACTATGCAAGTGTCATGAGAAGAGAGCAAACAATTGCAATAGAAGAATTTCTATAATGGATATATAGTACAACCCTGACAGAACACCATCATTGACATCTAAAAGTTCATGATGTCAGACACAATGTGGAAATATCGTTAGGTTCATGAAATTATCTAGCTGAGCCTGTACACCTAGCAGTCCTGCTGCATTCCAGCTGCCCACATTCCAGTTGCAATTTGGCGCCACCTGGTGTCACTTTTCCAAAACTCAAGTAAAAATAGCAAAAAGATTCTGAATCCTGTGGCTGACTGAGGACTTCAGTGCAGTGGCAGAAGTCCAGGCACCTCCTTATTGATTTCCCAAGCCCATGGAAGAGAATTAGGGGACCTAACTTCCACCTCCGTGCTTCTCAAAATGGGCTTGAGAGCCTTGCCATCCCCATCACATCCCTCTCTCAGAAGATAAGAATTTTAACCCACCCCTGTTTGCCAACAGGTGCTAGGCGGATGATGAGAGCAAACTGTCAAAAGTGTTATATCTAATTTCACATTATTGTGGAATGTTATTGCAGGGTTTTCAATTATGTACAGTTGGCATAAGGGAAAGCACACCAAAGTTATCCAAGCTAATGAGGAGGGAGATTAGGGAAGACTTCTCAGTTGACTTAGGCAGGAACTGAGGAATGGGGTTTATTGGGGAATGTTTCTGACAGATACCTTTATGTAAATTGAACTGATTTAAAGCCAAAGAGGGGTAATTTATATGAATAATACAAGCACTATAGGATTTTGAAAAGCAGTAAATAATGGGATCTAATTGGCATTTTATTTTATTATTGTGGTTGTAGAAGTAGAATGGATGAAAGAAAAGAGAAGATGAAGGTAGAGATTCCTATTTTTAATTGCAGCCAGTAATTTTCTAAACTAATAAATACATATATTTTGTTTTACTGGCAATCAAATGCATATATACATTCAAATAATTTTGGAAGTTATTCATTTTTCTTTCCTATTTTGTATGTTAATATAATTAGAACTAAAATAAGTACATTTTGGTGTATTTGTTATTTGCTTGGGTAGAATATTCATGTTCTTTTACTCTAAGTTTATTAACTATTATTAAAAATTCTGCTTTACAGACTTTCTTTTTGGGTCATTTTAGAATTTGTCTTTTGTAATGGAATTAGATTGAATTCCATAATATCTATTCCCTTAAATTTACAGTTGAAGAATTGAGGCCAGAGATATCAATATCATAAGTCTCCAAGTATATGCTATCTAGTGCTTAAGTTGGAACTCCAGTCTCATGAGCCTAGGTCATTATTGCCTAATTTTGCTAATGATTTAAAAGCATCAAACTACCCTCTAATAGGCCAAATACTTGAATTTCCACCCTAACTTTTCTCTGACCTGCTATTACAGGAGAACATGAAAGCAAATATGTTGACTAGGTAGGCAGAGATAGAGCTCTGATGGCGGAGGTTCTAAAATTCCTGACTAAGGCATATAAGAGAGTGAATAAGCATGATTACCGCAGTGTAACATAATGCCTGCAGTGAGGTAGAGTAGTAACTACATGTAGGTAGACAGTAAACGCAGGTTTGAAAGAATTGAGCAAAACAAAAGGAGTGACCTATATGCTGTTTACTAAATAGCAAATGAAGATTTACTATCTTTTCACATAGAAAGTTGTACTATATAAGTCTCAGCCAGCAATTCTCAAAATGTGGTGCTAGATCTGTAGCATCAGAATCACCTGGGAATTTGCTAGAAATGCACATTTTCAGGCACCACCCCAGACCTAATGAACCAATAGCTCTGGGTTTTATCAAGCCCTTCGGGTGGTTTGATTCAGGCTAAAGTTGACAATCCCTGTTCTAAATTTGTGTTCATCTTCTTATAATACTGGTAAAGTTGGTGGCTAAAAGCATGAGTTCTGGTGTTAGACGGCTGGGTTCAAATACCATCTTCGCTACTTATTAGCAATGAAACCTAACCTTCCTGCCCTTCACATTCCTCATCTGTGTTTATATTAATAATAGTTCCTACTTCATAAAGTTATTCTGAGGAATATTTCAAGTGAAATGCATATTTGCGAAGTCCTGAGTTGGAAAACAGCTTAACATTTTTGAGAAATTTAGAAGAGGCCACTGTGGCTAAAGAGTAGTTTACAAAGACAAATGGCTTTGAGATTCAGGTGAAAGAGAAAGGTGGAACCAGATCTGCAAAGTCTTGTAGGACCTTCGAGAAGAAGATGGAATCCTGAGCTACTGTGGAGCAATTGGTTTTTCCAAAGAGAAGAACAATTTTTTGTTATAGAGAGAAGAGAGGATAGGGTGCTAAACAATTAGATTTATAGACTGGTAGTTGGAAGATAAGGGAATTTCTTCTGATAGCTTCTATTTTACGAATTTTGGATTTTTTCCAAGTACAATGAGAAGACATTGAAGAATTTTAGCAGCAAAGTGACAACCTGATGTATTTTTAAAATAAATAAATCATTATTATAATGTTGAAGAGTAAAGATACCTGATTAAATGAGCCAGAAGGAAAGGAGATAGAAAGCCTTATAGCAACCTGGATACGGACGGTTGGGGTATTATTATTCCCATTTTACATGATATGGCAGCTGAGGCACAAAAACTACTTTGATCACTCAGTTACAACATGAGTGGTGCAGCTGTGTCTTGAATGTGAGTCTCCTAATTAAATTCAGTTGGCTTCTCAGTAGATATTTTTCTTCTTACTAGATATGCAAATCATAGATATTCTTTGTTCAACATTTTTGCCATAAGTGTGTTCAGGTTACAGTGGTGACTCCTTTTTGATGATTTGTTCATTCCTTATCTTATTTCTCTAATCTGAGTATTTTTTATCTAATCTTAACTAACATTTAGCTAAACACAATAATATAGCACTTAATTTATCATTCTTTCCAGGCAAAAGAAGATGTATGGGAAAGTCGAAGTTTTGGAGTTTTGGAGTGTTTTCTGGGGAATGACCTAAGGAATTAAGAGAATTTCCAATTTTAATCATTTTTAACAACAAAACTGAAGAGTAAATTTATTTGCAAGGGTTGTGTATAGCATTTTATTTAGTGCCAAAAGTATGTGACTTTTTATTCAGTGCCAACCATAGTTTTTTTATTATTATTATTTCAGCATATTATGGGGGTACAAATATTCCGGTTACATATATTGCCCGTGCCCCCCTCCCCCCTCGAGGCAGAGCCTCAAGCATGACCATCCCCCAAACATTGCACATCTCACTCATTATGTTTGTATGTACCCATACCCTCCTCCCCCCTCACCTGCCCGACACTCGACAAATGTTACCAACCATAGTTTTTGACATTTTATTTTTAATAAATGTTTATTAAATTGAATTTACTTATATATGCATTATTATCAATCATCTGTGTAGCAAGATCATTTTATAAGTGTTTTCATTGAATTATATCTTTTGAAGTTTGAAATTACCAAAGGTATGGGAATTATTTGTCTATATTAAATCTGAGAGACCATTTCTTTGAGGCCACAGATTATCTCTGGTTATATAAAATAGCTGCTGCATCAGATAAATCTAGCAAGTTTAGGTTTCTATTTTTAGTAAGGTCTCAATGTCTCCACGTAATTGTAAATAAGCATAATAGTTAGAGCTAACATACCTTAACCATACTCTAGACATTATGCTAAATGCTGTATATATGTTATTTCATTTAATCTTTATCACAACTTTGTGAGTTATATTTGTTTTAAAGATTAATTATCTCATTTATTCAACAAATATTTACAGAACACTTACCATGTGGTAGGCATTATTTTGAAACCTAGGATTTAGCAATGAACAAAAGAGGGAAAGTCCATGCCCCATGTAGCTTACATTCAGGTATATAATAAATAGATACCATATAATAAATAGTGGAAAGGTATATAATAAATAGATGATATACTAAGAGTAGAAGCATAGCTTTATTCTGAATATATTTGTTACTGAATATATTGCTTTGTTCATTTGTTTAATGATGCAATACTTAATACTTCACACTTATGTTAGTAATTCTAAATATTAGTAAAAGCATGTCTAGGTGTAAAAATACAAGCTAAGCAAATATTATCATTAATCAGATATTTAATATACCGGATTTAGTCAAAGAAAAATTATCAGCATTCATCCAGTATTTTAACAAAAAATATGGAGTTACCTATTATAAAAAATTATTTTGTTTTCCACATGACATACCTGAAATCAATTCTAAATATGTTCTATAACAGATACCATGTTATACTTCACAAAGTATTTTACACGGTAAAGTTCCATGGGGCTTTTGCTTCATATCCCATTTAACTTACTATTTTGTTTTTCCAAATTTATGAACTAGGGCTATAAACCATTTTCCTTGACAAGATGTGTAGTCATTTTATACATATTTACATGCACACACATACACATGCACACTAACATGCATATTCTTTGGACACTCAATTTTCCCACTAAAATTGAGAAGTATAAAAAATTCTCACTTGGAGCTTTGTTGTTTAGATATTTTTGAATATATGTAATCATTGGCCTGTCAATGTGTGCTACTTTTTCTTGTGTTTGTTTGTTTGTTTACCTGAGCCCAGAGCCCTCATTTGCTCCCAAGCAAGCGAGGGACCTGGTTCCAGGTCTCAGAAAGCACAATGTGTACAATGTGCTCTCCTTCATTAGTATTTCCAATCCTGTGGCCTGGTCTCTTGAGCTCTACTATTTGTTAAAGAGGATAGATGCTAATAATGGCTATCTTTTCTGATAAGAAAGCCTTTACTAGTGCAATAATGCAAAGCTAAGAAGAATAATGTGGCATATGGGACATAATGCTACAAATTCCAGGACCCTGAGGGAGCAGTGGGAGTTATTTCTAGTGCCTTAAAAGCCATTTTACCTGACTGTAACAAATGCTAAGAAACACAGAAGGGCAAGAAACCACTTCTCTTTGCTCAGTTATTTCAGACGAATATAAGGAAGATATAAGACACCATTCATAAAGGCATCTTTGATTCCAAATATAAAGAAATAATGTATGGGTACCATATATTTGACCTTCAAAAAAAATTCTAGAATAAATAATTAGTGCTTTTTTAATCCCATGGGACTCCAGAAATTCTGATAGATTTGTCTATGTAAAGTTGAAAGATTGATTTTAAATAGATATCAGAGATGTATAGATAGTAAACAATCAGATTTCA
>VBSM01001124.1:46675509-46686413 GCA_008086735.1 Cheirogaleus medius
AAAAAAAAAAAAAGAAACCCGGAAAAGGAAACCATTAGCAATACCCTAGCCTCAGTCTCCCTCTTCTTAAAATATAGCACTTGAGTGCAACTATTCATAAACCACCCCTGTGATCTTTAAGTTGCAAGGAAATGAAAAGTAGATCCATTTTACAAAACTTTTAATAACCTCTTTTGTAAATAATGCATTATTAAAGTCATCAGGTTGAAGAGAAGTTCACTTCTGTAAATCAAATTCTCATTAAAATATTTATCTACATATCACTTCCAGTTAGTATTTTATCGTGGTATCTTATTTGATTCAGGTTATGTTCTTTATGGCCTTGATATTTAATCCATGAAAATTAAAATGCAAAAATCACAAGTTACAATTTTGTGAGTATATCTTTGATTTCCTTGGTAGGTAGTAGATTAGGTGTTTCTTTAGAAAAGTATATGTTTAGGGTGAAAATTCCTGTATAAAAGAAGCATTAGGTTATTCTGACTAAGAAACATACGTTATTATTTTCAAAGCTTTAGTCTCAACTTAACTTTTAGGCTAGAACATGCCTTTTCTGATGGCATCATACTATGAAAATCATACGCTGCATCTCTGTGTTTATTTACTTGGAATCCATGGAACAAGAAATATGGGGAGCAAAGCATTTCATAGCTCAGGACCTTAAAATATTCCAGTTCAATATGTTTAATGGTTGCTTAACAGATGATGGTGGTGGTAGTGATAACAATGAGAAGAAAGAAGAAAATTGTTGGAGCTCTTTTTATGTATCTGGCATTCTGCTTAGTGCTTTACTTATGTTTTCTCACTTATTAAATGAGGAAACTAAGTTCCAAAAAGGTAAAACAACTCTCCCAAAATTACGTGGATAGTCAGTAAAGCCAAATATGAAATGCAGATGAGCTGACTCTCAGTTCAGTCTACACTCCATTATGTAATGCTGGCTATATTAAAACTATTTTAGATATTTTCATCTCGAATACTTTTTAATTTATAATTCCAAATATCATTTCTGTTGATGCTGTTAAGTATTTTTATAATACATGTTGAAGGGCTTTAACTTTATCTATTGTCTATGCCCCCTAATAATAATTGTTATAATTTCTACTTATTAAAGTTTTACTTTAGACACATTATCTCTAGTCTTTAGAATAAAAAAGGAAAATAAAGTATTCTGGTTTTATAAATGAGAAACCTAAGGCTCAAAGTAGAGCAAATAATTCCTCTACAGTCAGTTAAGTAGCAGCAAAGCTGGGATTCAAGCCTGTGTCTCTTTGCCTATAAAACTCTCTCTGTTTTAGTCTATTGTTGCTTATTAAAGAACATTAAAATCAAACAAACTTGAAAATTATCCGCTAAGGATATTATAGAAACATACTCTGATCTCTCTCTCTCTCTGTCTCTCTCAGACACACACTCTCTCTCTATGTATGCCTCATTCCTTCTTAACACTAATGTGAGGGATAAAATAGTACACTTTACTGTACTTTTTAAAAATTTCACATTGGGCCTTTTCTCTCTTAAATACTTGGGAAAATGTACATACATTAATAAAATTAATATGCAGTCCTAGCCTTTAAGCAGATTTTACTCTAGGATAGAAAATTTTTTTTTCTGAAAGACCAAAATAATGAATTAAACATAAGAGTTTTCCTCAATAGGTCAGTTTTCTATAATAATTCTCATCCTTTAAATGATGTTTAAAGATATTTCTGTTTCTTGATTTTTATTCTTTTTTATTACTTTAGTTATGTGTTAAACACATTATTGGAACCAAATAAAGCAGAAGCTATGACTTTCTAATACTGAGTCAAAAATTGATGATATGTAAATAAGTTTCCCAATTCTCCAAAACAGGCTGTTTCCTTCATATCCTCCCAGGTTTATGGGAGCCAGCTGGATAGCCTGCTTCCATATTCTTCACCCCCTACTCTATCTCCTACCGCACCCCAGTAATAGTGGAAAAATCCAGCGTCCTTTCTTTAATTATGCCCATTTGCAGCATTAGTCTTGCAGTAAATCATCAATCAGCACATATGCTTCAATAAATCATTGATTGCTTTCTGATCATATTGTCTAGAAAACTGATAATGATTTTTCTTTCTTTCTAATGCATGTAAGAGGGAAATCTTTTTTCTTCTTTTGAAATATGGACATATCAATAATTATGAAACCAAGTAAATGTAATACATTTTTTAATTCAAAGCTAATGAAAATATCAAGCCCCATTAGAAAATTTAACCATTCTTAGGCAAACTTTATTAGGATTTTTAAAAAATGAGAAAACTTATTTTAAACGACCACTCTTAGCAATGGATACAATTTTTTTTTTGCCATTTTTTATAAAATTTCCCCACTTGTCAAATTTCTTTTTGAAGGCAACAGTAAATTAAAGAGGAATCTTTTGGAAACTTCTCCTTTATGTTGGATAGCTACCTAAAAGCGTATTTGCACTTGCAGGACAGCATATTCTCTTAAATGAGTCCACTGATTTTTTTAATGTATTTTTTTCCTGTCACCATGAAAACTGGTGCATTCTTTGATAGCAGAAATAAAATCGTTAAGTCTGATTTCGCAGCGTTGCATTAAGGTTGGCCCTGAATAGTAAACACATTCATGGTATTTGAAAATTTTCATCCTAATTATGTTCCATAGATGATATAATTTAGTTATACTCCAGATGTTTCATCTAAAATGCCTTTTCTGTCTTTTCCTTTTTACTCTTGTCCTCACTTTTAATGATCCATCGGCCGACAGTGTCTTTACATCCAAAATGCAAAGCAGACAAGTGGGCATGTCAGGAAAGAACATGACCAAAAGCACCAGCATCAGTGGAGACATGTGCTCGCTAGAGAAGAATGATGGCAGCCAGTCTGACACAGCAGTGGGCGCCTTGGGCACCAGTGGCAAAAAGCGGCGTTCTAGCATTGGGGCCAAAATGGTAGCTATTGTTGGTCTCTCACGGAAAAGTCGCAGCGCTTCTCAGCTCAGCCAAACGGGTAGGAATTTTTATGTTACATTTGACTTCATATTTGAGTTGTCATTACAATATTATATTCTTTTATCTTACTCATTTTATTGCAGTAATGTGTAGATGATGACATGTTCCAGAGGGAAAGGGGCATTTTAAACTAGTTAACTTTTCTGAAAACATAACAATGACTTTTTTTTCAGTGATCAATGAGCCTGCTTCAAAGTGAACCTTGGCCACTGTTTTTGAAATGTATATAATGTCGTTCCTCCTCAGGGAGGAGTTAAGCTTGGTGCCCCTAATTACCAGCTGCTGATCCTTTGTAAAGGTACTATGATATGTGAAATATTTGCTTGTCTTTAGGTTCCTCAAGTTGGAACCAGCCAAATTAATTTTCATTCCCAGCAAGTTGCCACGAAGATAACGCCTCATATTTTGTGTGAATAATATAGTTCTTGTATTGCTGACAACCTGACTTCCTTTTCAGTTTGTAAGCAACATTTACCAGCAGTATCAATTTTCTCACTGAAGTTTTTATTTTCCTGTTAAAACTTCAAGCAGCAGTATTCTCCAGCAGCAGGGATGGAGGAATTTCCTGCTGACAGTGAAGATATTCAAAGCTTTGCTACTTTAAAATTCAGTTTCTAATTCACATCTGCAAAAATAAATTAGATACAACACTCCTACTCAGAAAAGCCACTGTTAGCAATTAAGACATTTGTGAGTCAAAGCAATGTCTTTTTTTCAAATGGGTGTTGATAATTAAACATTAAATCCTTGGTATCTTGGAAATAATAGCATATCTTCTACTTAACAAACAAAAGCATGTAATATGGTGTTTCTTTTATAGCAAAATAAATTATAGGCAACTAGATTAAGTCTAATTTATGTTTGAATAGTAGAATTCTTATGCACAGAAGTCAGGACATAAATCTATAGCACAAAAGAAATTAAGGTTACATTAAGTCTTGGACCCGGCTACTTTTGATTTTACAAACCATAAAAGTGATAATGGAAATTGAACCTTATGTAAAAATATTATATTGAAATAGTTATTTGATGATGTTCCTTATATTGTTATTGTAATTCAACTATATTTAATGTGATTTTTGTTATAGAAATTTTTCATTTGGTGTTTTAAAATGTTATTTTGCATTTTAATGTAGAAATAGAAGTTTAGTTTGTGGACAATGAGCATACAGATGATATTTAAATGATTTTTAAAATGGCTAACATTTATACATAATTAACTACATTTTGCTAATATGATAGATATTAGCCTTTTGAAATTGAATATTTTTTATACTTCTCTAACAGAATTTTTTTATTGCATTGTTCTCCATAATACTTAAACATCTATAAACCTAAAATTTCTCTAAAAATAAAGTTTATTAATTTTTTAGAAATTAGGAACTGAAAACAGACATTAATAAGACTACAAGTTAGAGAGCAGGTGATGTTAAACTAAATAATTAATTCCATTCAGGGGTATTTTGATAAATATTGAGTACTTACTATGTGCCAGACACATAGAGAACAAAGATGAGTAAAAAATCATTTATTACCCAAGTTGCTTACAATCTAGTAGGAGACAGATGCTTAAACAGATTGCTTCAAGGCCACATGCCAGTGGCTAAACTAAGATTACACAGAAGGTATACCAGATGCTCAGAAGAAGGTTACTTGACCCAACCTGGAATTCTAGGAGTGAATTCCTGAGGATAATACCTCATGTGAGGTATCATCTCAATGACTAGGGTGACTGCTAATTAGGTAAAAGTCAATTAGAAAGGTATTCCAGATAGAGACCATAATGAACAAGGCATAGAGGCATAATACGTACAGGAATGATAAGCAGTTACATACTTTTAGCATAAAATATTGGACTGCGTGGCTAGAGATTGAGGCTAATAGGTAAGTAGGGATTAGGTCAAGGAGAGCCCTGTAGATCATGTTTATAGGTGATAGGAAGTTTTAGAAGGTTTTCAGTAAAGGATTTATATGGTCATTTTTTTTTTTTTTTTTTTTTAGAGACGGGGTCTCGCTCTTGGTCAGGCTGGTTTCGAACTCCTGACCTTGAGCTATCCACCCGCCTCGGCCTCCCAGAGTGCTAGGATTACAGGCGTGAGCCACCGCGCCCGGCCTATATGGTCATTTTTGCATACAAACTACATATTCGTAGTTTTTAGGCTATTTGAGATGCCATGTGACAAATATTTTTTGAGCGTCTACCATATGCCAGGAGCTATCCTAAAGAAAACATGAGAAAACAGACATTGTTTTCCTCTTGGGTCGTGTATTCTAGTGAGACTACGATAAAGAAGTAAACTTAAGTCCACATCACAGAAAGAGCATTTTAGGATGAATTAGCAGACTACACAATAATTCAGACAGATAAGCTCCTGAACTAAGTCAGTTGTAATAGAAACAGATATGGGGTAATAGATTCAGGAAATTTTTAAAGAGCAATACTAGTAGTCAGTCACCTAACTTAGTGACTGGTTGGCTATGAGGAGGTAAAGGAGAGAAGATTCTATGATGGATCCCGTATTTCTGACAATCCATCACTGAGTGGATGGTAGTGCCATTAATGGACATTGGAAGTAAAAGAGCAGAAGTAGGTTGGGGGAAGAGGGAGAGGGATGAGTCTTTGATTTAGGACATTTTGAATTTGTGAGGTCTGTGGAAATTTCTAAGTGAACATCTAGAACATATTTTTAAAAACACTTCTGTAGCTAGTGTCAGAACCAGGGACATAAATCTGAGAGTTATAATGTTGTACTTAAAACCACAAATGTGGCTGAAATTGCCAAAGAAGATCACTACAGATAAAAGAATATTGGACCAAGAAAGTACCCTATGGAAGATTAACATTTTGGAATTGAGCATAAGAAGAGGAATCCAAGAAGAAGACCAAGAAGGAATGATCATGAAGAAAGGACCAAAACTATGAAAGGATAGTGTCACAGAAGCTAAGAGTATAGAAGAATTCAAGAAGAGAATGGTCACTATTTCTCAATGATCAATTTCGTGTCTTTACAGTTTTGGCATATATATCCCATATATCTTTCTTTGACAACATTTTTATCACATAATTATAGATCTGTTAACTATACAGTGAGACTTTGTAATAACACTGATTTGGTTTTCAAGTATGATTAGTATAGATTTTTATCTTAAAAAACATTTTGATGTTAGCAGATATAAGAAATGCAGTATTGTTCCTGGCTATATTATTACTCCTCTCCTATATGTTGTATAGTAGAAAATAAAGCCTCTTTGTTGTTTTCATTACTATTCAGTGGCATCATAATGGTTAAAACTTCAATTTTTCTTAAAATGTGCAGTAATTCCTGCCTACTCATTTAATAGCTTTGGCCTATTGGCAATAGAGTGCAGATTATTTCCCATTTTAAAACCTGAGTTTAACTGTAGCACAGCTAACAGAGATTTTTTTACAGTTACTAGACTTCAAACTTTCAATGGGTTTCTAAATTCTATATTTGTGTGTATATGGGTATGTGTTTCAGGTAAGGTTTTTATGTTTTGTTTTTTTTAAGAAAAAAATGTAATCACAAGCTCCAACGGTATTTAAAACTGAAATCTTCAAATTTAAGTATTTGATCAATAATCAGTTTAGATATTAAATTAGCAACAGTAGTTTATCTAAAGTAATGAACTTGTCTTATAATATTGAATCTTACAATAGCTCCTTTGTTCAGAGATAAATATATAAGATGTATTGAGTAAAATCTAAAAACAAGAAGTACCATGTATGTTTCCAGCTGATATGTTGCATTTTCAAAGATCCATTTAGTATTCTCTTGATTTTCCTGGCCTCTGTAAGGAGATCTGCATGTAATTAAGTTAAAGAGTTATTTAATGAATAATGTATTATTTTTTCAATTTTTGATATGGTATTTATCATTGTAAAACTAAATATTCCACCACTGTGGATATCAAGATTAGATAAGATCGTTTACCTGACTTCTGAAAAGTAGACAACTCAGCAAAATGAGATCTTCCTAAAGAATAGTGAAATGATTCTAGATGATACCATAGTAATCATATGTATTAATAAATCATAATTGGCAAAAGAGAAACCATTTATAAGGTATATTGGCCAACACACACAGTGGCTAAGTCATATCTCTCCTCTGCCACACTATTTTATATGCTTTTTTGCCTGTTAATTGGGAACTTACCTTTAAAATCACCATTTCTGAAGAATTAAGTATGACTTAATAGACATTGTAATCTAGTAGAAAGCATAAAGAGAGAATAAGGAGACTTGCATTTGATTGTTTACTCTGGGTTATATAATATATTAGATATGGCCTCTTTAAAAACCTGCCCAACAGATCTGAGTCATAGTATGTTCGTCTGACAGAAAGAATTGATACTTGCTGTCCTAACAGAGTCTCTGTAAAGATAATACTTTTAAATGTATAGGAAAATACATTAAAACCTTAAAATCACTTGGTGAGATATAAGTAGCCAATTCAGACTCAGGAGGGAAGCAAGAGTTCTATTTTAGACATGATTTTGATTTTGAGATGCCCATTAGACATATAAGTGCAGTTGTTATATGATTGGTTGGATAGATGAGTTTAGAGACCAGTAGATCAAAGCTAAAGATATAATTTTGGAGTAATTAGCAGGTAGTATATAAAGCCATGGAACTGAATAAGAATACCTTGGGTAACTTAAACCAGGAAGGAAACTAAAGACTGAGCCCTGGGACATTCCAACATTTAGAGGTCAGTGAGAAGAAGAAAATCCATCAAAGGGGACTTAAGAAAGAGCAACAACTAAAGGGGGAGGGGGGAAAAAGTATATTGTATCTTAGAAACCAAATAAAGAAAATACTTTAAGAAACAGGACATGATCTGTTGTGTCAAGTGCTTCTGACAGGTCAAGTAAGATGAAGACTAGAAATTTACCATTGGATTTGGCAGGATGGAGGAATTTGGTAAACTTTGACAGACCTTGCAGCAATGGACGAAGCATGATGAGAACAAGTAGAGAAAATGGAGAGGTGAGGTAGAGTTAGTGAGAATAAAAATAAGTCACTAAAAACCATAATTTGCAACAGCATGAATTTGTTGCTTAATTTTCACAACTTGAGGTATATGCATTATCATCCCCATTGTGCACATCAGAAAACTGAGACTCAGAAGTTTTATGATAGTCAGATATAGCTCCAAAGCTAGTACTCTTTATGTCACCCCTCTATTGCTAATAGTATGTTTTTATAATTAGTTCTTTTCATATCATTAGGTGGAAAAAACTTTCTCTTCAAATAAAAATTCCTCAGGGAAGTACTTGTAATTTAGTATAGGCCTTATTTAATTTAACTAGACATATTTTAAGATGTAAATAGCCAAGAGGCATCGTTCATGTTAGTAATCAGTAAAGGCCTAGTAACCATAAATAGCTAAGCCATAAATAGTTTAATTCTAAGGTGAGAAATATATACAAGGAAAAGAAATCTTTTAATTTCATTAGAATTAAATGCTTTAAGGTTTTTGAGCATCAGAGTATAAACAGAAATGCAATTTAAAGGTAAAGTCCATTTTAAATGAAATTCCCATATACTCTAAAAAGGCATAGGGAACTGCTAGATGCTTTTGTATTCAACTGAGTCCTGTTCCTGTGACCTGCTAGGAAGAATTCCAAAGAGACAGTTGCAGTTATTTGGTGGAAATTTAACAAAGCTTTAACTAAGCAATATAACCAAGATAATGATACCAGGAGTAATGATAGCTCGTTTTTTCAGTGTATGTAAAAAGGTAGGACTACTGGCTCATCATCCCCTTGGGCTTTGAAAGCTATTTGGTATTTCAAACTTTGTAGAATGAAGAACACTAAGGAGAATCCATGTTTCCTCTCTGATGCTGCTGTAAGTGGGCAAATCATTTTTATTATTCCAAGGTGAAGTGTTTTTTTAACTGACACTCCATTATTCACTACCTTATAACGTTTTAATATTATAATATAACAGCATATTACTATTCAGTAAATATTGAACTTCTACTAAGTGACAAATGACATGGTATGTGCTAATAACTGGGGTCCTCCTCAAATGGTATATGTTCCAGTGGGAAAGATCGGCCCTAACAAAGTAATAATTTTTCAAAATTACAAAGCTTGCCTTGACAAACAGTACCAGTGGTATAAGAGTGTATCACAGAGGATACTAACCTACTCTGGCTCATCTTTCTATCCACAAAGCCAAATGGCTTTTTAATTTAAAGTCAACTGTATAGGGTCTGAATTTGTGTGCTATGTATACTATGACTGAGAGAGGCAATAGATTCTAATCTAACCTAAAATATGCTTGAGATTGAAATATTGGGAAAGTGGAATCTAGTGTACTTCTCTTAGGCATTAAAGTTTGGCACTAACATAAGAATGTAATTTCTGTAGCTTGTAGTGCAAAGAGTGGTTTTATTTTTGCTTTTGATCTGGTATGTGGATAATACATTGCTTTTTACTTAAAGCTTTAGATGGATGAGAGCTAATAGAAAGTATGAGTTGAGGTAGGGAAATGTTCTGAAAAGGAAATTGATGGTGAGACAATATGGAAGGCAGAAGCATTACAAAGATGGAGAGACAGGGAAATAATTGCAGAAAACCACAGGGGGCCTCCAGAACAGGGGCTGTGCACATAACTGAGATTTTGAGGCATTTTTCCTTCTACACCTTTTATCCTCCTTTCCAAAGGAAATATAGTGGCCAACCCGCCTCCTGTCATATCCCTTCCAGTCCCATTGGCATTTGAAATATCTCATTTTATTGTCCCCTTTTGTCTCCATCCTCCTACTGCCAGCAGTCATTTTATCCTGGGATTAGAGCTAAAAGGAAGATGAATGACCAAAGGTTTCCGACTTGTCATCAGCCAGACTGAGTTCCTCTTTATTTAACCAGTCAGTTGTGAAAATGTCTTATTGGATATGCTAATTTGGTAAAGTTCTACTAAAATATGCTAAAATAAATTTCTTAAAATACAAAGACTGTTTAAGAAATATGTGTTCATTTGACTTATTTCATTTGGAAAGTTTTTTCCAAAATATAAGGAAAATAAAAATTATTTTACATAAATGAAATTACCTGTGTTTTAAAAATAAAATCATAAATGTAATGAACAGTATATCTGCACTGTCCAATACAACATGGTGGCCCTAGTCACAGGTGGCCATTGAGCACTTGAAATGTGACTAGTATAACTAAATAACTGGTTGTGGGAATGGTCTAAATGGCAGCTTGAAAGATTCTGGGCTTAAAAAGGCACTTAGAGTTAAAAAAAAAAAAGTTCAGGAGTAATGGTAATATATTACCTCCTTAATATTGGTTGACTGCCATATTCATTTGAGGACAAAGTGCTTTATTTCTTAAGCGTAATGAAAAAGAGACATGAGAAGTAAAAGAAATAATAGACATGTATTGAAATGCCAGCTGTGTTCTGGGTACTTTGCAAAGCTCTTTGTAATTTATTAATTTTTAAAAACTCCATATTTGCTCTTTGAAGTAGGGATTATAATCCCTAATTTTTATTTTTTATGAGGAAACTGAAGAAAGCAATAGAAAGAAGGATGATGGGGAGAAAGAAGGAAGGAAGGGAAATAATAAATGATTTTGAGCAAGTCCCACTCAAAATTGTGAAGCCGGAGAATTTTCTCCAGTACTCTTCACTTTCTGTTCTTTTCGAATGGGGCTCCCTTCCTTTCAATCCTGATCCCCTTAAGTGTTTTCAGATTGTTTCACCCTTTTCTTTTCTCAGGAAATAGTTGACTAACTCATTCCCATTAAGATACAGAATAGTTGGAAATGCTTAAGTACTCTCTTCAAGTATTTATAATTTCAGAATTGGAAATTCTTCTTTTTTTTTTTAATTTCAGCATATTATGGGGGTACAAATATCACGGTTATGTAT
>VBSM01001124.1:46686513-46712021 GCA_008086735.1 Cheirogaleus medius
CTATATCACCGTTGTTTCTTAAAGCCGAATAGTACTCCATGGTATACATATAAAGCCAAAATAGTGAATGTGTAGTGGTGAGATTTCAGGCATCAAGAAGTGGAAAGAGAAGTTTAGAGAGGGTAGAGGGTCTTCCTGTATCTCCAAAATCACCCCTATGATGAATATATATTCTCTTTTCTTCTACATATACCCAGTGTACCTTTGAAGAGCTGCCATTTTTATAAAGCCTAAAGATGTGTTACTTGCTAAAATATAATTATTTAGCATAATGACATTTCAATAACTTTTAAATTGCATAACACACAGATGTCTCTATTCACATTAGTGAAAACTGAATCCCCATACCATGCTGAAACTTACTCGTAAAGATGTATTTTGAAGAACAGAGATAAAAAGAGAAAGAACAAATCAAGAAAAGTGCATCATCCTTAGTCATAAAGCTTTCATACTTTGGAGGAATTCTTTCTGAAAAGGTTGAATTAGCATCACTGAGAAGGCACAGTAATCTCTGTAGATCCAGGTTGTGACACAGTTTCTAGAGGTGGCCAATTGCTGATTTGTGTTCTCTTCTTTCACTCTTCGTTTCCTCAAAGAGCAGAAAGAAGTGAGCCAAGCTGCATACTTCTCTCTTTCTGCCAGGACAGGCTATAGCAGGACATGGCTATGTCCAAAGCTAATCCCACTCTCAAAGTGGCACATTCATATTTTCCCTCTCCTCTCCTCTCCCCTCTTCTCTCCTCTCCTCTCCTCCTGTTCTATCTATAGCTCCATCTGAAACAGGAATTATAACACCTTCAAGAGTTTCTTGACACCATTGTTTGTTTCACAGTTTTATATCTGTAATTCTGACTTGCTTGCATCTATGCTGCCTTACTTTGAGTCCTGGCAATATGTGCTCCGTTACCATAGCTTTGCCTGTATCTCCAGCTCTTCAGATCCTGCTTCTTTTTCTGCCATCCATTCTAACCTCATCAGAAGAACTAGCATAATAAGTAGAATTCCTAAACATTTCTCTTCTGGTTATAAAAACATGCTGAATCAGGAACAATCTAAAAACCTCTGATTGGATTATAACCTTGACTGCATACCACTATGATTAATACCACCATCAGCATCATCATACTCCCCCGTCTGTTCCTGTACACTAGTACTGGCCTGGCTTCAGGTCATGGTGGGCATTGTTCCATTCTCTCAGGATTTAATCCTGGTGCTTAAGCTATTGGTTTATTTATTCTCTTCTTGCTATAAAATTATAGTAACTGTTTACATAGTAACAGTAATAGTAATATTTCCATAGCTATAGAGAGGCAAGGTAAGCCTTTCTATAATGAAGAAAATAAAAGATATATTAACATTATAATTTTATCTTTTAAGAAAAAAAGGAAACATAAATAGTGGAATGGCAGCCATTGTATTTCAACCGAGTTTCTCAATATTTCTATAGTCTATTAAAGTTATGTACATTTTTGAACTTGCACCTGAAGGATAGAAACAGCACATGGTTTTATGCACTGCTCTTATTTTATCATTAGCAGCCTTTAAAAATATTTACTTAGTACAAGCAGTATGTTTATTTGACAGATATAAGAAAGTGACAGATTCAACAACTGAATTTGTATTGAAATGTGGAAGGCCAGTAGATACATATGTATAGATAACTTCTGTGAATTAGTCAACTCATAGATATGTTTAAATATGTATGTGTGTTTAATTCACCATAATTATGATTAATAGTATACTATATTTCATCTGCATCTAAAGGAGATAACTATATTTTTTAAAGCTTTTCTCAGTGGAATAAGAGATGATAAGAACATTTTGTGGATGTGAAACGGAAGCAAAATATGTTAAGTGACTTTCTCAAAGTCTCATAGTAATATTATGAAGCAAAAACAAAAGCTATTTCACTGTTTAATAATGTGGTGATGTTACCTTTGTACAAGGAAAGTTTCTTTTTAAACTTATAGCTATATTTTATATAATAGCTATTTGCACAGAGAGTACATTAGGATGATAAATTTATATACTTCATATGTAATGTCTTTACTTTTTTCAGAACTAAGCTGACTTCTCCTTGTTTAATAAGATCCCACCAGTGTATGCCCAATTTCTAGCTTTTATATGTCAATCAATATGAAGTACTACTGAAAATTTTTCATAAGTCAATAATTATAAAAGTAAAATAAATTTAAATGTTTAAAGTGATCTCTTCAAATTAATCACACAGGCAAAGAAGGAAGAATCACACATTGGATATGTAGGTATAAGATGTCTGCTATTTTCAAATGATCATGTAAGAGAAATACAAGTGCACAGATTATTAATATACTACTAAGTATATGCATATAGAATATAAGTAGCTGTATTGGCTGTATATTGTTGAACTGTAAAACCCCTGGAGAACAGGGGCCACATTTATCTGTCTTTTTACTATAAAATACTGGCTCAGTGTCTATCTTTAAATGAATATTTACTAATTATATAACTGTAACAGACTGACAGAAAGTGGTATTTGATAATATTATTTCCATAATGCATTTCTCTTTGGGCTTGGTTCTTGACTTGAAGGAAAATGCCAGAGCTGCAGATAAGGAACTCTAATGATGGTATCTACTATATGGAAGCAGGTGAGAAACTAGGATGAGCTAGAGGCTAGAAGACTATATATGAGTTTTCTATTGCTACTAGAACAAATTATTACAAATTTAGAGGCTCAAAACAACACATACTTATTATTTCTTACTTTCTGTAGATCAGAAGTCCAGACACAGTGTGGCTCAGCTGTTTCTCTGCTTAGAGTCTCAGAAGGCCAAAATTGAGGTGCTGGCAGGAATGTGTTCCTTTTTATTGGTTCTGGGGAGTGAGTCCTCTTTCAAGCTCCTTCAGGTTTTTGGCAGAATTCAATTTCATGTGATTATAAATGAAGGGCCGAAGTTCCCACCTCCTGGCTGGCTGTAAGCTCCTAGAGGCAGCTTGCATTACTTGGTTCATAGGTCCCATGTTCAAAGCCAGCAGCAGCAAGTGAAGTTCCTTTCGTGCTTCTAGCCTCTCTAACCCCTTCTGCTCATCTCTCCTCTGCTTTCCTCTTCTGGTGGTAACTGATTCTTCTGCCTTTCTCTTCTGCTTTTTAAGGACTTAATTATATTAGGTCCATTTGGATAATCCAGGACAAACTTCCAATTTTAACATCGGTACCTAGATTAGTGTTTGATTGAATAAATACAGGATGGGATCTTAGGGAGGGGACATCTTTAGAATTCTTCCTACCATAGAACCCTAGAAGCAGTAAGTCATTTTATAAATGAGATTATTATATTAAGTTTCATATCAAAATCTAGATTTTGTTATTGCTGTTGATATTATAAGCTTTAGTGAGTTCATATTTAACTGTTCCAGTTATTTCTCTACTGTGCTTCAGGGAAATAAGAAAAAAGTTTTATATCTAATCATGCATACTTAGAGGAGGAGTGTACCAGCAGGTGGTGGCAACAGCAGTTAGCAGAAAAATCTCAAAGAAGTTCTTGGATAATAAGAGAAACCATGCTCAAAATGTGCCTCTCCAAGTAGAAATTCTTACACCATTTCTACCTTGGGAAAATCTGGGTTTTAATTTATTAAGGAGAAAGAGAGTATCTTTCAGATGAAAGAATATCAAGATAAAGAGTAATTCTTAGACATTTACCTGAACTGATTGGCTTGATTGCTAAACTATAGTCCTTGTGTGATCAGAGACCCAAAATAGATGTCTCCTACTAATTAAGAATTAGGATCTTCTTGGTAATCTTACTTAAAGGACAACAAAATGGGCATTTTAATAGTTTGGTAATAGTGATTGCATGAAATATCAGTGCAATGAAATAATTAGATTTCTATAGCTATAAGCATCTGGTATTCACTCAGCTCTTCATGCTTGTGTTTATTATTTTAATAAAGATTCTAAGAAAACATTTTCTATATTTGTACTGAAAATATGACTTCTCCTTTGCTCTGACTGGTCTTTACTAATAATAATGCACAGGAGAGTCACTTTTCATTTGATAAAATAAAATATGGGAATTTATGCATAATTTTATGTAATTACTAATTACTGAATAAAACTTTCTCCTCTGGAATTTATGTAATACCTATTTTGTTGCTTAATAAACTGAGCCACTGAAGTTAAGTGAAAAATGTACTAAAATGATAGCAAATTATTTTTAAATCATAGCCATGTGATGAAGATATGCCTATTGTTTAAATATAATCATTCCTGTCTTTTCAGGAAAACATGAATCAAAAGTATTTCCTTTTCTGTATTTTTAATTTATAAAACCAATACCTGCTTTTACTTTATAAAAATAAAAATAATAAAAACACCTATAATAGAAAATAAAAATTGCTTCCTCACTTACCTACCTCCTCTACTTTGACCTCATATCCCAGAGAAAACCTCTGTTAATGTTTTATTGTGTAATCATCCAAATTTTATCCATATTGCAGGATACACTCTCTACATGTTCTATTGCAATTTGCTATTTGTTTTTCACTTGAATATATATTTTGGAATCTATACATATCAATACATATGGATCTACATCATCTTACAGTATAGATATAACTTAATGCCCTATTGAAAGATATTTAGACTTTTTCTGTATAATGCTACAGTGAACATACTTACACTGATCCTAGTGTATGTATGATTTATTTGTAGGATAATTTCTCCAAGTAGAATAACTAAGAGGGCATACATATTTTTTTAATTTTGAAAAATATTGCAAGTTACCCTCAGAATGTATTATCCAATTTACATTTTCTCTGAGAGACTATGAGACCGCTCATATTTGCCCCCTCTTGGCCATACTAGTGTTAATTATTTTTAGTGTTAATTTTTTTTATATCTTTGCCAATCAGGTACAAATTTTCATTTTCATTTTATTTAGTACTCAACAACCACTTATTGAATGTATTATTTAAGTATTGGTGAAATTAAGAATGCTTCCATGTGCTTATTGGTTAATTAACCATTTTTATTCCTTTTTTCCTGTGAAATACTTGTCCATAGTCTTTGCCCAATTTCCAAGTTCTGAGTCATTTTTAGTAAAGCATTTTTCTCTCTAATACTATAAAAATATTATTATATTTTGTTCTCATACATATATGAAGTTGTTTTTATGAGTTTAAATTTTTGATGGATCTGGAATTTCTTTTGTAGTTGGTGAAAAATAGGGATCTAAATTTACTTTTTTCAGATGGATATTAGTTGGACCTAAATAATTCATTTGATAACCCAAGCTTTATCTATTGGCTTAGAATCCCATCCTTAGTATATAATAAATTACCCTTATTTTTGCTATTTCTGGATTGTCTGTTGTGTTCCATCAATTTTAGGAGGTAAAACAGTTTCACAATGTTTTAATTATTATTCTAGCTTTATAATTCATTCTGCTAACCAGTAACACAATGCTATTCTCATTATTAATCTTCAAATTTCTCTTGGCTAACCTCTCATAATTTCTTTACCTGGTAAATTGTAAAGTTAAAATTACACTAAAATTTAGACTAATTTGGGGAGAATTGGCAGATTTGTAATATTGATTCTGCCTATTCAGAATCAGGGTATGCCTATCCATGGATTCAAGCCTTCTCTCATGCCCTTCAGTAACATCAGTTTTCATCATACATCTTCTGGACATAACTTGTTAATTTTATTTCTAAGTATTTTGAAACTTGTATTACTATTGTAAATACCATTTTTATATTATATTTTTAATTGATTATTTTTTGTATTTAGGAAATTATTGATTTTTATGTTGCTCTAAATCTTGTTTCAGGCCACCTTATTAAACTCTGATTAATTCTAATACTTTTTTCTCCTTAATTCTAGCAGTTTTCTCTTCGGATTTTCTAAATACACCATCAGATCTTCTGAAAACAATTTTCTTTCTTCCTTTAAGTGTACTTTCAAGGTGCATCTGCTCAGATCTATTACAGATTAATTGGAGCAGTGACTTGAGATACATTCAGAAATTATATTATATTTCTTCCCTGCTACTCTGGAAAGTGGATCAATATGACTCACTCCTTTTAAAAAAGGGAAGAAGGAAAAGAAGCAATATTTTTTTCCTAACTCCAAATCTGCATTATATAAGTCTTATTTTCAAGTAAGAAAGCAAAATTAAGCATTCAATTATACTCTATTCTCTGTAGTTCTTTGATGCATATACTTTAATCTATGATTCATTGCTTTTTAAGGTCATTGCACTATTAATATATTAATTATTAATAAAAATTAATTTATTAATATGACATTGAATCTTTTGCCAATTTAAGATCTATTTTCAGCTATACATATTTGCAAAGGAATAAGAAAATAAATTTTTCAAATATATTAACAAAGCAATAAGAACAAGGGCAAAAGTAATCAGAAGCAATATTTATTAAGAGCTTTTATATCTGTAGCATTCTAACTCTTCTCATTTAAATATGCTACTAATTAAAAATGGAAAATATTTGATATTATGCAAATAGAAAACTTTTTTACCTAAAGCAGCATTTCCCAAAGTTTATCCCACAAAACAATAAGTCTTTGGTTGCCAACAGATGTTAAGCAAAAAAACAGGATTTCGTCGTCAAGTTAGTATAGAAAAAAGTAAGTTAAACAGTTTTAGTCTTTTTTTTTTCCACTTGCAGGACTTCCCGTTGTTATATTTGGGTGCTTTGTAACTCTCCAAAAGAAAGGTAGAATAGGTAGCTTTTTCCTGACTCACTTTGGCCAAATAACCCTTTGTTTATGAAGCTTATCTTGGAATTAATATTCCTTAGAATATTTTGGAAAACAACTAAACATTTTTAAATTTAAACTGCAGCATGAGTTTTTAAGAAAATATAAACTTAGAAGAAGTAGACAAAAAGCTTTCCCCTGATTAATTCGGCATTCTCAGTCATTACTCATCATTGTAGAGTCATAGAGAAAACTAGACTTTTCACAGTTAAGAATGCCATGACAAAATGCCTTAAGGAGGTAAAACGTTTAGACCAAGCTGCCAACCCTTTCTGTTGTAATTTCATATTACATATCTCAAACTCAAACTCTCCTCCTGAGTTCATTAAAGGTACTATCATTAAGGTAAAATTTGGGGTAGAAATTATGTCCAAAGCTAACAAAAAAATTCCACAGTGTTATTGTAATTCCCACAATTTTTCTCTTAAAAGTAAGTTTATTTTAGAGAATTTTATTATTATTGCTTTTGAACTATAAAGAGAAAAGGGTATAACCCAGGATTTTGTGAGAATGACAGCATATTACTACTAAATGTACCAAATTACAATTTTAAAAAGTTTTATTTTTATGCATTAATTTTTGGGTAACATTGTCTAATATAATTCTTTCTGTATTTCAGTATTTATAGTCATTTTTCCTGAAAGGATGTTTGTTTATTTGTTTACTTAGCATTTTATTTCCCCTTAAAAGTTAGCAATACATTCTATACAACTTAAAATTAATACCTAACTCAAGGCAAATGTTAGATGTAATCTGAGTGTGATAAAATGTCCTTTTTATTGAACCTGATCTTAACTGGTAGACTTTTGCTTTTATGCTGGACCCATTTCGGATTTTTTTCCTCATGGAAATATTCTACATGATTTAGGAAATGTTATATTTGAAAGTTATAATTTTTACCTTAAAGGAGAAATATTATAATGGACCACTACTGCAGAATCTTTAAATCCTACAAACTATTGTTAATATTAGAGATATTTTCTTCTAATCTATTTGCATGTTTTTATATGATGGATACTATTCTGATTCTGTATATATTCCACATAATATTACGATACAAACATATTCTTACATTATAACAAACATTTTGACTACAAAAAATCTGTCATATATAGTATAATTTAAATAACCTAGTACTTCAAAAAATTATTATATATAGAAAAATATAATTCTTTTTAATAGCAGTTATTGAGATTTAATTCACATACCACACATTCACACATTTAAAATGTATAATCCAATCATTTTTATTATATTCAAAGATATGTGCAACCTTCCTTACAATTTTAGAAATTTTCATCCCTCAAAAAGTAACTCCATACCTAGCTATTACCCATCCTCCCCTCCCCTAGTCCTAAGTAACCACTGATCTACTTTCTGCCTCTATAAACTTCTCTATTCTAGGCTTTCATAAGAATGGAGTCTTATAGTATGTGGTCTTTTGTGACTGGCTTCTTTCACTTAGCATAATTATAGCATATTCACTTCAGACCAGCCACATTTCAAGTGCTCAATTGCCATGTGTGGCTTGTGGTTGCCATACTGGACAGCACAGGTTTAGATTCCACTGCTTTGTAGGTGTGCATCTTCTTGAGCCTTAGTTTACTCATCTGTAAAATGGATATGATATCCATTTTAATGGATTAATATGAGGATCTAATTATATAATATATGTGAAGGTACTTATAAATTTTTTATAAATATTAATGATTATTTACCTTTACTATAAGTCACAGAACAGCTGCAGCTATTCCAGAGATGCAGCTAAAAGCACATTCTTCCTTTAAGCCTCAGGGGATAAAAGGAAATAAATGAAGACATTAAAAATAAATCCATGAGAATATAGAAGTAACTAAAACTTTTACCCCATATTAAAAGTTGTTTGCTATTCTATGTTCTGCTGTCTGATAGAATTCAACTAAACAAAAAACCCTTTCACTTACTAAGCCCTCTATCTTTCTAAAGAATTAAATCATCAAAAAGATTGCTTACTGTGGAAGAGTTGAAATTTTTTTGTCTAATTATTTGGCTCTGTGCTCCTTGTGACTTTGGATGCCAAGAAGTTCAAAGTTAAATTTGAAGTTCAGCTCTAGTAGTTAAGTAGAATTTATAGTCTGTATATTTATACTAATTTACATTTTAATTATTTTTCACTCCTTTTCTACTTTATTTTACCATTATTTTTCTATTTGTATTTTTTAAATCCATACAGTTTATAAAACCAGAAATAAATAAAGATCAAGCTATTTTATAGATGTTTAAGGTTAATAAGATTGGCATTCAAATTAGACAATTTAGAGTTCTAAAATACTAATAGCACCAGAATACAGAAGTGTCAGAATATAATGAGGGGAATAAATGAACATTATTTTTTAAATAAATTTTGACTTCTTTCTAGAGAGAAAGATTTGAGTTACCAAAGAATGTAGAGCTGAAGTTGTTGGAAAACACTGTAGATATTTCTTTAAAAAAATTAATTCTGGACATCTCATCAGAGTTTAAAAGAATATGATTTTATCTCCTAGAGCTGAGATCCACAACTGTTGCCTTTAAGTAAGTTTGGCATGTAGTAGCATGAACTCTATAGTTTATATTTGATAATTTCATTAATTTTATGTATTTTGACCATATTTTGACCATTCCCCTTTGGGGAAAGCAGCAAATAGTCCAAGTTCTGCAGATATTTTCTGCAGATATATATATACATATATACACACATATATCTTTTAAAGAGGAGACTAGAGTTAAAAACTGCAAAAGCAACATATTTTTGGTAAGACTTCCTCTAACACTTAATAGCACCCTTAGATTATGGGGATCCATAAGGAGAAAACTATGTGTCTTTAATTGATATTGGAATATATCATACTTTTGGGTATGGGCATGATCTATAAAGATTATGAAAGCATGAAAGGTGTCCAAAAGAAAAATAACTGAACAGTGTGTTATCTATGTCATAACTTGTACTCTACCTCGTTTATGTAGAAAATTTATAGTATATAATGGGATTTTTCTTTTAAACAAGTCATCTATATGGCCAGAAACAAAAGGGTAACAGTGTTATGACATGAAATTTAGACGTATTATATTTCTGAGGCTCTGTGTTTTCTCAAAGTCCTCATTTCCACCCTGTACTTAAATTGCTTATACTTAATTGGTTCATATGCTTTTAAGGAGCAAAGACTTCATCTTCTGTATAAATTATTATTACTCTTAAAGCTTCTACACTCAACTTCTTTCTAAAGATTTTTATGTAATTTGAATTACTTGTTACCCAGCTATATGAAAAAACTACTAGGGAAAACACCATTTATTATAACTCTTTTACCTACCTCATGGTATCTGAAACAATATTTTTATTGGATAGAATAAAAGATATTTCTTGATTCATTGGCCATAAATATTATTTCTGATGGTGAAAGCTTTCACTGACTATGGACCTAAGTCTCTGATGTCTTGTTAATGTCAAGGTTTGAAACTATTTTCAAATAGATCAAAGAAGTTTTCAGTGGTTATTAGTAGTTGCTATTGAATGACATTTTATTTTATTTAATACTAAAAGATGCAGTAAAAAATTAAGACAATGTGATATACTTCTAAGAAATCCTTAGTAAATCACAGTTTGATTTTTAGAAGTAATAAAGAACAAGTCAATTGAGACTCATCCAACTCCTTTGAGAAGTACTGTGTTTAGGAAACCTTTTTAATATGTATGCACATATGTATCATAGTAAGAAGTCAGATTCTAGCAAATGTTTATAATGGGGAAAAAATAGAAATTCATGTTCTATGGAATGCTTTTTTGTTTTACTTATATTATTTTGGGAGTACCAATAGTACTAGCTAGCATCTGTTCTGACTGGTGGGCTACAAAATATTTTCAGTGTTAACCTGGTTTGTGTGAAGCATAATTGCATTGATTATATCTTTTTATGCAAATGAATAAATGAAAATGTGTTTAAAATTACAGTTACATTTTCATTTCACACCAGGAACCTAGTTTCAACTCAATAACCCCTGTGAATAAGGTATAAAACCTTGCTTAAGCCAGTACTTAATTACATTCATAGTAAACAAAAATGACTCATTAAACTTTTTGTTTTTCCTTCTTGATAGTACTGGGCTACATACAGATTTTTAACTATCCCAGATCTCTGTAATCTTTCAAAGAGCCATTCAACATGCCCAAATAAGATATAAGTATTGTTTCTAAAGGGCCAAAGGCCATTTATCCTTTCTAGGTTTGCCTGGATCAATGGTATCTGTAGCCTAAAATCCTTAAGAAAGACACTAGTGCAAATAGTACATATTATACTAAAAGAGGGCCTTCAGCTATGGAGCTACAAGTAGAAATTAAAGAAATTTGTCATTAAAACTCCAAATGATATAATAAACATCTAACAGTTCAATATAAATTCATTGTTTTCTTCCTCACTAAATATATCCTTGATTATAATATTTCTACTACTCTTTGCTCTCAGGGATTTGACTTCTTGCATTATCAGGGTAGGGGTAGGATATGCAGAAACAGTTGGGTAGAATTAGTAGCTCCCTTTGTTTACAGGTCTGACTACCATGCCACCTCATTCTCAGAAGTCCAAGGGCTCTCGAAGGCCTTTCATGTTAATATTCAGGGTTGGGGCTTCTGTATTAATATCTTCTACCAACTATATATCCTTTTGTTCCTTTAGGCCTCACCTACTCATTGGTTGCTGGGTTCCAATCCAGGAAGGTTCTCCTCACATAAGGCCAAATTATTTTCCTTATTTATATTAAATAATATTTGATATTCCATCTCTTTGGTCTTTTACCTCTTCTAGGACCAAGTCAGGAGTCAAAAATACCCTTGTAGCCTGAAAAGGCCATACCCCTAGTATAATTGCAGGAATCTGCTAGATTTCCCAAAGCACAGGAAAAGAATGTTCAAAGGAAAATATGTCTTGAAGGAAAATAGAGAAAAGAACCTACTTGCACAGGTAGACCTAGGGAAAACAAAGAAAGAGGATATGAAGAATAGTATGGACAGAAATGGAACAAAGCCATATTGCTAGTCTCAAGTCTCAAGATACGTGGTTTTATGGTTAACTTTGGAGAAAAAGTAATCTATGCAAAAGTCATTGCATGCTTCTTGCCTTTCCTTCATAGATTTCATGAGGTAAACTCTTTGCAGGAATAGAAATAGGGAAAAATGTATATTCTTATAAATTCCAAAAGAATCCAGTATAGGCACTTAGTCCTTTGGTTTGTTGTTTTAGGTTAGTTCCTCTTCACTGTGAGAATTTCAATTCACTGTTTATAAAATGAACAATATAATGATGATAATCTGCTGTGTATTTGAGAATAAATCTCAGGGAACATAATGATGTGACAGGCAGATAGTTTCCTGCTGCTAGTGAAATATCAATGCAGAGTTAAAATAGCCTTAGAAAATATACCTGTAGGTGAAACTGAAACATTTCAAAACTGAAGTCTTTTATTCTATCACTATGTTCATATCTAGCATAGAAATGTGACTTTTCATTTAAATCTGTACTTACTTAAAAACTAAATCTGTTGTTTTCAATATTAAAAGCAACACATTGTGTATTTATTTTTATTTCTCTTCATTTCTTTTTTATAAGTTTTATTTAGAAGTATAAAATTTATTTTTACTGAAGGTTTTCCTCATCTTTATATATTTGTTGAATTATTTTAAGTGATTTTATGATTAATTATGAGAATAAAATATAATCACATTTTTAGGTGTGTTGTTTATTGTCTAGAAATCATGAGATTCTGTAGAAGTAAGACCTGCCAAACTCTTAAAGACTTCACTTTGATAAAATTTATCAGGCTTGGCATGAAAAATGCTTTTCTTAACAGTGGAGACTTTCCAATATCACACACACTTCCTTGTCAGAAATTTTCATTACTAGAGATTGCAATAAAAGACAAGGGTTTTTAAAACTTTTTAATTATGAATCAATATATGGACTCACAGGAAGTTGCAAAATTATTACTGAGAGTCTCATGAACTTTTCACCTAGCTTCCTCCAGTGATAACCTTTTATATAACCCTAGTATGATATCAAAACCAGAAAAATCTAAATTGGTACAATAATGTTAACTAGACTAAAGACCCTAGAAGTGATGAATGAGTGTGAAGGCAACTCTACAAAGTTTTCCATATTTGAGACTTACATTAATATGATAAACTCATGGTTGTCTTAGTTTGCTTAGGCTGCCATAATAAAATACCATAGACTGGGTGGCTTAAACAATAGGAATTTATTTCTCACAGTTCTAGAGGCTGAGAAGTCCAAGATCAAGGTGACAACAGATTTGATTCTTAGTGAGGGCCCTCTACCTGGCTTGCAGATGGCCACCTTCTTGTTTCATCCTCATATGGCTGAAAAAAAAAAATAAGGGGGAAAGCAAGCTCTCTGTTGTCTCTTCTTAGAAAGGCACTACTACCATCATGAGGGCACCACCTTATGACCTCTTCTAAACCTGACTACTTCCCAAAGACCACATCTCCAAATACTTTCACATTGGGAATTTGGGCTTTAACATATGAATTGTGTGGGGATGTAATTCAATCTATAGCAATGGTGGAAGAATTTGTCAAAATAGGGATTTGAGATAGGAATGCAGATAAGGAGAGAAATACCATTTTCATCTTGGGAATAATGATTTTTGAAATGCCTGTGGAAACATTTAGGAAGTAGCTGATCTACCAGTCTAGAGTTTAAGGGATTAGGTTTGGCTGCAGATATAATATATGAGATCTAGTAGTCATCACAAATGATAATATTTATAGGATGGGAATGGATGTAGCCTAACGCTCTGTTCAGTAGGACAATGCTTACATTGGTTGGTAAGGAAAGTTACAGAAAGAAAAGTTCAGCTTGGGGGCCACATTGGTTAGGGAAGGTGTCATGAAAGAAGTGAGACTTTGAATGGCTTGTTTAGATAGAGAGGGTATGTGCCTGTGTGTGTATATAAAAATTATCTAAGCATAAAATTGATCTACCTAATTTTTTATCTAGAGCTATCCAGAGCTAAACACTTCTCAAGATTTCCAGTATCCATTTCAGTGTTTTTCTTTTAATCGGTAGTTTAATTTTAATTGCTATGTATTCAATTCAAAAAGAGTATAAGAAACATGTCTAATGTATGCTTACTTATAGAAAGTCCTAGATTATGGAAGGTCCTAGATAGCCAAATATAAATAAGATTTATACATTTCCTATGGGTGAAACACTCAAAATTTATCAAGTTAGATATAATGTGTGCCAAATTAAAAAATGTGAAATAATTAACTTTGTAGTAGGCATTGTGGAGAGATGTAATACCCAAATGTGAATTTTCTCTATCTATATGGAAATGGCTTAAAATATTTAAGTTTTAAAAAAGGAAACAAAATTACAGAATGTGATTCAATTTGTATTATATGTAATTATAGGAAGTAAATAAGCATAATGTGGTTTCCTTCATTAGGCAGTTAAGAGTATAGGAATTTATTCCACTAGACTTTTCAATATTTTCTAAGCTTACTACAATAAACATACATTACTTTTTAACTTATGCATTCTTTTATACTCTTAAAAGAAAGAAGCAACAGTTGTTTGGACTAGGACTGCTAGTGAGCATAACCAGTCTTGTGAATTGCAAATATTAGCCCTTCATAAGTACTCCTCCCTGGCTTGCCCATATCTACAAATTGCTCAGCTTTCCTTCACTTTAATAGCTCTTTGTAAATTAAATTATGTTTTTGTTTTTAAAAAAATAAATGTGAATTGGCTTCTTAATAATTAACAGCCAGCTTTTTCTGTAAGTTATCCTACAAGATAGCTGTTTCTATGGAAATCAAAGAAAGAAAGAGAAACCTCCAATGAGTTTTTAAAAAAGGAATGGGACAAAGGAGCTAGAAATGAGCATCTTTTTTCTCCTTAAAACATTTAAAGCTTTTGGCACTAGAGAAACATTCCAGCACCTAAATACTTAGGACTCTGATGGAGAATAAATCATTAGCCCTTTGTCATCAGGACATTGGTCCATCTTCCTGACCTGGGGAGGGCACAGAACTATGCACTCACTGAGGTGCTTCCCTTTACCTCTGTTATTCTTACTGTGGAGCTGAACCTAGTATTTCTCTAGAGGCCCCAAAGAGTGAAATCACCAGAAGATCTTAGAATAGACTCTGGAAAATTTATCTAAATCAGAGAGATAGATAGATAAATTCTGAATATATAGATTACAAATATATATTCTAAATATATTCCAAATATATATCCCAAATGTGTATGTATATTCTATATTGTACATATTTTCCACAAAATGAATAATTGAATAATGGCTACAAAATTATAATTTGAGGTATATATTTAATTATAAAGTTATGAAATAAACCAGTTTTTAATCTGAATCTCTGAAGACAAAGAAAAAACTCAGTAATCACTTTGCTTCAGTGATCATAGAATATCAGAGCTGAAAGGAACCACCTAAGCCAACTGCCCATTCATTGCATGAGTCTTCTCACATCATCTTCAAGGTGAGGGCTTTGAATATGATTTGGATCTGGCTCTCTGTGACTTCCATCCATTGGTCTAGTTCTACTCTTTGGATGCATTTAGCTCTTATGCAATACTTTCTCATATTTTAAAAGAAAGTTCTGATGTACTGCCTGAGTTTACTTTTTATCTTTGTGATTCAAGTCTCTGGATACTTTGATTCATCTCCTCCAAATGTATTCCAGTTTGCCCATATTTCTCCTTAAGTTTAGTGCTGAAAAGTGAAGTGGGGCTCTGGGTGTGCAATGACTATGTTGATGCAGAATGAGCTATCACCTCCTTTCCTATAGATATGAGAGTATGCATCTATTTTGGCAGCCTAAGAACACATAGACCTTTTGGGTGACTACTTAACAGCCCTACCACTTCATATATAACTTCAAATCACCAAAAGTAAGAAAGATACAGTAACTACTATCAGGTTTTGAATTGCTGATAATGGGTTGCAAATATTTAAAAGGCCCATTCCACCCATACCTCTCTTCCACAAACATTGAAGAATGTTACATTTAATTCTTCCTTTTTTGTTTTAATCTCTTCTCTTCTGGGGTGGGGAGCAGTAGTGAGAGGTAGTAAAAGATAGGATCAAGCAAAGATGTGTAGTCATTTCTTAAGAAGGGCCAGAGGAGACAAAGCGTTTGTTACCTAAATTGTTATGCTTTTTTAGAGTCTCTCTTTCAGCAGGATCTGATTTCTATTATATACTACCAAAAATTTTAATGTAAGCTGTAAATTGAAACATAGTCTCTATTTCGAGGGGATTTATGGTGGGATTCTCAACACAGTGAGTATCAAGCCTATCATTTACAGTCCTGGTTTTGTAAAGATTATGCCATAGATTCTGCCTTTGAAATGACTTGAACAAAATATAGCTATTTTAAATTCCCATTTTTAATGAATCCTTATACTTTACCTAGTGGGTATTTTTGTGGTGAAAATAATCTTCCTCTATTCATCTATTTGGGATATATGGGTCTCAGAACCCTGATTTATCAGATCCAGTTTAGTAAAGTGAGGCACTAGGCATACATATGTGGAATGGAATTCTGTGCTTTCTTAAGAAACAATTGAGTTTAAGACCAAAAGATAAAGAGGTTTAGCAGGAAGTGTATTGAAAATAACACATGATTAAAAAGCTAAAAGAGATATTTAGAAGTGTTAGCAGTTTCAAGGAAACTATTATCCAAGTGCAAATTAGCTTCCATTAACCAGTCTTTAACCCTATAATATGTGTCTATTTCTAATCTGTTAATAATAAGCAATTATGTGGTGTGATGAAGATTTGCCAGTTTTGAGCTGATCAACATAGCCCTATAGCAAAGTTCTATTTAAGTAAATTATCTTATGTTTTGGGAAAGAAATTCATTTCCCAAGAAGAGCAGTTATCCTAGAAAAATGTTTGTTCCCAGAGGAATTAAACCTAGTGAAAATTTTAACTATAATATGTATAATATTATATATAATATTATATAATATATATATAAATAATATAGTTTTATTAAATAATATGCATTTTCAAAGTATATCACTTAGCACTAAATAACATACTGCCAGAGAAATATTATATTGTACTGAAAAAATGACCCTATCCTTTCAATGCAGATACAGCTGATATTTGCTTTACATGTGATTTTCCTACTAGAATTTATAAATAATATAGTTTTATTAAATACTATAAAAGAGAAGCGAGGGTGTTGGTGCAAGTTAGTTCATGAGTAAGAGTTCTTTCAATTGCAGGCAGCAGTGAATAAGCATTTATAAATTCTAGTAGGAAAATCACATGTAAAGCAAATATCAGCTGTATCTGCATTGAAAGGATAGGGTCATTTTTTCAGTACAATATAATATTTCTCTGGCAGTATGTTATTTAGTGCTAAGTGATATACTTTGAAAATGCATACTTTGTGAAGCTGAGAGGTAGAGTGTTATTCTGAATCATTTTGTAATGTTCATTACAAACTCTGAAGGAAAACTCATAGCATTTGTGACTAAGAAATTCCATTATAAGAAAGCATAAAAATCATATTTTGATAAGAAAGTTTTAATGTTTATTTTAAATGTTATTTTTAAAAGAACATTTCTTATTATTTGAGCAATAGTATCTTTATCATTGTGATACAAAAAGCTGAAGAAAAAATCTTTATTTTTTCCATTTTTAATGTATTAGCTAATACAAAAGTGATTCAACTAGTGCCACAAATTAGTATCATTGAAAACAAAATTGCTGCTCTATTTACTTCATTTGCATGAAATGTAAAAACTTATCTTTCTTGAGATGAAACCTAGAATTTAATGCTGAAAAGATCCATGTGAAATGTTTTTTCAAAATCTTAAGTTTGGCCTTTTGTTTTCCTTCTTTTAGCATGAATAAGCCTTATATAAAATTGTGCATTCATTCATTCTTTCAACAAATATTCCTTGAATACTATGTGGAAGCACTGTACCAGTTGTGGAAGATATAGCAGTGACCAAAACAGACACATGGTACCCAGGGTCATGTGGATTATAACCTAGCTAAAGAGATATTTAATGTATAATCACACTATAGAGAGGTTTTCTGTTGATATGAAAGGAGATGGCACAAGGAAACAGAGAAACAGAGTGGAGAGGGCTTCACACTGAGAGAAGAGTTATCTTCTTTTTCTCATTCTTCCTTCCTCTCTTTCTCTTTCTCTCTGTCTCCTTATTTAATCTCTCTTTATCCCCATTCTCCCTCATCTGTTAGAACAGTTATTCTAATATGTTTAATGTATACCTTCAGTGTGTGTGTGTGCTCTTATAAAATATCCATTATTGTTTTATATATACATATAGATATTTATGCATGCATTTTTTATTTAGATTCTCTTTTTACCTTTCTTATTGAGTACTATGGTATTCAGACATCTATATGTACATTTAGTCCTATATTTCTATTATAATTGTTGCATAGTACTCCATGGTATGCATTCTCCACATCTTTCCTTTCTGTTCTTCCAATGCTGGACACCCAGATATACTCCAACTCCTGCCACCACAAATAACATTGAGATGAATATCTTCATATATCTCTCCTTACGAGCCTGGGTGAGAATGTCTTTTACATATAACTATATATTCCCAGAAATAGATGTATTGAGTTGAGCATTCAGTGTGTGTTTAATTAATTTGGCCAAGTTCTGACAGCTTCTTCACCAGGTTGCTTGCTATAGTCTATTTTCCCCCCAGCAATACATCAGGGTCTTTATTTCCCAATATTCCTACCAAACATTGGCATTACTTCCTAATTTTTAACATGCTAATATCAGTATACCTAATATCAGCATGAGTGATAGCAATGGGTGATATCTCATTGTTGTAGTAACTTGTGTTTCTCTAATAACTAATGAGTTTGAAAATCTTTTCATACTAGCCAAGTTTGCTTTTTATGTAAATTTCCTGTTCTTAACCCTTGCTCATTTTTTTGTTCAGGTTTCTATATTTATCTTTTTGGTTTTCAAAGGTTTCTGATGTCAATTTCTTCTTTGATTTGAGATATTACAAAAATCTTCTCACTAGCTGTGGTCTGGAAGGTTTTTGCTGTTGTTGTTTTGCATTAGGAATGTGATGGTATAAAATTTGGAAGAATCCAGAACACCTCAAAGCAAAACTCTGAACCATTAGGCAATATAGGCATAGTGCCAAGAGTCTGTGAAGATCTTTAAATGGTCTTTTTCATAGTGACTACATTATTTTCCCTCCTGCTTAGAGTGCTTTCCCATAGCAACTATCAGCATTAGCAGAGTTTTCTCTTTTTTTCCCCAAATTGTCAAATGCTCCTTTGGTCCCTTTTTACACTTGAATCTTTGTTACATATGATTTCTCCAGGCATTATGGCTCCAAAATTCATGTTTTGGGGCAAGCTTTCTGCAAATAGTTTACCCAAATTAAGAGCAGTTAAGATTTCAGAGATTACAAACATTATTGGACATTATTTACATTGTATAATGGTATAATTTTTCAAAATATTTATAGCAATTTATAATCAATGATAATTTTTTCACAATAACATCTTTAAAGCAAGACAATGTAAAAATAGATCAAACAAAAATGATTTTTGAACTATACTTCATATAAAATACTGTGTTAGACATAGGGTAGGAATATGAAGGTCAACGGAAAATAAATTCAAAATAATAAAACATAGCAGTGTTCCTCTTGAAGTTCAGTTGGATATATTCACTCATTCATTAGCAAAAATCATTTATTGAACATCTAGTTCATGGCACAAAAAGTGTCTGACCTGGAGTGGGTGTTCAATAAGTACTTGATCAATCAATGCAATGACTGAGTGGACATAATCATAACATAGTTTTTAATACTGTGTGGTAGAGACATAGTCCACATGGCACGAAATCTCAGAGAAGGTGCACCTACCAGGTCCAACCTGGAGAGGTTGGGAATTGTTCTCTGAAGATACCTGAAAATGTCCAGGTAAAGAGAAAAGGAACGAGGAGGACATTCTAGGCACACCACCTTCACAAACATGTGGGAGCTGAGAAATAACCTGTACTGTGCAGAGCAACTCACATAATTCAGTATTCCTGAAGGTTGGAGTGAGAGAAAGGAAGAAGCAAGAGATAAAGATGAATAGTAGTTGTGCCTTTTAGGCCAAGAGAAGGGAAACCACTGAAAGGTTTTTAAGCAAATCATTGAAATGGACTAAGTTCTCTTTTAAACAGATCATTCTAGCTTTATGAAAGGTGAATTGGAAAGAACTTTGATTGAAGATGGAGCAACAAATTAGGAATATTCTTAATAATAGAAATGAGAGATTGTGAAGCCCTGCATTAGGGATGATGAAGAATCAATTTGGTAGATATTTAGATGGTATGAATTACAGCTTGATAATTAATTGGTTACAGATTGGGAGTTGAAGAAGTCAAAGGTGACTCCCAGTTCTCTACTTTGGGTGACTGAGTGAATGAATGGTGCTGTCACCTACTAAGTGAGAGAATACAGAATTAGGAGCAAGTTTGGCAAAGAAGACAAGGCATTTGGGGATATTTTGAGGTTTTGGTACCTCAGGAACTTTTAAGTGAAGATGTACAGTAGGCAGTTGAATAAGAAAAGTTAAATAATAATACAGTAAAGTGAACAATGAAAGTCTGAGGGTGATTCTACAATGATTTCTAGAATAGCAAGTCTTCAATGAACAATTCTTTGGATATGAACCAGATAATATTTCAGTGTTAATATTTTTAAATGACTTTTGAGAAAAGACTCATTTTATCTAGATCTTTCTTTGCAACTTATTCTTTTAAAAAAAATTCTCACTAAACTTGGAATCTATACATGACAATCTATAACACTCACCTAGAGAGTTGAGCTTCAGTTAAGATATCAAGTTTTATGCAAATACATGATTTCAGTCATAAGATCAATGACCTCACTGTTATGTTAGTGTTGCGTTAGGAATTAAATTAACGTAAGATAGATTAACAGGAAAAAAAGTATACAATTATTTTTTTATTTTTTTATTTGTTAGAGATAATGTCTCACTGTCTTGCCCAGGCTGGAGTGTAGTGGTGCAGCATGTTCACAGTTCACCACAGCCTCAAACCCCTGGGCTCAAGCCATCCTCCTGCCTTAGCCTCCCAAGTAGCTAGGACTAGAGGCACATGCCACCATGCTTGGCTAATTTTTTTTTTAATTATTATTTGTAGAGACAGGGTCTTGTGATATTGTCCAGGCTGGTCTTGAACTCCTGGGCTTAAGCAATCCTTCCGCCTCAGCCTCCCAAAGTGCTGAGATTACAGGGTTGAGCTACCGCACCTGGCATAAATTTATTTAATACAAGTTTTACATGGCATGGAAACCCTCATAAGGAAATGAATACTCAAAGCAGCAGTTAAGAATGAGTTACTTACATAATGAATTGGACCAAGAATAGTAAACTGTGAAGAAGCAACAAAATTATGTGGGGAGGCTTAAAAGATAAGAGTTATTTTTAAAAGATCTGTACAGAATTATCTTGATTTTGATTTCCTATTCTTGATGATAAGATATATAAGGAGGACACCTTTCACATGGGAATTTCATCTTCTACTTTTAAGAAACAGCGTGAAGGTCGGAGTGATCTTTTTGCACCTGCTGTTTTTCAAATGCCTTTAACTTAAATAGTCAATATGCCAAAATGGTATATTTTTAACTCCTTCATTTCCCTGATCTGGAACTTTCACAGAAGTTTCATATATTAAAAGCTGATTTTGGTAGCTGTGGAAAGAATAATTGTGTTAGTAGCTGAATAGCAAGAAATCTGCAAAAAGAAAAGAACATAAATTGAAACAAACAGAAAAGAACAAATCTATGTATATAGTCAAATATCTCATTGAATCATTCTCTTAGTCATGAGAATAGTTCAGTCCAGTTAAGCAGTTTTGTCTCATTTTAGGTAGTAATGTTGTAGGTGGGTTCCCATCTAAGTTACGCCTTTGTATGATGTGAGCAAACAGGTATTTAATAAGAGGGTTTTCTATGGAAACAAAAGAAAAGCAAAGGTTAATCGTTGTAACAAATTATCAACCTCATTTTTAAATTAAGGTCATTAAATATGAAATGTCTGATTTTGAATCAAAAGTGTAGTTTATTATATCTCAAACAAGAAGCAGCACAATTAATCAAAGTATGCACCTAAACACAGTTTTGCCATTTTAGTGATAGCTTGCTTATGCCAACAGCAAGGAATCCTAGAGAGAGAATGGCAATGAAATCGTGAAAGGCATTTTCCACAGCTTGTTGAGAATTGAATATTTTTCCTTGCAAAAAGTGATCCAAAGCCTGGAAGAAGTGGTAGTCAGTTGGTGTAAGTTCTGGTAAATATAGTGGATGACAGAGAGTTTCCAAATCCAGCTTCTGTAGTTTGAGCAGCAATGTTTTTTGCAACATGTGGTCTTGCAAGAGGATTGGCCTGTCTCTAGTGACTAATTTCAGATGCTTAATCGCAAGCAACCTCATTATTTCATCCAGTAGGTTGCAGTAGACATCCACTGTAATCAGTTGAACAGATTTCATGAAGCTATGGTGGATAACACCAACACTGGACCACCAAACAGACACCATTAGCTTTTTTTGATAAATATTCAGTTTTGGACTGTGTTTCGACACTTCATCTTTATCCAACCATTGTGCTGAATGCTTGCAATTGTCAAAAAGAATCTATTTTTCATCACATGTAACAATACAGTGTAGAAATAGTTCACCTTTATGTTGTGACAGCAAAGAACAGCAATCTGTTGAGATTTCCAGATGTTGGATTTAACGCATCTTTATATGGTGAAGTGAGGATAAGTAGTGATAATTTTGATGAATTTTCTGGTTAGTATTTGAATGTCTCTGGTGATGTCATCAGGAGTTCTGGTGAACTTTTCAGGTGTCCTACATAGTACCATGCATGAAGGTTGTCCTCTACATGATCTGTTGTGGTGATTTCTCTGAAGTCTATGTCAAGTCATCCAGCTTTAGCTTGTTAGAGCTTCAGGAAAATGGTGGTTTTAGTTTTTAGTGAAGCCAAGTCAGAAGGATAGGAGAAAAATTGGTATTGTTAATTAACAATGAAATGTATAAAATGGCAGGAGCAAGTTCACAGACTTTAGCTTTAAATCATCAAATATGGCTCTTTTTGACAGTCTCATAAGTGTGTGTTATAGCTTTTATTGAAACAATTTTCTCCCTACAATCATTCCCATTTTTATCAAAAGATAATAAAAATAAGACTAATTTGTTTGAAAAGTAAGTTTAAGTAAGTTTATTCTCATTAAACTTGGCCTGATTATTTACCTAAGTGTAGCAAGAATACTGATTGATCATATAGGCTTTTATTAGTCTTCTTTGCTGGCACTTTTAATAAGAAATCTCAGATTAAACTTCTAAAAGCCTCTCAAGAGTAGTCAGAGTTCTGGAAATTCTTACCCAGTCCAATAGTATGATCTTAAAGTTATCAGAAACCTGTACTCCAGAGTACTTGTCAGAGTCTTTACCATGAACCAATTTGAAAACAAAATGCTTCTGTCTATAGTGGACTGTAAGAGCTTTTAGGAAAATATCACAGTAAAACAATAACTATCAGTGAATGACAAAAGATTCAACAATGGTCATGGTTAAAGGTCTGATGAGACTTCCTTAAAATGTAATTAAAAGGAAACTTGGTTATGTCTGGGATATACAATATTTTAAGTCAATACTAGAATTATGGCTGATGATATTATATTAGGATATATCATATATTAGGAATTTTACATAATTTTTGGAACTTTCATATTAATATAACATATAACAAATATAACAAAGAAAGTTAAGCATCATTTCTTCTTGGATAATGTTTTTCATGCAAATTTAACAGATAAGCCTAGTTAGATTAATATCTCTCTTTTTATCAGGAATGAGAATAAATTATTTTGAAATATTCCAGAGGCCCATCTGGTAAATCCCAAAGCTAATTTAAGGTCAAAAAGACTTAATTTGGAATTTGATTTAAGGAAGTTGTCAAAAATGTCAAAAGGTTTAAATATTTGATTAAAATAGGATCACAAGTCATTTTGAAACAATAGTTATTTAACCAGAGTGATAAATAAAAGATTTTGAAGGCAAATATGGAAAGTTACATAGTTGTAGGAGAAGCCTTAGCTCTTTATTGATAGAATTCAGTTACTTTTTTTAAGTAATTGAAGACCTGATATAAAAGCATAGGAAATTATTTTGATAAAACACAAAATATTTGCTTTTTAGGTAGACCATTTTAAAAGTAAAGAAAAATCTTTCATAATTTTTTTATAGCAAGAGCAGAGCAATATTCTAAAAAACATTTTGTCTGTTTAACAGAGAAGACTGAATTCTAGTTTTGCATGAGTTTACTCCTGATATTAAGGCTCATTTTTAAAACCCTTATAATGAATTTATTCAATTTAGTCAGCTTGGATATACAAAATTCTCTTTTGTTTTCTCTTTCCAAATGTCATATACTATCATTCTGTATATTAACACCATTTTATAATTTCTAAGAACATGTTTTCTCATAGTACAATTTTTCAGTGTGGCACAGGATATGTTTATTAAAAGATCCAAATACCCTTTGTTCTTGTGTAATAAGGAGCCCAAAGTAGATAAACTTAAACCTACATTTAGCAATTAACTTTTCAGTATTATATCATCTTTGGAAGTGATCTAGATACTGAATAAATATCCATCATTTAATTTAATTTAATTTATTATTAATATAACTTTAGGGTTTTAAGTTATCAAAAAGATTTTGGAAACTATTTTTAAGTAGACATATTTTATAAAACATAATCATTGTCGACAGCTTCATTTATAAACTTTTATCCATTTACATTAATTTACTTGGTTTAACAATTATTTTTGAATTGTTCATGAAAACTTCATGAAACATTAAACAAACCTAGTTATTATTAAGTTATTTTAAGTTAATTTATTAAGTAATTTTGTTATTTATATTAGATATTTATCATTATATTTATATGATTATTTATATTAACTTATTTTTTCTTATGGGTAAATGAGGCAAGTATCAAAAATATCACAGAAGAAAAGAACCTAAAAACTAAAACATCTGGCTCTCTTTAACTTTTTTTTCATTGTCATAAATACATCAGGCAATTTATTTTGTTTGTATGTTTTGTTCTTAGGTTGAATTTATAATGTTACAATCTTAAACCTACATAAGCTTCTTAATTAGTAAACTCAGGTAAAAGTTGTATGTCTGCATTATATTTAATGTTGACAACTCTGAAGATATACCTGCTTTAATTAAAATAACAGATTTAAACTAGTTTTTATTTATCAAGTATTATCCCAGATCACATGAACTTGAAAAACTTGAAACTCCTCGTTGAGGCCCAAGGAGATAGGACTGGATTTTGAGGGGGTGGTTTTAAGCCAGGGCTGCAAAGATCCAAAGGATCTTCTCGTGAGGTTGCTGGTGAGAGACAAAGAGGTGGGGACTAAGGAAGTATAGGAGGGTAGAAAAGGAGAATTTTTAGCAGGTGTGGATTTTAACTTTTGTTCTAAATCTGATTTCTGTTCTTTAATCTTGCTAAGGGTGTCCCGAAGGCTACCTGTTATATTTTTTTGTGTCCCATTTTTATTAATAATTTGATATTTGGGCGCGGTGGCTCAAGCCTGTAATCCTAGCACTCTGGGAGGCCGAGGCGGGT
>VBSM01001124.1:46717385-46746910 GCA_008086735.1 Cheirogaleus medius
TCCTTGCCAGCATTTGTTGTTTTGGGATTTTTTGATAGAGGCCAATCTCACTAGGATTAAGTGATATCTCACTGTGGTTTTGATTTGCATTTCTCTAATGATTAGAGATGTTGAGCATTTTTTAATATGTTTTCTGGCCATTATTCTACTTCTTTTGAAAAGTTTATGTTCATTTCCATTGCCCATCTATTGATAGGGTTATTTGATTTTTTCTTGTTGATTCTTTTGAGTTCTAGATAGATTCTTGCTATCAGACCTTTATTGGATATGTAGAGAGCAAATATTTTCTCCCATTCTGTAGGCTGTGTATTCGCTTTAATGATAGTTTCCTTGGCTGTGCAAAAGCTTTTTAATTTGATCAGATCTCATTTATTTATTTTTGTTGCTGTGGTGATTGATTTGGGGGTCTTCTTCAAAAATTCTTTGCCTAGGCCGATGTCTGAAAGGGTCTTCCCAACATCTTCTTCTAGAATTCTTAAGGTTTCATGCCTTAGGTTTAAATCTGTTATCCATCTTGAGTGGATTTTTGTGAGAGGTGAGATGTAGGGATCCAGTTTCATTCTTCTGCATGTAGCTATCCAATTTTCCCAACACCATTTATTGAAAAGAGATTCTTTTCCCCAGTGTATATTTTTGTCTGCTTTATCAAAGATTAGATTACCGTATGGGGATGGTTTCATCTCTGGAATCTCAGTCCTTTTCCAAGATCTATGTCTCTGTTCTTGTGCCAGTCCAGGCTGTTTCAATTATTATAGCTTTGTAGTACAGCTTGAAGTCTGGTAGACTGAGACCTCTCAGTTTGTTCTTTTTACTTAAAATTGCTTTGGCTATACGAGGTCTTTTCTGGTTCCATACAAAGTGAAGAATTATTTTTTCTAGATCTGTAAAGAATGATGATGGTACTTTGATGGAGATTGCATTAATTCTGTAGATCACTTTAGGTAATATTGACATTTTAACGATATTGATTCTACCAATCCATGAGCTATAGCAATCAGGCAAGAGAAGAGTATTAAGGGCATCCAAGTGGGGGCAGATGAGATCAAACTCTCGCTCTTTGCTGATGATATCATATTATATCTAGAAAACCCCAAGGATTCATCCAAGAGACTCCTAGATATGATAAATGAATTCAGTAAAGTCTCAGGTTACAAAATCAATACACACAAATCAGAGGCATTCATATACGCCAATAACAGTCAAGTCTAAACTCAAATCAAAAACGCAATACCTTTTACTATACCCCCAAAGAAAATTCAATATCTAGGAATATATTTAATGAAAGATGTGAGAGACATATACAGGGAGAACTACAAATCACTAAAAAAAGAAATTGTAGAAGATGTAAACATATGGAAAAATCTACTTTGGTGACTTTGATAGAGAATGGCTATAGCTTCTTCTCAAGTGAGCAAAGGAAGAGGCAAAGCCAATAGTTCAAATATTTTAAATTGACAGTTCCTAAGTCTACAAAATTGCTCTGCATCAATATGACAGAATTAGTTGATGCAGAAGGATTCTCTGCCTGCCATTCCACCCACATTAAAATGCTAGATAAAACACAGCAAAATAATTTGGGGACATAAATTTGTCCTTAGTACATCTGGCCACCTGAATAAAATGAAACCTGTGGGCAGTCATTAACATATGGACTTACATTAAAATATGCATAAATATAGTGTACACTATCTTATGTTGTGAACCAGTTTGTATGTGCAAAGTTAGGGTAGAATTCCAAACTTTGTAAGTTCCTGTTACATTTTAATAATCTTTGCGATATGTACATTATAGTCATGAAGTGATGCGAACTAGGTGATATGTCAAGCTTGGTTTTACTTAATCAAGAACCTGTCTTGTCTAACATGATGCTATTATTTTAGTGTGTAATTTTGTATACAGTGTTCTTCCTTTGTCTCAGAGGAATGTTGCACAGAAGCTGGTGTTAAATTTCTATGGACAGTGCTAATGAAATTTGAATATATTAAAAATATATACACAGATAGTTTTCATAAAATCAGAAGAACTGAGCCCAGAGAAGAATCCTGTAAGAGGCTTATTTGTATGTGAGGAAACATACCAGCTCCAAATTACAACTCCTCCTTAAGTTTTTCTATATATATATATTTTAAATTCACTTTTAACACTGCCTGAAATTTTACTAGTTAGTTGAGAATATTGTTTGACAATAAAAATAATCTCTGAAAGACCAGTTTATTTTAATGCTAAAACCAGCCCGAGATTAGCAATACTTCAGGAGTAGAAGTCTTCGTTCAAGGAGGGAGAATACGGAGCTGACGATTTTGGAATTTCTGAAGACTGGGTGTCAAGCCTTGCTGAGGTACTAAAGTGAAAGACAAACTAACACTTTTCAGGTTTAGCAGTCTGGGGATGCACCGAGATGGAGGGAGAAAGGAAAGCAATGCAGAAAATTTGTTAGGAATGTGAAAACTATGCTTTTTCCCCATTTTAAAGTTTTTTTTAGGATTTGCTTTGTGCGTAAGGATACCGAAGTAAACCTGTACTTCTTTTTTCTCATTTATTTCTCCTCTTCCTCTTCTCTTTCGCCCTCCTGTAGTGTACAACTCCCTGTTTCCAGATTCAGAACATAAGCTGATACTATACAAAATATAATTTACTTTCTGTCTTGAATGTTTGCCAGAGACAATCTAGGAAATGAATTACATTTTTATTTTCTTTATTTTTTTGGAAAATATTTTATGAACTATGAACAACCAACATATAAAAGAATTTTCACAATAAAATTTTTTTTCCGTTCCTGTGCGCGTGCACATGTGCATGTGCCTGTGTGCCCCTACCTCCCTCTTTGTCATAACTTAAGTTAGGAGCTCTTAGAGACAGAAGCCTTCTATACCAGTGTTCACCAGTCTGTGTGTTTAGGTCCACTTGTATTATGATCACTTAAAGTGATAGTTCAACGTACAGATTTCTGGATATGTAAATTAAAATCTCTGGAGTAGAACCAGCTCTTCATGTGATTCTCAGGCACACTCATCATTGAGAACTGCTTATTTATGTTATGAAGAGGAAAAGAGATACTATATAATAAAGACTCAGTTATCTACTTAAAATTTTAGGCTGCATCATGATCCATTTGGTTTTTATAATAGTCAAAGTTTATTTTATTAATATTAAAAATCATGGTAGAGTATTATTGAATTATTTTATTCTTGAGTTTGGAAATCACATTAGTACTTTGTATTGAAAGTTGAAAAGGGATAATAGTTTTTGCCTGGTCTGAATTCTAGTTAATATAAATTGTTATTTCTCTGAACTTTAGGAACAAAAAAATCAAACCATGACCAGGGTTTTGTTCATAATATGTTGGGTGCAATAAAGGAACACAAGTTCTTTGCTTTTTTGATAGATGTCCATCATAGGAGATGTTGCCTTGGGTCAATTTGGGAAGAGCACCCCATTAATTATTCATTTGAAACAATATAAAAATAGTGATAATAATACTAGTGTTTACTGAGTTCTCATTACATACCATACATTGCACTAGAAGCTTCATATTCACTATTAAATGAGGTAATTCTTATAATGACCTGTAAGGTTATTACTGTTATTATCTCCCATTTACATATGAGAAAACTGAGACTTAGAGAGTTTAAGTAATTGCCCAAGTGTGCCTTACAGCTAGGAAGTGTAACAGCTAGGATATACCCAAGACTGTCTTGATTCCAGAGTTCACACCATTAACCACTGTGCCATAATGTCTCCAGAGCAAAAGTAAGTAAACATCTGACCAAGCTGTTTGGAGGATATCTCAAGAAGTAAAGTGTCCTATCTTCCAGGCAGTTTCATGTATTCCTGTCCTTTAAAAGGGGGGATGGAGAGTGGGGAGTGTCTTAGTTCTGTATGGAAGAAAATAGAAAGTTTAAACTACAAGCTATTAAAGTTAGAAGGGGGCTCAGTGACCTTCTATATAGACAGTATTGAGAAGTCATCTGACCTCTTTTTAGGAAAAAATCCAAGGGAGAGAGAAATTAAATGACTTTCCTAAAATCACACATCTGTTAAAGAGATAGCTAGTTAATGATACACTAGTATAAAAAAACAAACTTCCTTTTTGACATACAAGATTTGAAATGTCTGCAAAAGGCCCAAAAGTAGGGATGCAGAAGGTTTTATCTACCTTGCAGATAATTTGTCTTGTTTTAAGAAGAATAAGAGCTGGGCCTGCCAGAGACCATTTCTGCTCCGTCTAGCCCAACTTTCCCTCATTGATAAACAAGGTCTTTGGCCAGCTGCAGAGCTAGCAAATAGGGACTGGTAGGTTTTATTGGATGGGACATGAGAGATAAAATTTAAAATAAAATAAATTTAAATTTTTTAAAATCCAACTGAATTTATTCCTAATGGCTATGTAGATGGAGTCAAATAATAGTATCTGATTGTCCATATCATAATCCTGAGGTTCTGAGACTACCCTCACTAATTTTCATCCCAGAAATAAGATATACTCTCATAAGTAATAGTGCCTTACTGCATAAATGAGTCACAGGTTCTTCAGGTGTAAGTGTTAAAGCCCTCTTCCAACAAGTGATTGCTGTGTTAAATAATCACTGAATTATCATGCTGTTGTGAAGTATTCCTGCCCAGAGATATAGTACATTTCTTGAGACACGGGAAAATATATTTGATTGGAATTGGCTGACCTTTACATAGTGCTTTAAACTGAAATATAAGGAGAAAAACGTGTTTTTAAAATTGAAGAATACTTTCTCTGGAGGGTTATCAGTATGGCATAACCAGAAAAACCACAATGGACAAAGCTGCTCGGTAATTTGAGTAAATAACAGAAACTGGATACCACAGGGAAGTCCTGTAGCATAATGAAGAAGAAAACCTGAAATTTGAACATGGAGAAGTAAATATAATTTTAGAGGTAAAACTGAGACTTAGAGGGATGAGATTTGGGACTGAACTATCAGGACATAATATATCTTCTTCAATATAAACAGTTCTTATAGAAAGAAAAAAATAAGGGAGACATGCCATTTGAAAAAGAGACTTTTAAAGGGACCTGAAATTCCATGAACTTGACAAAGGAAGCCAAGTACAGAGCATATAAATTAAGCTGAAAAGAAAAATATATAATTTTCAGAATTAACAGTCAAGAAGATGCTTTCTTAAAAACAAGTCAAATTACAGGAACAAAATGGAGTAGTTAGAAAGCTTAACTATCTAAATATTTGCAAAATCTTTTTGAGGACAATCAAAATATAGCAGGCGGAGTTAATTACTTCCCATTCTGTAATCTGTATTCACGCCTTTAATGTAACACTTAACACACAGGGATGTCTGTTGTACGGTTCTGCTCCTACTAGCTGTGAGATAATAATGGAAATACATTCTCTCATGGATCCTTTAATTTTAAGGACCTATTATAGTGCTTCACAAATTATAGATGCTAAATAAATCTGTAGGAAGAAGATGGTAATAAAATAAAGGAAGGGAAGGCAGTAGGCTCACAGGGACAAGAGAACTATCTTCAAGACTTTGCTCAAATATATCCTTCTTGCTAAGAACCACCCTGTCACCTCCCACCACTCCCTTACTGTGCTATACTGTTTCTTTTCAATAGCGCTTATCTTTTACTTACTGTATAATTTACCGATTCATTATGCTTATTGTTTATTGTCTGTTTCCCCAGACTAGAATGTGAACCTTGAGGGGACAGGGATCTTTGTTTTGTATACTAATGAACCTGAGATACTTAAGGTAGTAGGTGCCTAAAAATTTTGTTAAATAAATACCTTTTAGAAGAGGAATTAAATTTCTTGCATATATATCTGAAAGGCACAGAAGTGTGATAAAGTTGCAATTATACTGATCTTGACTCAATTATTAGACTTGAGTAATAGAAGAAGCCTAAAAATACAATTCTGATATATATAATAAAAAAATGGAATTGATTCTACTCTTTAAAAAGAAATGGCAAAGTATATATAAGAAACCATTTTAGGCTGAGCAGGGAGCTTCTGATCACTACACATTTTTAAATACCAAGGAATTAAAGAGAAATAGTGAGACATACAATGCAAGATGCAGGCAAATTATAAAAGGAAGTGATGTAAAATTTTAAGTACAATACCAGAAAGACTGAAGTCCAAATGACCTCCAGATTTTTAGCATAGGTAGAACCACCAAAAAAAACAAATGCAGAAGAAGAAAGATTAGATATAGAAATAGAAACATAAAGCTGTAGAAGAAAGTGATAGCTGTCTTTTAACTATTTCAAGGCTTCCCTGTGGAAGAGGACTTCTGTGCAATTACAGAAGGCACAGCTAGAACCAATCTCTGGTGTTTATAGTGAAGGTGTTTCTGACATCTTTGGGTTATTGTGTGAATGGTATCACAGGGTCTTTCCACCTGACCTTTGCACAGTGCCAGGCTGCTCATTTCTTTTTCTAATCCAAGTTCTATTTCTTTCACTGAAATTGACCTTTCAAGAGCAATATTACAAGGCACAACCTGAAACAATTATAATATTTTAAATAACTTGTAGGGAGCTCAGTTCTATTACACAGGAAGAAAATCCAGCTCTGACATAGATATTTTTTGGATTGGAAGTAAGCTGATTGACTTTGCAATCTTAATGTCTGTTGAAATAAAACTTAAGAAATCCTTCCTCTGGTTGTTTGACATTTTGCTACTTAAAATGAGGAACCAGATTTTAAGATAGTTCAAAACTAGAAACATACAGCCAAATTCTATTTTATTTTATTCCATTAACAAGATTACATGTTTCCTAAATAGTAGACACTGGATAGGGAGAGAGTATGCAGTAGTGAATAAAATAGTCTTTGTTCCAATAGAGGTTATAGTTGAGTAGGATTGGGAAAAGAATAAAATATAAACAAATACATTTATAAATATACCTTTGGAATAATATTATAAAGAAAAAGAATACAATACCATGAGAGAATAAAAATGGCCTCCTATGTTAGATTGGATTGCCAGGAAAGGCCTTTTATGCTAAAGAATGAAAGTCAACTGATAACAAAAGATCATGAAGCAGAAAAGAATTTGGTCTGTTTGAGGAGCATATCAGTGTGGTTTCAGTCTGGAGATCAACGAGGAGTGTGACTTATGATAAAATTGGAGAAACATGAAGGTCTTCCAAGGTCGTGCTACATGTTTGTATTTTATTGTAATTGCAGGGAGAAGGCATTGAGGGTTTTTAGGAGGGTAGTGACATGACCCAACATGGATTTTAAAAAGATAATCCTGGCTTCTTTATAAAGAATGGGCAAGAGTAAAAGTGTCTTGGAGTAGGATTAAGAGAAGTGGATAGTAATGAGATCTATTTTAGAAGTAGGATCAATAGAATTTGATGATAATTGGGTGAGAAAAGACATAAAATAAGGGAAAGTAAGGAATAAAAGAGTATGTCTAGTTTTTTTTGTTTAAGCAACTATTTGATTGCTGGTATCATTTATTAAGAGAGGGGAGATGAGAAGAGAAGCAGATTTCTGTGGGAAAATAATCAAGAGAGTAGATTGAGAGGTCCGTGAGAGACACTAGTGGAGATGTCAAGTAAACAGGTATCAGCTCTGAAACTCAGATGAGAGCTGTGTGCTAAATAATTACATTTGAGTGAAGATATTTGGCTTTTAAAACTGGAAATGAAATGAGAGCCTCTGGTGGGAGAGAATGTATAATGAGAGAATAGGACCCAGGTTTGAACACCAAGGATGCATTACAACAGATGTAGAAGGTATAAATGTGATAGAAGAGTTGAAGTCAGCCAAGGGGGTTTTCAAGAAGATACCAGAGAAATGAGAAGAAAACTAGAAGAATGTGATCTTTGAAAGTCAAGACAAGATAATATTTTCAGATTCAACAGTGATCAACTCTGCAGAATGCTGCTCTGAGAGCCAATAATGTAAGGACCTGAAAGTTCCATTGGCTGTGACAACAAGGTGGTCATTTTGGACCTTCTAAAGAGCAGTTTTATTTTTAATTTATTACATTTTTGTTGTTTCATCCTTTCCTGAGTCATTTTATGCCTCTATAATTATGATTTTTTTGTGATAACCAAAGTAATTTATTTCCAGATTTCCTCTTTAGTTCCCTTTTCCTGTTGAATACTGTGCTTTTCCAAAATTGTGTGTTAGAATGTGATAGTCCTACAATTTGTAAAATTAATGTCTCATGATCTTGAAAGTGTGGCATTATTATGTTCAAAACAGGAGTACTTTTGGCTTTGCTACTATATTTGAAATTTGGGGGGCTGTATACACAATGTTCCAAATATGCATTGGTCCATTATTATCTCTTTATTTTTACATAGCATCACTTGGACTGTTTTCTTAGCTTTTCTATACCTACAGTTTAAATAATAATTACTGATTGAAAGTAATAAATTTAACCAATGGTCAGTTAATTAGTGAATGATACTATCTACTACTTTTACTGCTATGTACCATACTTGAGCATGGTGGTATTGAATAAGTATTTGTTTAATATTGTTTAGTAATGAATGGTTGAATAGTCAAAAAGTTCTAAGTGAGCAATCAGTTGTCTTTATTAAACACTTTTAATAGATTACCTTTTGATGGGAATTTATTCACTGGTCCTTCCCATATGTTTTTGTAAAAGATTATTCCATGTGCAGAAATGTACGAAGTTTTTAAACCCACAGTTTAACTATCTAGGCTTCACTCAGATCCCCACTAATGGATGTAGCCTTTTATCTTCTTTATACTTCAGCACACATGAAATGGGGACTAGTACAGACTAGTTTCATAGATATGTTTTAGAGATGAATACAAAGGTTTTAAAAAAATACTTCAGAGAAGTCACTGTATAAAATAAAATTTTTATGCATTAGACAGCAATAATATCTGAACCTTTAAAATTAAACCATAGGAAATGCCTAGTATAGGGACCAGAAAAGTTTTTATAGGGATTCTTAAAATATGTTAAGCACTACTGTTGACATGACTGTCAATAATTATTTCATTAGCATAATTTTTAAAGTTTTTTGTGTATATACACATATAGAGAGAACATTATAGAAAACATAATTTGGAGAATTTTAAAATAATTATTAGGGTCATTATAGAAATGAATACATGTTGATAATAGATTCTCATAAAGTTATTTAGATTCCAGTGTTCTTTTACATTTTTCTTGATGGAAAAAAATGATCATTTTCTTCTACATAAATTTGTATTAAAACAAATGAGGTAATCATGTAGAGATAAAGAGGAACATAAGTCAGAGGAGGGCATCTCCCTTCTGTCATTCATGTCAAAAGTTCAGCCACAAGAGGGGTCATGATTTGGTAAGTCTCAGGTAATCAAGGACCAGAGTAATTGACAGAGTGGGACTGAGAGTAAAGTTGGGTTGGGACTCAGATCTAAGAGTAAGGAGGTACGTGGAGCTCCAGCTCTGCAAGGGACTGGACATACTATCTTAGAAGGGTGACAAGGGACTGTTCACACCCTGTATGATAGTTTTATTGACTTCAGAATGTTCAGGTTCTGTGACAAGCACCTTCTAAATGACTCTAGAAGGCAGAAAACTAACTCTTTGTCAGCTAATCTTAAGAGAAATGGTTGAGTATGGAGGGGTGTTATAGCTCTCCTTCATACATGCTGTTTCCTAGACCTGGAAACCCTTTAACTCATGCCCCTCTCTACCTGTAAACTCTTATTTATCCTTCAGGTCTCAAGATCAAAGGAACTTCCTCAAAAAGTCTTCTACCTTCTATGACTTTCCCAAACTCCAATCTAAATTAAGTCCTCACTCTCATTACACTATGAAGTTTTCTTTCATGGTACTTATGATTATGAGTTAATTTTGTTGATTATTTGTTAATGTCTGTCTACTTATTACCTTGTCAACTTTATAAAGAAGAGGACTCCTTCCCATTTGTTCATCATTTTACTCTCAGGCTGAAGAAAATGTCTGAGAAATAGTAGTGCTCAATTAATATTTGTCAAACTGATAGAAGGGAGATGGATGGGTGGATGAACAAACCATTATGCGAAAGACTCACAGCAAGTGGAATGGCTTTTGGGGTTGCTAATTTGGTTATATTTTAGGCTGTAAATGGTGGATCAGACTTCTGGCTCCTCCCTAAATGTCTTTTCATTTCGCAGTTTGTTGTGAAGCATGGAGAAGGAGGTTGTGATGTAAAACAGATGTGAAATGCTGCTGTATTAGAAAGCTGAGTTGCAGAAACTGTTGCCAAGCAGAGAAATTCAAGTTATAAAGCAGTGGTCAAGAAGCATTACAGCATATTCCCTTAATTAGAACACATACTGGTTTGCCTCTCTTTGTAACTACTTGCATTTATTAGAAAGTTTCTGAATTACACCACAAATCTATCTCTTACTGAGACCATTTCCCCTGGATCATAGTCCTCTGTCTTGTTAGACCTAAGCTACCAACCTCATTGTGGAAGTATAAATAAAGCAGATTATATGGAACAATTTTGAATTGAATTTTAGGAGAAAAACATGTTTAATCTGTATTGTTATTTCCTATTACAAACTTTCATATTAATGAGACAGACAAACTGTAACTGGAAGGCATCTGTAACACATAGTACCTTACATAGGAGTCAGCTGATGATAAGTTGCTTTGCCCACAATCTTAACTGTTTACCAAATGTACTGAGCTGCAAATAGAACTACCTGCAGGCAGCAGTTCACTTATACCCAATCTAGGTGATGTTTGACCTAGATCTGTATAAGATGAATGTTTTCCATGGGCTCTTTTTTTTCCAATATGCTATAAATCCTATGATTTTTAATGCTTTTACAGAAACCTCACTCTTCTCTGCTGCCTTTGGTCTTTAATAATTTTAGATGGCTTTGTTACAAATCTTATGTCTTCACATATAATGAAAAATAATTAAAATGTCTGCAATTTGAAAAGTTAACTGGACAGTCAAAAAATCTATGAAAAATGTTAAATTTTCAATTTTTATGTCAGCATGATATGAAGAAGAATAAACAACTTATAACCATTTATATCAAACCAATATATGACTTAGTTGAACAAAATGGTAATCGAAAGGTCTTTATTGCCATGTATGTTGAAGTAAATATATAAATAAAAGAAAAGAAAAAGAAAAGCCAGAAAAGAAAAAGAAAGAAGAGGAACAAGTAAGAACTAGACTTAATTGTGATTAAGGGAATCCTTCTGTTTTCCATTTATACCTAATATTAATTGAGGCACACTGTGGTGTAAGGAGTAAAATGAATAAGCAGTAAATGAATGGTGAATGAATAAATGAATCATGAATGAATAAGACAAAGTTTAAATATACACACTTTTTTCAAATATTGCATAAAGTTATTGGCATTGGTACCTGAAACTTAGATAAAATTTTAGATCTTGCTATACATTTGTGTAGAATACTTACACCCACAAAATCTCAAAGTGCTATTCATCTCATAATAATATGTATGAGAAGTTTCTAGGTGATGCTCATCTAGAATTCCAAAGAAATTATAGTAGTCAGAAGAAATGTTTCTTCTTTTTCTCTAAAATGTTTGAGGGTGTTATTCTAACATTGCTATAAAGACTTTGTCTAAATTTATCACGAAGCTGGAGCATGGCTTGGAATAGTAGAACAGTATCCTGAAGCAGGGAGTTTCTCAGACTTGGAAACTGTCCTTGCCACTACCACTGCCTTAGAGAGACTGAGGAAATGAGAGGCTCTCATGAGAAGCCCAAATGGGTAAGAAGCCATTACCCATTTTCAAAGATCCAAAATAGGCATATATAGTAGTTATTATGGTCAGAGTAGAGAGACTTCTATTTTTAATTTCCTTTGCTCCTATCTTTTTTTACCTACCAAACATCCTTCAAGATGCAGCTCAGGTATCTCTTCTTCTGTGAAGCCTTCTTTCACCCATCTAAGCAGAGTTAATTATTTCCTATTTTATGTCACTGGAGTGCCTAGAACTTATCATTAATATGCCACAATATTGCATTTATTTGCTTTTCCTCTCTGTTATCCTCCCTTCCTCCTACCACCAAACTCGGAGGTCCTTGAAGGTTAAACCCATGTTTTGTGTATATTTTACCCACAGATCCTTGAAAAGGGTCTGGCATATGGTGCTCAATAAATATCTAAATAAATGAGGAAATGAAGGAAAGTGTAGGCCATCATACATTAGTAAGGAAACTATCTAAATTACTGAAACATTATGATATTTTATGTACCTCTCTTTTTCCTGGCCCTTAACAGTTTTCCCTAAATGTCATTTTTTTCTAGTCAATCTATAGTTCTATAACTTCATTGGATCATACATAATCTTAACAGTGAAATAAAGTGTTTTCTTTCTATATGAATTTTTTAAAAATGAGTTTCACATGATTTCAAAACTTATATAGATGGTTTATAGAAGGTGTGAGCATTCTTTTTCTTCTAAATTTTGGATTTATCCAAAATGTTTGGCTTACTATCAACTCTTTTTCATTTTTGGAAATACACTTTTATGGGTGACCAAATACCAGTGAATTACAAATCTCATGAATGTGTATTTCCTATCTTCTCTGGAAACTGAGTTGTTCATGTGATTTTGGCTGGAGTTATACCCATACACTAACTCCTAAAACTACTTGAAGACATTCAGTAAGAGTTTTAGATTCCTGGTGATAGCTAAATAAAGATTTACATAAATTACAAATATGCCACATAATAAAATAGAACTACTGTACTAAAAGTTCCTTATTATGAATGGAAATAGAGTTCTTATTGGCAGTCCCATTGCCTAATCAGTGGGTTCTCCTAAACTGTGTCACTTAGGAGTTAAAAGTATGGATTATGGAGTTTGAAGGCATGGATTCAATCCTGGGTTTGCTATTTATGATATTGGACAAATTGCCCTTTAGCACTATACATCAAACTTCATGGGCTTATTCCTGGTTTTATTTCTTAATAACCTGTGTTATCTTGGGCAAGAGACATCCTCAATTTGCTTCAGTTTCCTCATCTATATAATGAGTATATTAATACTAGTATTTCCCTCATAGGGTTATATGTTTATTAAATGAGTTTATGTGCTGATATGTAAAGTTGTTTAGAAAAAGACCTGGCTTATAGTAACTAGGATGTAAGTGTTAGCCATTATTCCACTAGAGTGTGAGTTCCATGAGGGTAGGGGTTTCTTTCCATATTTCTTCCCTGCTGTGTCCCTAGTGACTAGAATAGTGCCTGTTATGTGTTGACAACTCAGCAAATACTTATTAAATGAATATGCATAAATTTTCTTGTCTGTGAAATGGGAATAATGAGAGTAACTACCTTTCAGAATGTTTATAAAAACTAAATGAGATAATATATGTGAAGAACATAAAGTTAGCTATTATCATCATCATTATTATATATGAAGGGCCATAATTAATATTAGAGTCCAAATATTTGTTCTTCTCCTTTATTATCTAGATATTCTGCTTTTATGACTCATGACTTTGATCATTAGGGTTTTTCCCCTTCATTCTTCAGTCAAATCTTATCACTATTTTTTAGCCTAATATATAAATATATTTGCTTATTTCCATGGACATGTTCTAAGGTAAAGGCAAATATTACCATAAATTTAATTGTAGAAATAATGAAAATGGTGATCATTTAATCATTCTTTTTCATCTTTTCATACTCTATCTTTTGACCTTTTCAACTTTTATGAAAGTTTTAGGTTGACCAGCTATTAAAGTATAACATCTGTTCTTCATTTTCAAAATTGCTGAGTAAAAACCAAAAATGCTTTGAAAACTGAAATCACAAAAGCTTGAAATTTATTTGTACCATATTGACATAAAGCTTGGGATGAGGAAAAAGACTATATATTTTGGATTTCTTATTTAGGTCAAAGGTAATTGCCCAAGACTATCAAATACCTTTAGCAATTTTAAGTCAGTATAAAAATGTCAATTTCGTGGATTTTATCTCTCATGACTTACATGAAAAGATAGTTTGTTACAACAAAAAATAAAAATAATATAAAATAATTTATGATTCTGAGAGTTGGTTTTTAATAAACCAAACCAAAATATATCCACAAGTATTTCTATTTACAAAGAATCATTTGCTGTAAAAAAGAAGAATTTAAGTGACAAAGGCAATAGATATCATAATATCTTACATCAGTCTTTACAACTAATGAATCCGCATGTTACCAAGAACAAGTGTACATCAAGAGGAAGGAGATTGTTAGTTCAGTCTGCAGCATTGTTTATAACCTTATCCTGAGCAATTCTTGCCTCCTTCGGCAACCAGCCTTTTCTGAGTTAACTGGAAAACACTTAAATAGGGAGGGAAAGATCTATTTCTTTTTCTAATTTTTTTTAGCATATTCACCCCTGGGCCTTACTGCCTATTTTTTATTTTTTCCACAACTTCCCAGAAGGACTTACTTTCTCTTCCCTTCCCTTGGTATGAACCAGCAGTTTGCATTCTCATCATCATCACCTGTATCATTTCTAGCACAGAAAAGGGCCAACCTGCCAAAAGTGCAAGTATGTTCCCGACTGAACTAATCTGTGGTCTAGATATCATATCACTACTTAATGTAATAACTTTTTTGTGTATTTACCTAAATGACCAGGCCTCTATTTCAGGAATAAACTGATTTAACATACTTTAAAACTTTTGTGATTTTTGAAAAATGATTGCAAAAAGTATATATAATCAACGTGTAACTTTCTAGCCCTGTTAGAATTGATAGGACCAAAATACAGGTATGGCTATGCAATATTGATATGTTTTTATAAGAAAGACAAATATAGATTTAACATTGGTATATAGTTAAAATAAGTTTATGGTTTTAAAGATGTATTGTTAATATTTATTTTATTTATTTTGAACCAAATAATTTATTATTTAGTTCAAATCATATATACCACTCATTTTTATGTAAGTATATGTGGCGTGAGACATCTGTGATTTGATATGGTATGCAGGGAACTGAACCTGAAATCAGAGAATCTGAGTCTTGCTCTTCCACTTTCTAAATATACAAGTCATTTAATATTGTTGAGTCCTTATTTGCTCATCTGTAAAGAGATAATGATGACATTCTCTCAGGCTTGATGTAAGAATTAAGTGGCAAAATTTGTGTAATATATTCTATAAATTCTAAAGTATAGTATATCTATTTAAAAAATCTAACATTATCTATAAAATATGCTAGTACATATTCATCAAATACATATAGTATACTATGATAGTATATGCAAATTATATCTGTTTATCTTCAAAAAGATTATTTTCATATTTAATAATAAAATCTTTTTTAAGGCCATATTTTGCTTTTAGAAGGCAATTTATTGTGTATATTTGTGACTCATTTTTTCTCTAATTATCTTTGGATGAATAAGAAAGTTATAAATAATTTGAAATACTGAATTATAATGATTCTGAAATTACACTTAGTTTTATATAATAGGACTATATATTGATCCATGATTAGAGAAATAGATCCAAAATTACATATACTATATGTATATTTTGATATGGAAGAATGACATTTCTAATCTTTTATCAGTAAGTTTTTTTTATATAAATTTTTAAAATTCCTTGAGGGCTGATAATATTTATATCAGAATGAAATAAGGAATAATAAACCAACTTATTAAAATATATAAACCAGAAATATTATTTAGATAATATTTATATACATAGGGAAACAATTGAGCATACGACAAAAAAAGTAGAATTCTTTTTTCTCAATAAGTTCAGTATATTCCACAAGTTATCATTCAAGACTAGAAGTATCTGGCCATTATTGTGGTCTCTCTCTCTGGTATCTATGTACCAACATTCTTCCTCTAAATCTTTCTTCTCCTAAATAAGGTGATTTTCTTCCTTCTTTCCCTCTCCTTCTTTCTACTTCTCCTTGTGCCATTCTTCTGTCATTCATCCTTATCTCTAAGATCCTGAGGAAAAAATACCGTAAAGCTTCCCAGGACAACCTCGTTCTGAAACTGCAAGAGAGAAGTGATGCTCATGTAGAAATAGATGCATCTGGGCTACTCCAGACTAACCTCTTCTTGGCATATAAATCCAGGTCATTAACATAGGGAAAGCAGGGCCCAGGCGACTCAGGACTAATAACCACTGATTCAGTTCTCAGGCTCCCCAACTGCATGTAGTCACTAGTAGAAACCCAAGATATCCCTTTCCAAAGTGACTTTCAGTGATAATTATGATGTCCATGGGTGCCAAAACAAAAGTTTTCCATCCACCCCTAGCCAATTTACTTCTTTAAGATTTCCCAGCTCAATCCCTCTTCCTTGATAATTTTTTCCTGATCTGAATGAAGTTAGGAATATCCTATCAAAAGTACCCTAATTTTTCTAACCAAGTAACTTATGCTTTAGGAGAATCTGACTCATGAACTTCCCACTTTATCCAGATATAATTGTATTTGTATGGTAACAGCTGTTTCCTCTTATTATCCCTTCCCTCATTCTGGCAAATATCCTAATTTTAAAAATAAGATAAATATAATGAAGATTTTTAAACCTCTAGTGTCATTCCTTCTGACCAAGAGAAAATGACAGGTATTCTTGGAAACAAAATGTTTTACTCTTTAATTTAAATCTCTTCTTACATAAAATAAGTATTTTATTACATTACATTCATGTTTTTCAAACTTTTTCAAAAGTGAGAAACACATCATCCATCATAACTCAATACACATGTGCACATACACACAAACATATTCATGAAATAATACTGCAATTCATGCACTAACCACATGGGCTGAACTCTGATCTGATTGGTATTTCATTTTATTTTTTAAAATGCTGAGCAAAACCTGATAAGTTATATTCATGACTCACAAACTTGTGACCCACACTTTTTAAAAAATTAGATAACTTTCAACAAAGTCCTTTCAGTTTCTAAAATCCTGATTCTCTTTGTTCTTATAATGAAAATCTCATTTAATAAAAAAGTTGCTATTCTCTGAATAAAAGTGATATGATATGAAAAAGTACTCATGGAGTTCTCTGGTTTTATGAGTATTCTCTTGAAATGCTGATATTTTAGGAAGATGAATAATGGGAAGGAAATTGGACTAGGAGAGAGTTGTGGGAACTTTAATGAGAAGGGACAGAAGTCTATCAGAAAAACAAAAGCCAGAAACCTGGATGATCCTAACTCCAAACAACCAAAAGTTGTTACTTTTATTATATTGTCATTCTTATTTATCCTGAAAGTTTTCTAATTTTCGGGGATATTTAAGAGGATTGTTACTTATATGCATTTTTTGTACCTTCTAAATTGTGATGTCCAATAGCCAGAGTCCTTACCCTACCTAGAAGGCCCTGCATGACCTGTCTCTTTCTCTGCCCCTTATCTCTCTGACCTTCTTTCCTTCCCACTCCCTCCAGCCACCCTGGCCTCTTTGCTGTTCCATAGTCACACCATGACATCACACCTCAGGCCTTCTCACTAGAGGTTCTCTCTGCCCCAGATTTACTGTCTTCCTGGAATATCTAAATAGCTAACTTCCTCAACGTCGTCAAACCTCTCTTCAAATGTCAGTTTGTCAGTGAGACCCACTGTGATAATCCTTTTTTAAATTTCAGAGTGTCCTATACTCATTAACTTTATTTTTTTGTTTGCATTTATTGCTCTTTTAACCAGATATAATTTACTGGTTTATTGTGATGCTTCTAGAATGTAAGTTTATTGTGATGCTTCTAGAATGTAAGAATGTAAGGTCAATGAAAGCAGAGATTTTTAGCTGCTTTGATCTCTGTTGTATCATAAGCATCTACCTGGCATATACTAGGAGCTCAATTAATATTAATTGAATGAGCATTTGGATCTTTCAGTACATCAAGTAAAGGACTTGTACATATATAGTACCCAGGAAATATTTATTGAATAAAAGAACCATTTTAGATTGTATAATTTACATGTTACAAAACACTTTTGAAATCCCCTATTAGACACACTCAGTAATCATACTGTGATGTGATTAGGACTGGAATCTTTGTATTCGACATTCCCATCTTTCTAGATAGGGGAACTGAGAGTTTGAGTGACTTACCTAAGTTTACGAAAAGTGGGGCACTCATTTGATTCCTAGTAAATTGGAATTAAAGTTGCTTTATGTTCTGGGATAGAGATTTTCTGTTCACATAATGCATCATGTAATTTTGCTTATAAACTACTTTGTTCTACTATGTGTTGCTTCCAAAATTATGTTAAGAGGATGTTGCATTTTATTTAGATGTTAAGCCTTACGATGTTTGTTGTCATTCCTAGCAACAATGGGTAGCAGATTATTTAACTTGGAGAAAGATGGCATTAAAAATTCCTGAAATTAAAGCAAAGTTGATAGACATCATGATGCTTTTTCAGTGTTGGTATCTATCGGTTCTTGATATTTTTAAGCCTTTCTTCCTTTTTGTTGACTTTTTGTCTTTGTAATAAAGAGTAAAAGAGAAAGTCTAATTGTAGGTTTTCATGAAACCTGTTAAAAATTGGGGAGCCTTTGTGTTATGACTTGAAAAATATTTCAGTATTTCTTGTCTGTGCTTGAGGAGCGTTAACAAATTGTTAAGTGAAGCTGAGGAAAGGGAAAGTGTCTACCAAAAATTTACCTGACATATTATGCATCTGAGATGCCTAACTTACTGCATCTAGTCGGTCACCATTCTCTGGCCTTAACCACGCGGAGGAAGAGGAACTCGCAGGAGCTACATGAGGCAGCTGCCCAGAACCTGGGGCGCGCGCCCCAGAGCTGCCAGCCCCGCCGAGGTGCCGCTGCCGCCGCCACCTCCCCTCGGGCCGCTGATTGGCGGGGACCACAGCATCAGCAGCATCTCCGTGCGAGGGGAGGGCGGCGAGACTAGCAGCTCCAGCCTCCAGGATCTTCAGCTCCCTCCTGGGCGAGACCTCGGACCGTCACTGCCAGCAGCCGCTTCTCCGCCCGCCACCGCCTCCTTGAGTCCCCTCCCCAGAAAAGTGGAGGTCCCAGCAGCCGGGAAAGCCACGTATCCTGCAGGCTGGCTCAGGGAGACGGGGGTCAGAGTCTCAGGGTCCTGCGGCGCCAATCCGGCCCCTGGCCCGCTGGCCCCGGAACCACTGAGGTCGCCGCGCCCCAGCCGCCAAGACGCCGCGTATCTTGTACCGCGGGAAAAGCGGGTCCTCGTCCAAGATGGGCCGGCAGGGCTTGGGGGGTGCCGGCGCCGCGGGACGCTCCATGCAGCGCTCCCAGAGCCGGAGCAGCCTCTCTGCTTCTTTTGAGGCACTGGCCGGCTACTTTCCCTGCATGAACTCTCTGGAGGAGGAAGAAGGAGGTGAGACACTCATGCCCCATAGTTGGTGTCTCTGTTTAGGAAGGAGAGTCGGTGGCTGGAGGGTTGGCAGGGGCAGAGAGAATGCCAGGACATGGTAGTGCCCTAACCCCTCCGCTGTCTCACCGGGGCGAGAGACCCCTAGAGCGCGCAGCCTGCTCAGAGTTCTGTTTATTGGGTTATTTGGAGAGCTCCGCAGGCACCGACTTGGGAAACAGCTGTCCCGGTGTAGTTGAATTAGCAAGTGCTTGGAAGTTGAATGAGGTTGTAGACTGGTGGGAGGCAAGGCAGCGCCTGTTGGGTGCACCCCATTCTGTCTGGGTGTTAGCGTTTGGCCTCAAGGATGGAAATACTTGAAAACTAAAGGAAAATGCAGCAGCAAAACTTTGAAACAAGAATCTCCCCGCCGGTGGGGAGCTGGATCCTTGAGTGCGGCCTTTTGACTGAACCCAAATTTCGTTTGGATTCGGTCCAATGATCTGGAGGGCCACATGTGGCCTTGAGGCCCCAGGTGCCCCACTCCTGCGAGAGTTGATAGTTCTAAACGCTAGTTTGTGCTGTGAACACTTGGAACTTTGTTCACAAGGCGTGATATTATGACTATTGGTTGTCTGTTTCTGGTGTTTGAGTAATTCCATCGTATTTAAGTTAATGAAAAAAAATCGGGAAGAGGACTCGCTCTTTTAAACTTTTCACTAAGTGGTTTGGAGTCCTTCATAAAGTTTTGAATAACAGAACATATATTTTATTCAAGAAAAACTTTCCTATAAGATTTAACAACAAACACTGAAAATACAATTTATAAACCGAAGTGAGAATTGACTGGTAAATAATAGCCTCCCAATATTTGAAATACCATGTATTAACTTATTGATATGCTAGTTGCAAACTGTTCATCTCTAGACATATATCCAGAGTAAGTTATCATGATGTTAACTCTATTATTGTATATGATAGGATTTGTTTTGCTTTTATTCTGTGACAATCAATGACCTTTATCAAGAAATGTGTAGTGAGCCCTAATTTATAAGAAACTATTTGCTCTTAAGAATAGGTAGAAATAATTTTTCTCCCTATTTTCCCTGATGGGAGGGGGGAAGTGGAAGAGGGAGGATTAATAACATGTTTGGAATGTTGTCTTCAAACTAATTCATTAGTTAGAGCTAACCAGATTTCTTCTAGCTTATTGTTGCAATCTCAGTTTGATATAAATCAATACAGGTTTAACAGTAGGGTACTTTCCTATATAAACGTTACTTAATTTTCATAGTAGTGCTTTGCTGGTTTTGTTTGTACATTTAAATTTCACTTGTTTTCTGTAAGTAAATACTAAAATTCTAGGAAGTGTAAGCAAGTCAAGAAATTAATAAATTAAACCGAGTAAATAAATGATCATAATTATAGCTAAAAGTTTTAGTACTTATTATTAGCCAGACACTCTTCAAAGAACTTGACACATATTTACTCTTTTAGGCCCACAACAACCTTATGAGACGGCACTTTTATTATCCCCACCCATTTCACAAGTGAGGAAAGAGAGTCAGGGAAAGGTGCAGAAACTTGTCCAGGGTCACCCAGATGGTAGGTGATAGACTCAGCATTTGTACCCAGGCAGTCAGCAACACAACCAATGCACTCATATCCCAAGCTGTGCTAGATTATTATTTGTAAGGCTAGAATTCAAAGAGGTGTGTCTGAAAATACTTATTTAAATAAAACATACATTATTATGGACTTATCTCACAACTTTTAATTTTTACACCAAGTCTTCAGTTTTGAGTTTGCTTCAGATATCATTTTTCTTTAAATTATAACTAGGATTGTTAGATTTACAAAATACCAGCCTAAAAGCCTAGCCTAAGAGCCCTTTAAGCAAGAAAAACTTACATAAATGTCAAATTTTTCAAATTTTCAAGTACATTTGCTTAACCTTGGCTCATACAGACTAATCCCAAAGGAAATTCCTACATCTACAAATGGGAAATTGGAACAGATTTCTGCCCCATAATATGGCTTCTTGAGTTGCCAAGACAAAATGTTTTATATGGAAGACAGCATTTTAAAAGTGAATCATACAGGTCTCTACTAGTAACTAAAGGGAAGACTCTCTCCATAAATGAGAGGTCTTTCCAGTGATGTATAGTCATTTTTACAGCCCTGAGAAGACATTTTAACTTTCTTCTTTGATTTTGCAATTCTCCTACCACCTTTGAAAGTCCTGAGATTTTTAAAGATATTTCAACATACCCTGCAGAATTGTAAAAGTTAGAAATCATTGGCCTGAAGCAGTGCTTCTCTATAATATTTTTTTCTATTAAGACACCCACACAGGACACTTGAAGGTCATATGGATAACATTCTCAGGAGTATGTTATTATAGTCATAACTGTGAAACCCATTATCATTTATAAAGTAAATCTATCCCATTGTATGATTTTCATACTGGTTGAGAACAACGTGTCTAGAGAGAGCAGTGCTCATATTAACCAGTATGATTTGACTAAATTAACCAATCAGTTCAGTAAGCCAGTCTGGTTTTAAAGCTAGTTTTTTGTTTTTGTTTTTGTTTTTTTTGGTCTTTTCAGAAATATGTAATAGCTAAATAATTTCAAATTTACCCTGTCTTCCAGTTTCATATCCACATTTCATTCTTACACAGCATATGTAGACATTACCATTCTACACAAAAAGTGCTGAGAAGTCTATGGAGAGACCATATTTTCATTCATTCATTCAAAGATATTGATGATGTTTGATGTGTTAGTAGCTAGGAGTCTCTGAGTTAGGTGGATATGCTGCCTTCCCTCTTAGAGCTTACAGTCTAATAGAGATATAGACATAAATAGAAATAACTATTGTAATTATAACTGTGAGAAGTGTTGGGAAGCAAAGTGTAGAGTGAAATGAGAGATTATAAGAAAGCCTAATTTAGGAGTTACAGAAGGGTGCCTTGAGAAAGTGAGAATTAAACATTGATTCAGGTGTCAGTGCTAGCTCTCAGTTTCTCACGAGCCTAGCCTGTATCAGCAGCCTCCCATACATACACCTTTAAATACAGTTTGTCCAGAGTTCACAGCCAGTAAGTGGTGGAGCTAGATTCTTGACCCATAATCTGGCTCTAGAATTTATAATCCAACTACTCGATATATTATTTCTTTATTATTATACTGCATTTTCTTCTCATCTGCTAAGGTCTTGAAAACCAAGTACAATAATAAAACTTATTGTGCACCTTTTGTGTGCCACGTTCCTTTAATTTCATGATAATTCTTCAAGGAATTTATTTTCCTCGTTTTGTCCATGTGAAAACTGAAACTCAAAAGTTAAACAACTTACCCACAGATCATAAATCTCAATGGGCCTGACTTCAGTGAAGATGAAAGGGGCATTCCTATGAGCAAAATAAGTTAGATTGTTGACTGGTCTTTGTGGCATTATTTTTGTATACTTGCAGTTTTGTTTTTGTTTTTGGAGGGGGGTTGGCATCCTTGTCCCTGAGTGTATTCCAGATAGATGTTCTCCAAATCTCTGAGTTTGTTTTTTAAGTAAAAATAAAAATAGTACCTTACATGTTATTTAACAGTTTTTGAAATTACGTTTACTTATTTTATCATTGAATCCTATGAGATAAGAATTATTTTCACCATATAAACTACTTAGCCCCAACATTGAGTCTGCCTCCCTAATGTAGGATATTACTGTGTATAGAATTTTTAAATATTACAGGCAATTATAAGAAAGAAGGAACTATTTTAAGGAAATGTTACCATTCTTAATAGGAGAAGCAGCCCCACAATTTCTCACCACAGATCCAAAGGCAAATCGTTATGGCTCTATAACGTAGAAAAATGGCAAATATGGTTTGGTAATCATACAGGAGAAATCCTATCAACTTAATACTATTTAAATGAATAAATTAACTCATGTAATTTCTTTTACATGCAACTAGCTTAAAAATTAAATTATAGGAAAACTAAGAAACAGGACAAGTTTTAAAATCACCAGAAAACTGAGCATAGATTCTTTGCATGTGATAGTGAAGTTATGAGAAATTAATATAAACGTGAACTAAATAGACTAGGAATAAAAGGGCCTATTTAACTCTCCCTTACTCTTTAAGAGGCCATTCATCCAATAAGAAGAGTATAAAGAGACAGTATCTTATTCAAATCTTTGTGTATAGTAAATAATATACTTAATTCTTAATAATAAGTCCCAGTTGATTAAAATAGATGAGAACTTTGCCCATACTCCACTGGAATAAAAAATTCTCCATATATTTAAATGTAATCCTCCTAAGTACAAACATCATACCTAGTACAGTAGGTATTCAGTAAGTATCTATTAATAATATCTGTATATAGTTCTACCATTCTTTTCACACTGAATATCAGTATAACTGACTCCCATCCATCCATTGTATTATTCTGTTTTTAAAATGTAACATGTGATCTAGACTTCTTAAAATGCAGCAATCATAGCTTTTGCATATTTTCATAAAGCCATCATGGGGGCAGGACGTGGATAGAAAGTTATAGGTGACTATGGATCTTTTTATAGGGGATATTATTTTTTCTAGATTATGATTGAGTACGTTTAACAAATTTCATAAATAATTCCATAAATATCCAATAATAGCATAATATTTTTATATTAGATTTACATTCTAGGCAAGTAAATAAAGTAAAGCAAAAGATTTTGGAATTAAGAAAAATAAAGAAACAGTTCTACTCAATGCTATCAAATATTAATCTAAGATTCAGAACCTTTCACTGCTATGTGTCCAAATATTATCCTTAAAGTAATTTAAAACTTAAGTCAAATCAAATTCTAATTTTCTTTCATCCTTTAGTAGGTTCACTAAATTCAAAACCAGTAATGGGAACAAGTTTCCCTATAGAGAGATCTTATGTATAATGACTTGCAAAGGAAACCCACTAGAATGTTGAAATAACAGCATCCCATTCCTACTGAGGACTATGTTTTAATGTAAATATTCTCTGCTATTGTTAAATAGGCCCTTATTATGGATCAGACAAGATCATTCTATATATTTATTCTATTTCATGTTGTAACAGTTTTTGGTTGGGAAGGAAGGGGATTTACCTAATGCTATATATTTAAAATAAGATTATTTGAACACTTGAAGGAAAGCTGACATAAAATGATAGAATTGATTCTGGTTTTGAGGAAGTCTTACTTCTATACTTTTTTCACCTGAAAATGAAAACAAGTATGTATTTTAATGTAAATAATGCTTTATGCAAAGTTGCTTTACTAAACCCATGAGCAGAAATCCCACCAGGCCTCACGTGTGCCTAAACTAGGAACCAGAAGGCTGTTGGGAAGCCATAAGCACTCTTTTTCCATTTCTTGCCAGTGCTGCTATCTCTGCATGGCTGCTTTGTTCCTTCTCAGCAGCCAGCTCTCTCCCCTGCTCTACTACCCAGACTATGTGGCCGGTGGAAAATGGCAGCCAGTGGCCTCCATGTTCACCTGTCACAGTTCCACCCACCCTGCAAATTTCTGTCTTTCTCAGTCCCAATCCCAAGTTTCCAAAAATGAGATTTCATTTACCCAGTTTGGTTCAATTCAATAGAGCCAGGGGTCAGGACAATGTATATAAGTTTAGTTGCCAATAATGCATTTCTGTGGGCAGCTGGGAAGGGAAGTGGTTACTGTGAGCTTTGCAGACATTTCCAAAGGTGTCTGCTTTTGTCTGGATTATCAAGAACAATAGAATTGAAGTCATTTTTTAAGATTTAGATCTTGTCTAATGAGGCTAAAATGAAAGGAAAATTTATCTTAGCTATTTAAAATAAAGTGATTGGTTGTTCCTTTATTATTCCTGTAAATCAGAGGCCAGGAAGTTAACATACATCAGTGAAGTAGGTCAAGTGTAAGACAAAAGGGAAAGACAAGGACTCTGAAGAGCTAGGGAAAGCTTACCCATCCAAAAGGAATGATGAATAAGCCACTTCTAGCTAAGTGATGCCAAATTGAATATCAGCCCAAGGTTGGCAAATTACTCTTCTTTTTTCCCCAAGAGAAGCTATAAATCGGGTTGCTTATTTAAAACCTTTAAATTTTAAAATGTTGGCACTTGAATAAAAACTTTTAAAAATTATTTGAGCCAAACAAAACATACTTATTGACAGAATGTAGCCCAAATGCCCCCAATTTTCAACTTCTGCCAAGGAAATGTTTTCTTCCCAAAATTTCTCAGTTTCCTTTCTTCCTTCCCATTCTCATTGTCACCTTGATAGTTTGTAATATATTAGCTTACCTTTGAAATCATTGATCGCCTCCCAACCTGCTCTTCCTACCTTCTCTATCTCTCTACTCCAATCTAAGTTCACTGTCCCTAAATACCAATTCTCTTAAATAACATCTTGATCTTTTTTCTTTCTTTCTATTCTTTTGGGTTATTTTTGTGGGGAGTGGTTTTTTTATTGTTTCTTTTTTGAGACATGGTCTCACTATATCACCCAGGCTGGTCATGAACTCCTGGGCTCAAGTGATTCTCTCACCTCAGCCTCCTGAGTAGCTGAGACTACAGGCACTAGCCACTGCACTCAACTCAAATACCATCTTGATCTTGACACTACTCTTTCTTCAAAAACTTCAGTAGATTCCCATCTCCTACTAAATAATTAGCCTTACATTCAAAGTCTTTAATAATCTGGTTTTTATGTACAGTTTAGCTTCCATACCTTCCAAGGCTTGTAATTCTATAAAACTAAGCTCTCTTGCTCTCTTTTTATTCATGCCTTCATTTCTATTCTTATTCTACCACTGTATATACATCCTGTCTAATTGCCCTTCAAAACCCAGCTCATATCCCATTATTCTATGAAGTCTTCAGAAGCTGTAAGAGCTTGTATAGGCAGAGGAGAAACTGCATGAGCTTGGAGTTAGACCTGGATTTGAAATACTGGCTCCACCTCTTCTAGTTATGTGAACTAAACAAGATACTTAACTTCTTTCAGCTTTAGTTTTCTCACTTTTATGTGAAATGTACATAATAATACCTTGGAGGAATGTTGTGAACTAGTGTTATTATGTTTAGTATTCCCATATAATCTCATTTAAAAATATATTTAAAAATATTTTAAAACATTTTTCTGAACCTCTAGATACGTGTTATCCAACATATGAGGTCCTAGCCACATGTGGCTATTTAAATAAATTTAAAATTTAGTTCCTCATTTATACTAGCCACATTTCAAGTGGTCGGTAGCTACACATGTTTAGTGATTACCTTTACCAGATAGTGCAGAATTATGAAACATTTCTAACATTCACAGAAAGTTATGTACAAAACAGCTATAGATACTCAATACTACTCATAAATCACTTAGCACATATTGCCTTGGATTGTCATTTGTGTACTATCTTCACCTACTAAATTGAAAGATCATGTAATTGGAAATTATATGATCATGTGTTACATATATTTTTATTTCCCACAGTACCTTATACCTAGTAAGTATAATTCTTAACAAATATATAGCAAATGAATAGATGAACAAGTAATTGGGTGGTTTCTATGTTCATATCATGGAATGGAAAGAAGCTAGCTGAGCTTGAAAGGAAACATACTGATTAAATGACTGTTTTCATTATTGCAGGTACAAAAGTGCTTGAATGTCATGCATTCGACCTAAGGGTTGAGTATATTTAGCTTCATATAAACTGGGAACATATTTTTCCATCATAAGTTATAAATAAAACATGCATATGCAATATGTTTCATTTAGGATGCCTAGCTGCAATCAACAGAAATCAATTCTGGTAATTTAGGTAGGACAAGAAAAGTATTTGCTAAGGGATACTGAATAGGTCATAGAATCTCTTTCTCCAACCTAAGGCTGGAGAAACTGGGCTAGGAATGATGCCCAAAACCGTACTGCAGAGTTAATCCTGCCAAACTACCACTGCTGCTTGGCACAGATATCACAGCTTGCACATTTTCAGGACTGATGGTGAATCACTGCATCCTGCTACATGACCACTCCTAGAAGTTATATATTCTGGCCACCATTTATTATAATGGAAGCCTGTGGTGTCTCTCCTTCTTTGCATCAGTAACTTCAGATTCAAAGTTTGGGAAAGCAGTGCCTGAACCATGTGCTCATATCCTAATTGCAAAGTAGGCTAGAAAAGTGACACCTGACAATTTTAACTTCTACAATTGAAGGATGAGGATATTTTTCATACTTGGGAAGAGACTTCAAATGCTGATGAGCCAAAAACATTAATGAATATCCACTTTGTAATATAAAATTACCAGTAGTAAAAAAAACAACAAAAAACTATTAAACTTAGTACAATCAGCTGTTTTTAACTTTTTTAAATAATAGTTTGCCATTTTGTTATTTTCCCCTTTGTTCAATGAGCGTAAGCAGACAGAAAGGAAAAAATCTATGGGAGAAATCTAAGGCAAAGAATATGGCTTTCTCAGTTTTAACTTTTTCTGCAGATTTGGCCATCTAAATATCCATGCACACTCTTATGTTTGCATAAGAACATAATCAATCCTTCCCTAGAAAGACAACCTTAAAATCTCATCCATTTACTGCATGCCAGTTGAAATCCAGGATCTTTGAGTAATGCATAGTCCTCTTTCTCATATTCAGATGCGGCTTTTCATGTTATGGTGACCTGTAAGCCTAAAAACAAGTTATCTGCTCCAATACATCCAGTTTAAATGGTATGATAACAACAGGATAAGCAAAATAAAAATTCGCATTTAGAAAGGAGAGAATAGGAAACACAAACAATGTATCATTCATAGGAATTATCATATCCCTCTCAGTAGGAACGGCAAAAGATTGACAGTAAAATATACTTCTTAGTTTACTCCTCTGGCAACCCCAATTCTGTTTTCTGGGAGGTATTTTTTTGTTGTTTATTCTCCATGGCCACAAAAGTTTGCATTGAAGAGATGGCTCCATAGTTCTCATAGGTTGTTTATTGCTAGTGCTGGTTTGAGAACTCAGTTGTTATCTTAGGAGTTCAACAGAATTTTGTAAGGTAGGCTAGTAATTTTTTTTATACAAGTCCTTCAAAAATTCAGTAAACTTATAGTCTATTTGCTTCTAGTCAGCTTCAAGTGTAACTCCAGCCAAATACCTCATTAAACAGAGATTTTCAGCCTAAAGATTCTGGTCTTTTAGTTTCTAGTCTCTGTGCTCTGCCCACTTCCTTTGCTCTCAACAGCAACCACCTTGATATCATTTGAAAAAGATGAGTTTGCGTGAAAAGGCAACCCCTTAGTCCAATTTGGCCAGCAAGCTTTCTCCCTTTGCATGGCAAGACCCCAGTTATTTATGCATAGTTTTCTTTCTGCAAATTTAGGATAATTTCACATGTCATTCCAGTCATTTTTCAAATAAGGATTTGTATAGCATTTTGTAACTTTCAAAATTCTTTTTTACATAGATTATAGTATTTGATTCTTATTCTTCACTATTCATTAGGTACTGGTCTGTGGCCTGTTAGGAACTGGGTTGCATAGCAAGAGGTAAGCAGGCAAGCGACTAAGCAAAGCTTCATCTGTATTTACAGCTGCTCCCCATCACCACATAAGCTTCGCCTCCTGTCAGATCAGTGGCAATATTAGATTCTCATAGGAACATGAACCCTACTGTAAACTGCGCATGCAAAGGATCTAGCTTGCATGCTTCTTATGAGAATCTAATGCCTGTTGATCTGAGGTGGAGTCGAGGCAGTGATACGAGCTCTGGGGAGTGGCTGCAAATACAGATTATCATTAGCAGAGAGGTTTGCCTGCACAATAAATATAATGACCTTGAATCATACTGAAACTATACTCCCCCGGCCCCGTCCAGTTCATGGAAAAATTATCTTCCATTAAACCAGTCCCTTGTGCCAAAAAGTTTGAGGACTGCTACTCTGTGGCATAGGCTATGTATGATCCCAAGTTTGCACAAAATTACTCTGAGCTTCAGAGAGATAAGTTACCTACACACAATTTGCAAATAGTCAGTTAGGAACTTGAACTCATATCTTCTGATTCTACAATGGCATGTTCATCCGCCATAAAATACTGCCTCAAAATATCTAACTTGAGAGTTATGAAGAGGTTGGTGGTATTACACATCCACTCTGGGTAGAGAAACAGGCACAGGTATCAGTGGACTGGTGCATGACCAAGAACAGGACAGATCTGACAGTTAAAAAAAAAAAAAAAG